>CM060835.1:137962754-138562754 GCA_030762175.1 Metallyticus violacea | reverse complement strand
TGAATAATGTTGGAATACGACCTTGGAGGAATATAATATAACGCCACCATCCTATATCTCGCAGAAATACAGTTAAAAGCCTCAAGGACTGATAAACTCACTCAGATAGGTGTACTACAGAAGTATATTGTGACCTAGACAAGAGAAAATTAATAACTGATGAAAGATTGGAGCTGAGTAAGCCGTAAATAAATTCATTTTTAAGAATCAAATGCAGCAGTATTTAACAGGAAAGCTTGTTCTAACAAATGTGAATAATCTAGCCTGTTTACAAAGTGTGAGGTATAAAATGGAGAAAACTCTCGACACTAAATGACATTGAGCAATTGCTGACATCCACTTTAGAAAAACATGTTTGCGAAAAACTACAAATGAGAACAGGTGCAGCCTATATATAGCAATATTTCATAACATAAAAAAGAAAATATAACAGTTGTCAATCAAATAATTAATGATTTTCGGAAGTTCTAAATTATGAATCAAAAAGAAACATTATCTAAAAATAAAATTGCACGTCATTTATTTTGATGCCTACCTTGCAAAAATATTTCATTTATAAACCGAAATTTACTTTTGACATATAAACTATATTTTATTTACCTCTTTATCTGTGGGGTAAAACTTATATAAAGACCCGTTAAAACAAGAGAAAGTTAATGGGAATTTGCTCATGAAATTAAGGGATGTAATATATTTATTATGTTACTTTATTTTTCTTTTATATATTATATATAATATAAATGAAAAATAAAGTAACACTATTAACAATGTAACGAATTAACAGTAATAATAAAAGTAGATAAGGATAAAACACTTAAAGTCACTCTTGAAATTGCTATATTTCGAAATACTGGAGTTCTTCTATGGTAAGCAGCTAGAAACAAGTCTTGCCATAGAAGAATTCCAGCAGTTCGAAATATAGCAATTTCATGTGTGACTTTGTCTAAGTTTTTTTTACCCCTATCTACTTTTATTATTACTGTTAATTTTATATATATAAAAGAAAAATAAAGTAACACTATTAACAATGTAACAAATTAACAGTAATTATAAATATAGAAAAGGATAAAACACTAAGATAAAATCACACTTGAAATCGCTATATTTCGAACTCGAGTTGTTCTATTGCAAGAAGACAAATGAAGGTGATAAAAGTAAATATTGAGTATCGAAGGTAACGTTATGCATGTAAACAGATGAAACTAGAAATATGAGTGCCGAAGAAACGGGCCGCGAAAAAGGCAATTACTATGTAAGATTTAAACTAGGTGGTATACGCGCTTTATGTAAAAATATAGCTGCCATTTCTCTATCTCTGAGTAAACTTTCAGAGCATTGTGTAGGTAACGCATCAATAAGAGTTAGATTAAAAGCATCATCCAAATCCTTACAGTGAGATAAGGCATGTTGAGCAACCGGCAAGGGAGACTTGGTTTTAACAGAACGTCTATACGTCTATACGTTGTTTATACGTAGCGAAACAACGTAGAAGTTAACCCAATATAAAAAGCTTTGCAAAGCTTACAAGATAACATATATACGACGTTCTTGGTAGAACAGGTAGCAAATGAAGAAATGTTAAATTCCTTGGATAAATTAGGGCTATTGAATGAATGGCACGGCATAATAAGCGCACAGGTTTTACATTTAGGGCGTTGGCAAGGATATGACCCAGCAAAGGGACGAGAATTCGGAAGATAGGTTTCGGGGAAATAACATGTTATGCAGAACAGAGCAGTTACCTTGTTGAACAGTATTATCCAAAATGTTTTTTTTTTCTATGTTCAATTTCATTTCTCAAATTGTAAATTTAAACATATAATTATTTCTAAATAATTTATTACATATTCAAGAAAGTTGCAATACTTGAAACAATTTTGTACCATTTAGTAAAATTTAGTACATAACACATGTTTGGTTATATCTGATCTTATCCCAATCATAATGCTGTTTGAAATATATATTTGTGTACCAATGTATTACATATAATAATTTTTCATGTAGAAACGTATTTTAACATATTCTGCAATAATAAAACAATAAATTTCATCTCTGAGAGTTGGAATATTAGAACACACTTTTTGGTTTCACTTAAATGAGATTTTACTCAGGACATATGTTTCATGTACTTTTTTCCAAATCATCAGCTGTTCACGACAAATGGATCATTCGTAGAAGTTGGGTAGGTACGATTCCGGGTGAACTCTTGTGAACTTATTTAAGTGTTGTCTGCTTCTGGGATATCAAAATTCACAAGGTTATGCTCACGATTCTTACATAAATCCTTTCCCATATATTTAGTTTTTTTGGTTGTTGAACAGTTTTTAATAACTTAATGCCTTTTTCTATTTCACGGTTTTCATTCCAGAAATGTGCTGCCACAGCAGAATTATCTATTTGTTTGTAAGTGATGTTTCTCCAATGTCCCTTCAACCTAAAGCCTACACATATCTTTTCACAATCCTTACAATTAATTTGGTAAATACCAGATATTTCCTCTTTGGGCCTGGAATCGGTTTTGTTTAACTTCAACAAATTTTTTACACTATTTTGAGGTGCTAAGATAATATTGTATTCCTAATTTTTTTTTTTTTTCAATTTCTTATTAGCTGATGGATGGTAAGTGAACTTTTTAAAAGTGTTTTCCTTTGTTGAATAACTCAAAGTTGTTATTTTTTGTTTTTAGAATCTTTTGATTTTTTTGGTTAATCATTTGTTTGTTGAACCCATTAGATTTAACTGCTTCTATTATGTGTAGATATTCATTCTTGTATTCTTCTTTCTGAGTAATCTCTTTAAGTGAACCAGAAAAAGTGGTCTAATATTCCGACTCACAGAGATTATTAGTGCGTGTTTCACTGTGTTCGATTCCAAATTGAATATTGAATCAATTTCATTTTCTCATATCAGTTTACTGATTTAGAATCCTTTAAGCTCTGAGACATGTCACCTGCATTCCAATTCATTGTCTTCACAATAAGGTCTGGGAATCTGTTGCCTAAAAGTGCAGTTCATTTTCTCTGATTTAACTTTTATAAAAGCTAAAAGCTGTTTTATTCGACGGTTAGCTACCAATATTTGGCACCAAGGTACGCTACAGATAGGTGAACTGCTTTATCTTCCAATATAGGTACAATACAATGCATAATAGAAAGAAGACTAAAGAACTTAAATATGAAATTAACTCTGAAACACAAATCCAAATATGAAAAAATTTAATGGGCAAGCCTTCAAAAATATTGGAGCATTTTGTAAGAAAATGTTACATTAACGCAGGGAGAGGGGGGGGGGGAACTTTTTAGATTAAAAATCAACTATAGCCACTCCTATAGAATAACTATTTCACCCACATGTACCATCTGTAGAGACAATCTAATAATGAATAAGGGGCTACCTTCTCCACTGTAGAAAGGTAAATCGAGAGATGCAGAAGAAGAAAGATGACAATTGGAGCAAACATGAACTAGTTAAGTCCTGTCATTTAACAACACATGTTCTGGTTTTATATTATGTACACTGCATAAATATTTTAAATTTTATTTTTTCATTAGTTTCCAGTCTGACCATTTAGCGGAATGGCACTGTTCAGCATTTTTAAATTCTCAGAAAGAGTATTTAATAAAATGTAACTGTTCTTTGAAATGTCATATATGTATTTGTTGAAATTGCTATACTAAAGTAGTAGCAGCATACATAAAGCTCATTTAATTTATGATAGCTGGGCTGCTGTATTCGATTTAATGAAAAGATTTTGACCTCTAAAAAGATATTAATTGTATGGAATGGAAGATGAAAAAAAATCTTCAAACAATCTCCTAGGTTATTAAAAAGAAATGCCTAAATGTTAAAAAGTATAACTTTGTATTTCATATACCAATACAAGAGAAGAGTAAAATATTGCAATTAAACATTTTACTCCAATTAGTTAAATATGGTGGACTTAAGTAACAGTGATGTTTAATGCTAAGAATTTAAAATGATTGAGTCGAATTTGTATTACTTACATCACTAATATTTTAAGTTTCTGGAGCTAATCGCTCTCATCTTCAGTTCCAGATCAACAGCCGGCCTTGTTCTTCGTGGTGGTTTGGTTTGTCTCTGGGAGTGTTTGGATGAACTTCTGTATTAAGATGTCACTTGGTGGGATTTCAAAGTTGAAAACTTGTTTTTTGTTCTTCAATATATAAATTTTTTCCCAGATTGTAAGTTCTGTTTTTCCTGTAATATTTTTAAGTAGTGTGGGATTCCTGTTAACTATGCTGTTCCTTCCAAAAATGCTATGTTACTGCTGATTTTTCTTCCTGTATTTGGTTTATGTTCCTGATATGTTTCTTTTAGAGTTTCCATATAAACTTTTTCACAATTGTTACAATTCATCTGGAATAGCCTCTTTTAGTTTAGAATTTAGTATATTTTTTATGGAGTAACTGTTTTTCGGAGCTAAAATAATGTATGTTTTTTTAAAATCTTTTGGAATTTAGAGCAGGCTGATGGATGGTATGTGAATTTTTTATACATTTTATTTTCTTCCTTGTTAGGAATAAGTGAAGTGTGCTAAAGATGGGAGGGATTAGCTGTAGAAATGTAGTTTTCCTTTTTTAAAATATTAGTGATGTAAGTGTTACAAATTCGACTCTCAATCATTTTAAACTCTTATTTTACTCCAATTTACCTTTTTTTTTTTAAATTTTTTCTTTTTGTGTCCATTATTTCCCTTACTGTCATAATGAGCCTTTTTCTTGCACTACAAATTATTCCAGAATGTAAAACAGTAATTTGAGTATTAAATGTTAATCATCATCAAATTTTGTCTTTTTCCCTTGAAATACCAAAATAGTCTGTTGCTGTTCTTTCAACTTTCGCTTAGCTTCCCAAGATGGATGTACTGTCATGTTGTTACCTAAAAGAAATAAAAAACAGGTTATTTATTTTTATTTTAACAGCAAAAGGTTATTTAATTATTATTACAATAATACAACATCTAAAAGATATTGAGATGATTAAGTCCCAAGGAGTGAATAATGAGAGGTTTTATCCAACCAGAGCTGAAAAGACTATAACTTCTTATTGAAGTCTCAATACCTAATACTGTTTGAGTAAAACTGGTATGCAGAATACCATTTTTGCCTCTCGTTCTTTTCCTTAATTTTTATATATGATGAGTTTATCACCTACAGGTTTTAATTTAATAACAGATGTTACATTCCTTTCTTAAGTTCAAAAATGCAGTGTTTTTAAATAAAGTACAGATTTTTAAATTAGCCCACCCTCAGTAATACAAGATATTCAAAGTTGCTAATATTAGAAAAAATGTTCCATACAAGTTCCAGAATAACAATTCATAATATTGCTTCAAATTGTGCTTATTCTAAAGACATGGGAAGGTACTTTTAATTAAAAATAGGTGTATAATAAAATAATGCCATGGCCACATGATGCACTTTTACACCTTGAGTAACTAAAAATGCAAGCCATTCATTTTTTTTGGGAAAAAAAGAAAGAAAAGGCTGTGTAGCCACTGCAGCAGTTGTTATATGGCATGCATTATTACACATACACATGCTAGATGCTGTCTAGTATGTGTATTCTGTTAGCTCTGTGGCAGGGTGTGCAGTGATGTTATAATTAAATCAATTTATATTTATTTAGTTATTTGTAAAGAATATGTTAGCTTGCTATTACATTTTCGTGTACACATAGGTAATGTCATAAAACTCAAGTGATACGTTAAACTATAATATATTAAGAGAATATAATGTTCTACATATGCATTTATAAAATTAATTAATAAAAAAAGATTGTGTGGGATTTGAACCTGGGAGTTTATGCAGAACAGCAATGCCTTCTAAACTGTACCCTAACATTCGCTTTCCAGATGCTTATGATTGTGACCATTATATTTACTGGCAAAGTGCCCAATGTAGTGTGCACTCACTGCATGCGCTTGTGAATACAGTGTTTATGAGCATCCCCAAAGTTCTCCAATCAACACTTAGAATTTGACGATGACCTTCTTTTATTTTTTCTTTTTTGTATCAAAAAGTTTACCTAGCATTGAATACATGCAGATACTTGCAGTGCAATATCTTCATGTGGTAAGAAAATTTATGCCCTGGATGTATAATGCATTTCTTAATTTAAAAAATAAGAATAAAAAGTGTGTTTTATTTGCAAAGAAATAAAAATGCAATATCATGCTATTGGAAGTGGGATGTGATATTTCCAAGAATTACTGCAGTGATGACTTAGAATACATCAGTTCTATTGCAAGAGCATTATACACTTGTGCGCCGTAGGACAATTCCATTATTAGTATAGCCACTAAAAAAGCAAAGAGGAGAAAATTGTTGGAAATACATTGTCTTATTCTTCTTCAGCCAATGCCCATTCTTGGCTGGTCAGCCATTTGACACCGTGCTGGTCCTTCTAATGAGTCTTCTTACATTGTTTTAAATCAGCTGTATTCAGATGTGTTAACAGGATGGCAACCAATACGAACACTTCCTCCATAAGTGTGCAAGTGGAGCAATTACAGCACATGGCAGTTTAAGTGATTAAAGTGTTCCAGTTTGTCTTTGTGGCTGTCCGAGAATCAAGATTTTGTTAACTTATTTGTGTTTTCAAGCAGACTATTAATGGTATTCTTTAATAGTATTTTCATTTTTTGATAATTGCTGCTATAATTAGTCTGAATGGTGCATCTTAAATGATTTAAAACTATGTATTTCCAACAATATTCCCCTCTTTCAGTACCTACCTAAACTTAACAGAGCTGTCCTATGGCATGCAATATTTAATTCATCCTATATAATAACTCTTGTTGACAACATAGGTGTGTTCCCTATTTAAAAAAAAGCTGCAAGAAAGAAATATAAAGAAACTTTTTTTTTTATTTGTTTATTTAAGGATGATCTTTAAGATCTCAGGTCATCAGCTTCCCATTCTATTCAGGGCATGAAATGGCCGACAAATTTAACTCAGAGGCCTCTTCTTTCAGGCTTGAGGTTCTTTATTATGCTGTAAATGTATGACATGGGACCCACAGCTTTACTTCCCTTCTGAAGGAAGCCATACTTATGATTTTTATGCCCGAAAAAATCCATTGATCCTGGGCAGGTTCGAACCCGCAACCTTGGGTTTAGAAGGCAAGTATGGTTACCATACACCACCAGGACTGACTTAAAGAAACTGAAAAATGTTGAAAAACTCTTAAGTATTTGATATTAATAATGTTCAGGAACCAAACCTTCATCAAGTCCTGATTCTGAAATTTTGACTCTGCTGCACAAAAAAAAATTTCAAGATATAAGGATAAATTGAAAAATAACCATCTTTACATTACTAAAAAAAAAAAACCTGCAGTATCTGAATACATGGCATGGAAAGCCAGAGTAAGGGCAAAAGAAAAGGAAATTGAACTTCACCAAATCTGATTATTGCCAACAGAGTTAAAGAATTCTATTCTACTGTTCTGAATGGCTGGCAAGAAAGAATACACCTCAATCAAAGAATCTCATGAGCAGGATATATTAATTTTGGAAAATCTTACTGAATTATACTGTACGATCAGTTTTGTTTTCTCCTGCAGTGTTTTGCCTATGGGTGAGCATGCAGCTCGTTGGTCTGCTCTTAATGATTAGCTGGATAGTAAAACAATAAAACAAACCAACCATAAAACAATACAAGCAATTTAATACACTCATTGCTTATCAAATGTCCACCATCATTCTCACTCATTTTTGGCATCTCTTTAGGAAATTATTCAGCACTTGCTGTAGGTCATTTTGAGAAATTCTCCAATCGAACAATTTCCTAATGCACATATCTTTTGAGTTCTTGTATGGTGCGAGAGTTCATCTTGTACACAGCATTTTTTAATTTACCCCAGAGGTAATAATCACAGTATGTTAAATTGGTGGGCCGCGAGGGCATCAAATTCCTACTAAAATCTCTGTCTTGTGGAAACACATTGTGAATTGCTTTCATGGAATTATTCACAGTGTAAGCAGTGGCAGATTTATGCTGAAAAAATGCACCATCACTCTCCCTGTCAGTTAATTTTCAGAAAAAAAGGATTAATAAGGTATTCACAAAAGTAATGAAATCAACTATATGTTCATTAAAAAAAATCCTATGATCCACTGATGGCACACAATTCATGTATGAAGTTAGGTTTATCAGCACTCCAGTAATGATTGTTTTGAACACACACATAGCCATGGAGGTGGAACCAGGCCTTTCGAGAGGAATATTAAATAAGGGGTATTTGTCCATTGTACACATTTCACAGAATCCATTAGAAAATATGCTCCTATATATGGAGATATCTGGCTCAAGAGCATGTGCCATAGTTATTTTATACAGCTTGAAGTGCAATAATTTAGTAGCCTTCTACACAGACTGATATGAAATTCTCACTTGCTGTGCAAGAAAACAAAGGGATTTTCTAAGGGAATTTTCTAAACGATTATCAATGTCAAGAATATTTCTTCACTCAGAAACCTAAACTGCTTTTTTGTTTCTTAGGCTGGACACTTCCAGTTTCTTGAAATTTATTTTACATATTGTAAACTGTTTTACCATCTGGAGTGTACACACCCAGTAATCTTCATTGAACCAGTCTTTGAACTTCATGAGCTGACTGAGTTAACACACATGAAACAAACAAAGTCACAATGTGTCGCAAACCCAGTAGCATAATACACTTTATGTATATTGTCGAATTATGAAACAAACAACACAACACACACCCGGTATCAACTGCTCTACGACTGCAATAGTCGGCAAGTTCAACTATTAAGCAAGCAGGCCTGCTACTCCTTCCATTGCATGACAAACGAGTGGGGGCTAGCTCATAGAAAAAAAAACATGCGCCATGGGGCAAAGAATCATTGGTAGCATTTAGAAATAATTCTGATCTGAAAGTAGGATTCTCCAAATTCACAAATTACCATACTATGTCATCAGTATGATACTCTATGAACAATCATTTTCAAAATATAAACTGTAAGACTCACCGGTATGAAGAATTGCTCAGACCTCAGCCTTTCTAACTACACCACCAATGGATGTTTAACACAGGTATGCTGAGTATTTATTTACAAGTTTGTGGTAGATTACTGAGCAGAGCAGAGCATACTTTTTGTGGTGCATGAACTGACATCACTAGTACTTTCTAAGAGTGCCACCATCAAGTAAATTTTTGTACAATGAATATTTCTTCTACTCCTCTCTACCAAGCAATGCTCACTAACTGGCAGCAACACAAATTTTAAATGCATATGTGCACATTCAGAAAATGACTGAGCATGGGATATCATGTTATACTGGTAGAGAGAAGAGGGGAGAGAAGTAAAAAAAAAAAGAAAGGAAAAAAAAATCACAATATTTAATCACAAAGGCTATAGAAACTTTGTATGGAAATAATTGTTTAAAAAGCTGTTTAAGTGTACTTTTTAATTCTTGTATGATGATTTCATATCAATTAAACTACTGCTTCAAAAGATGATTAGATGAGGTGGGACATCAAAATTAAGTCTTTATAAGTGATAAAAGAATCTAGTACCCCCTCTTTAACATCTTGAGCTATGAGCAGGATGTAACAAAATTACTTGGATAAACTTTGGGGGTAGATCCTCAGATACTGCCCAAAAAATCATGCAAACATATGTCCAGAATGATGGTTTGTGAGTTATTATTGAAAAATAGCATTCAGCGCATTTCTAGATATGACCCAACAACTTAATTTTGTTAAAATAACAATGAACCTTTTCAAACAATTGAATGATGTTACCGATAGTGAAACGTTTTATGATTCAGCTGCCTTTGGTCTGGGAACACCATCCCATATAGCTGTGCAGCTTCATTCCATTACCATTTGCCCAACCATACATAAAAATCATATCTGCCTGTTCACAATATGCATATCCTTTCATGCTCACCTGCTCAAGACAACTGAGCTGCAGCACAAGTCAACTGGCTAATCATGAATGTATGTAAGTGATAAATGTAAACAAATCTCAAAGGCAACAAATTGCTATGTACATTTGCATCGATAACATGTACCATTGTTGTATCAAAGTATGCATGTTAATAGCATTTTCTGGTCCTTTCTCTTTCCTTGATACTAGTAAGCTTGCTCCATGACAGTGCAGAGATTCTCTCCTGAGTTTTTGGAGAAGTGGATGTGGCCAAGAAGTTCCTGGGGAATTGGGTTCATTTTGGCTTTAATTAGTAATTCAGCAGAGCTTCTTGATTACCTCAATGTGACCCTGGTTTAGTATGAGCTGCGTTAAATTTATTTTAGGATATTTGTAATGGTATAACTTTAAATATTACATTTTTAAGTAAGCTTTCTCTAGGAACTTTGCCATTTCATGGTATTGCATTTACTGGGTGTTGAAAGATTTACAAATTCTTGTGTGTAAAATTATTCAAGTGCAGTTCACATTTAATTTGTATGAAGCTCAATAGCCATATACCATATCATATCAAGCTCTGTCCTTGATAATTAACTGTTTGTAATAAAAAGGGAAGTGGAGATAAATTTTTTCTATTTCTCTTTAACCATGTTATCTCCTGTGTTAGTGAAGCAAACATACTTTGCAATATTCCTTTTTAAGTATGTTGTTCAGATGCAGCTTAAATTATAATACCAAAAGTAATTGTATTCTGCAAAGATTAGTATTAACATGTAACAAAGTGGTAGCTTCAGCCTGGTTAAACATTATTAAACGGTCAAACCTTATAAAAGTGTTTGTAGAGCGGGTTATTAAAGTTAGAAGTCACTTCCACAGTATAAACTACTCAATTGTCTGAAAAAAGTTAATAATTATTCTAACAAATTTAGCTGCTGGGTCACACCTCGACATATATTGAATGTTTTTATTCAATAACAACTTTCAAACAAGCATTTCTGGATACATGTTATTATGACTGGCTTTTCTCGTTTTGGTCGGAGGAACTTGCTCCCAAAGTTTGTCCCAGTATTTTTGTTACACCTTGTATATTTAAAGGATGAATAATTAATATGATGTTCAAATAGTAAATACAGAAATGTGAAATAATAGATCAAGTTGATTCTCTGTAAACTACTGCATAAATCTTACACATTTCAATGCATAAAGAATGCACACAACATTCTACCTAGAAGGTAACAATGTGAGCTATTCAAATAGTCACTAGCCATTCCTGGCAATTTAAATTTAGCCACAATAACTTAGCATAGTCAACACAAGAAAACTATTATAAAAATACTTTGGCATTAAGTAGCACACATTATCCCTCTTTTTCTGAGTACCAACACTTAGAAACCTGCAGCATTTTTATTGTATAAAATATAGTGAACTTTTGTAATAGTGGTGTCAAATATTAACCTTTTTAAAAAATTGAGTCAAAATTGTAACATACACACCACTAAAATTCAATAAAATAATTTATTGAATTTTAGTGGTATGTTACAATTTCGACTCAATTTTTTAAAATGTTAGCATTTTTATTCTTTACATTCTGCAACATCCTAGATTTCCACTAAGTATTGTGTTTATCTTATTTTCATCTTTAAATTAAACAGTTTCACTTATCTTACTGTATTAGACTTGGCTGTAAATCAGATAATCGGATTTTTTTTTAATCCAGTGCTGAAATTCTATTAGTCTTTGGGATTAATGATTTTACTGATGGTGACAAAAATAAATGGAGAGTTTAATGATGTCTGAAATTAAAAATAAAATAACTTTTGTACAGCTGTTTAAAAACTCATCTTAGCAGCATGCAAAACAACCTCTGAACAAAAACTCATTAGCCTAAGTCAAATAAGGACAAAACAGCTATGGTTATTTTTGTGTACAGAATGTTTAAAAAATGGTAAAAATTTTCCAATTAGAAATACAAGCTAAAAGAAGCAAAAAAAGTTCCAGTAAACATGGATCCACAATGTAAATTGGAACTTGTACAGTGAAGCCAATCATATTAATTGATATCATAGTATGATTCAGTTGAACTACACACTCTTAAAGTTTCACTTACTTTTCATAAATGTATGGAACCGGTTTCGAGAACATTTATGAAAAGTAAGTGAAGCTTTAAGGGTGTGTAGTTCAACTGAATCATACTATGATATCAATTAATGGATCCACAAATTAACCGTTTACAAGATAATGACATTTATTTTGTTGGTTGGGGCTGTCATTGAAGCATGTGGATATCTGGTTATGTAAAGGCCAATTTTAACAAATGGTGTGACAATTTTATTTCATTTATTAATAGAGAGACAGTAAAATTCGTAACTTTGACTTCAACAGCCAGAAGTATGATTGAGCTATATGAAAGAAATTTGTTTGAAAAACAGTAGAGTTTGTGAAAATTTACTGTACTAACAATGAACACGAAGTGAAGACTTTTACAGCACATGTTTAAAATGCTGACTATGTGCTTCAATAATGTAGTCTTCTCCACAAAGGCCTGCAAATGTGTTGGGCAATTCTGGATCATTCTTCATTTGTTAGAAGGCATCTATAATCCCATGGTGCAATTCTTCTAGTGTGGTGATGTCCATTGTATAAATTAACACTTTTTGCATAACCCCATACACAAAAATCCAAAGGATTTAAATTTAGTGATCTGGCAGGTCACAGTACAGGTCCTCCTCTATCGAACCACTGTTGCATTGCTGTACATGAAATGCATGTTTGCATATTTTACATTGCTATATTTCCTTTCGATGTTTACAAATCTTTTCATAAATTCACAATAGGCACATAATCGTTATTTGCAATAATGAAATGAAATGCATGTTCGCATATTTTACATTGCTATATTTCCTTTCGATGTTTACACATCTTTTCATAAATTCACAATAGACACATAATCGTTATTTGCAATATACATAGCAACTATAGATCAATTGATTGGCTTTTGTTTATTACTCAGGCTTAAGCAATGAGGGGGAAGGGTAGAGGGAGAGTGCGGCATGTGTATGAAGCATGAATGTTGCTGTTTTACAGTCTCCAGGTGCTCAGTTCAGTGGTGACAGCAACCAAAAAAATTAATACCATTATCTTGTAAATATTTAATTTGCAGATTTATGCTTATTGGAACATTTTTGCTTCTTTTAGCTTGTGCTTTTCACCAGTAAATTATTTACCATTATTTTTTAAATATTCCCTATATTCCTACAGAATTACTATTCCTAATTTTATGTTACTATTTCACCTTTAAACCATTTGGCAAGAATTGGCATTTTATTCGCATTATTCTCTGTTCTATGCCAAAAACTGCTACCAAACTTATATAATTTACATAATTTATTTTAATTGTGATTGAAAAAATCAATAAACTTTGTTAAAATGGGAAAGGCTGAAAATATATAAACACATTTGTATGTGTACCTTGGAATGCATTATGTTGTTCCTTCTTCCATTTCTGCTTGTTCTTCTGTTCTGCAGGTATAAGCTCAGTGTCTCTGGAAAGAGATCCTTTCATAGCTTTATGCTGGAAACTTTTAAAGCCAATATTTTCTGGTTTTGAGGATAACAATTGCTGCCTCCTCTGTCTTCTATTTGGCCCATGTTTTTTAGTTGTATTCCAAATTGCTAAATATTTGTCTTTTCCAGGTATTTCCATCTCTCTTTTTGTACCAGCTGTCCTTTCATCATCACTGTGCAAAAAAAATGGGTCATCTTTTGAAGGCTCACTAGAAGAATTCATGCCATTTGCAAAATCACATTCTTTATCATCCAAAGAATTTTCTGTCTGTAGTAACTCAGTAAATCGTTTTACCTCTCCTATTTCAGAACTTTTATGCACTTTTAGTTCTGCTTTTCTATCACTTTCATAATCATTATGATGATCAAAATCTGAAATGTCTTCCGATGCACTTCTCTTTTTCAAGTTCTGCTTATCGGTTAACCCATTCTTCTCTAATATACTACTGTTCTCCTTGTCATTGCTATTTTTAGCATCGCCAATGATACCATTTTTTAACACAAAAGTTTTTTCAGCTGCCTTCTGTTTCTTCAGTTTTTCTATTTTCTTTGTTCTTTTAGCACCTAATTGTGGTAGTAATTGAGGAAGGGTTTCTGCCCATGATGGATATTTTGTTCTGAATTCATTTACTCGCATTTTTAGATGTTTATGGTTTAGGAATCTTGCAAGTGCTCTTGTCTGCATGTTGCCATGAACCTTAAAAATAAATAAAATTAATACATAAACATTTTTCATTATTGTCATATATTTTGAAATTACATATTTCAATACTGTTTTTCCATGTTGGACTTATCATTTAACTTGATCACAATGCAATTTTAAAGTTTAAATTGACTCAATTTTGGAAGATGAAATAATGCATGTATAACAATTTTCTATAAAGATGAGAGAAATGTATGGATGTAGCAGGACATCTTCTGTCATAATAAGGAACATGCTTATTTTCATTGCAATTGCAATAACTTGAATGAATTATACAGATATATCTAATTTGCTGTAAGTTACTGCTCTGATGCCAACTCACCAGCTGCTGTGAAAGGGTGACAGAACCATGAAAGAATATAAATATGTACTCGGTGGTTTTCACACAAATGTGTGTTGGTTAAGATTTTAGATCAGAATGAGATATGAAAATTTTGAGATTTAATCGAATCATGCCAATGTTATTGTTCTTTAGCTACCCTCTATGGCCACAACTGGAGGTGCCAGAATGTTTCAGTCTTGTTTGTGTCCTGGCTATGACAATGAATTTTTCTGATTTTGATCTAAAAAGTTTATATTATTCTTTTTTGCATAAAATTTTTGTTCAAGAATGTGTAAGAGCATATTAAGATCATTGTGGCATGATTGAGTCGAACTAAAACTCTTTTGCTCCATTTACTTGTTTAAATATGTAGGACCAGTTTCAGAAATCCTTTGTTTGTATCGTGGATTTCTGTTCAGAAATCAGCAGTGGCATCTCATTTCTGGACAGAAAACCATGACATATTGAATAAAACAAAATTATTAAAATCAGAGCAAGGACCTACAGAATTAGCAACATGGGAGAAAATCTACATTTAACAAGTACAAAGGCAGTTTAATGAACTTCGACATTTACAACTATGAAAACATGAACTTAAAGTTCATTACACCTCCACCAGAGCAGATTACACATTCCCACAGCATAATGGTTTATCCTCCAGTCGACAATGGGCTGACGATGTGAATGAAAGGTTCTTGAAACTGGTCCTTCATATTTAAACAAATAAGTGGAGCAAAAGTGTTAGTTTGACTGAATCACACAATGATCTTAATATATGATTAGTTTCATTGTGCAATGTTCCAATTAATAATTTTAATTAATATGTAAGAGTGTCTAGTTTTATTATTTTTTTTTCCTGCTCTTAATCTACAATACTGATACTTTTCTATAAAATAGCAGAAAATGTTGCTGAAAGACCAAAATTGTTATAATAATAGTTGGGGTTTATTTTCTTGTACAATACAAAGCTGAGAATAGAAGCATACCTCTTTCAGATTAATACAAAATATCGTAGATTATTTCATTGTTACTTCTGTTTTATTCACAACTTATTTACATATTTTATAACAGCAAAGTATTTAAGAAAATGTTCAGTGTACTATTCTGTTATACAATATAAGTTTTATTAATGCCCTTAATTTTTGAGTCCAACAAAAATAGAAGAGTATGATATTTAACAAGATATGGCAACAACGCTGAAATTAAGACACATTCATTGGAAAATATATGCTGATTCCACAGTATTTCCAAGAAAAGAAGAAAGGACAGAAATAAGAAAATAACGTTATATTTATGTTCTTAATACTTATGATACCCTTGATATTCAAGAGACATCAACATTAAACAACATCCCTTCACATGAGCTAGTTATATTGTTAATTCAACCGTTTTCAATTAATATTGTCAGAAGTAGTGTATTTTAAAGTGGTGGCAAGAAACACACTTCTCTAAATGAGCTTTTAAATATTTATTGATTTGATTTATTTATGGACGCTCTTTAACAGCTAAGATCATCAGTGTCCCATTCAATTCAGGGCATGAAATGCCCGACAAACTTTGCTCAGAGGCCTCTTCTTTCAGGCTTGAGGCTCTTTATCATGCCATAAATGTAAGACATGGGACCCATGGCTTTATTTCCCTTTCGAAGGAAGACGTACTTAGGATTTTTACGCCCAAAAAATCCATTGATCGTGGCCGGGTTTGAACCTGCGATCTTGGGTTTTGAAGGCAAGTGTGGTTACAACTACACCACCAGGACCGATAAGCTTCTAAACAGCTGGTCCCAGAAGTAGAAGTATGCTTCTAAACCTGACTACTGATACCATATTTAAAGTGGGCCCCCTTCTTTATACTTCTGTAAATAGTATGTTGAAGTATATATAAGCTGCAAATATATTTAAAAAGCATGTACCATGGCAAGAAGACAATTACATTTTGAAGTAGATATGTTATATTATTTAATCACAAGTAACTTATTATAAACTTATACTTCTGCACCTTTATCATGAACACTGATTTTGCATTACTATATAGTGGATATTTCCAAGTCAGTTGTTATTTTGAAGTGATAAAAAATGGAACATTTGATGATCTACCTTTTTCAAATAATATGAGTAAACTTTGGAACTATTTTCATTTTGATCTTGTGATTGATAACTGCATCATTTGCCCCATTTGAAAAAGAAGGTTTTTGTGAGATGGAAAATCTCAGTAAACTAATAGCCTAAAGAATTATGTCACTTCAGTTCATAAAACAGTTTTTACTGAACATTCCAACTTGGTGAGCAAGGAAATTCAGGTATGTTAGATATATTAATATTCTCAAAATAATAAAATGAGAAACTTATACTATATTAGATAAAAATTTATTTAACTTATCAAATATCAAGACTAAAATGTACACAGGTATTCAGTATAGAATAATGTAAAGAAAATTTGTAATGAGCCCCTCTCTAATTTTTATTAATGAATTAGCCTATGTGTTTCTTTTCTTCTCTGATTTGATATTTAGTCAGAAGTTTTTATTTTTGCACTATTAATGAAGAACTAAAATTCAAGAAATTAAGTATACACAATAAGCGTGTATAAGATTCTGTGTTCAAACACAAAGGATCTTAATTTTCAGACATACTGTAAGAAATCCCATGGTGCACATTTGAACAAAGAATGAGTACAGCTTAGGCTGCCTATGAACACAACAGATAGGTGAAAAATCCTTCCTCAAACTGCCAGAATAGACAATAATCCATCCCATTCCAGGGGTTCTCAACCTATGGTATATGAGCTACTGCTGGGTGGTAAATAAAAAATAAGACAAATTAACATTTGTTTTACAAATAACCATTACTTGACAGTTCTTCTATAACTAAATAGAAAACAATAGATTTTACATTATCATAAAACTCTTTGTACAAAAGTAATACAGAAGTTCAATTTTATCGCTTAAACAATGATAGAGAACAACTCAAATATATTTGATCAGACAACAATGGGATACATTTGGTTGTTTGTTTAGCTGCAAGATGCATTTACAGTTAATAAAGCAGTGGAGTTGTATTATTGTTGTTGAATGCAAGATTTTATTTGTTAAATTGCTAGATTTATATGTAGTTTGTGCCAGATTCAGAAGAAGTAAACCAAAACATGGATAAGTGATTAATTAAAGAACTCTGCTTGAAAAGCTCAAATGGAAAAATGAGGTAAACAGGGTAAATAGTTCCACTCTGCCAGAAGCCACTACTTCTAAAACTAAGCATCCAACAGAGGACATCATTGTACAAAAAGTCCTGTACACAAGAGATGTTTAAGTACAAGATACGCTCTTCTCAGTAGCATATTTATGGTTTCCCTTACATGAGATTAACATATGTTTTGTGGAATTTTTGACATCCTGGAAACAGAACAGCACTTTATTTAAATTTATCACCAGAGTCAACCTGGATACCTACCCAGCTTTTATGAAATATCCAACAGTCATTTAACAGCTGATGATGTGGATAAAAGTTCCACGAAACATATGTCCTGAGTAAATCTTATGCAAGTGAAACCATAAAGAGTGTTCTAAATATCCTACTCAGAGGAAATCATTAATGCATGTTTCACTGTGT
This sequence comes from Metallyticus violacea, assembly GCA_030762175.1. Taxonomy (NCBI): domain Eukaryota; kingdom Metazoa; phylum Arthropoda; class Insecta; order Mantodea; family Metallyticidae; genus Metallyticus; species Metallyticus violacea. The sequence goes on along the minus strand of CM060835.1, from coordinate 138,544,637 downwards.
TTGATTCTAAATTGAATTAATATTTAAACAATATAAGCTATTTATCATATGGTTTCACATATATTGGAGATGGAGAGGAAACCATCCCAATACTACTACAGTGTGTGATTTGTTATGAATACTTTCAAATCATATGATGACATGTTCCCTTTTGAGACGTCATTTTGACACTTAACATGGTGAATTGAAACACAAACCGTTGGAATATTTTCAGAGAAAACTATCAGATTTTTCATCAATGAAAAAAACAATCTAACATGAAGGCTCTGGGGGCATCTCATGAAGTCAGTTTAAGAGTAGCAAAGGCAGAAAAATCTTACACCAAAGGAGAGTCAATAAATTACCAGCAGCAAAAGATATGGTTAAAATAATGTTAGGGACAAGGCAGCAAACAACTTCTTCAATAAATATATAATTCTAAATACTACATTCAAGAAATAATTAAATAAATCACTAGCAGTGTTACACATGTAGAGGTATGCTTATTTTGACCCTTATACCAAAAAATCACACATTTTTCTCATAAAATTTGCTTACTAGTACATCTAATATCCTGCATTGGGTGTAATGGAAAAGGTTCAGAACCCCAGCCATACATGCTGCTCCCAATCATCTTTGCCACATAATATAATAATGTATAGCATTATTATATTATAAGCTTAATTATAAAATTAACAACTGAGAAAGTTCTTTTGAGACAATATCAAAGAGAAATAAATACTACAGAAAACAATGCATTTTCTATAGAACTATGATTTTAAGTACAGCTGCTTTATGCTACATCATATCATAAACAATTCTATACAGCAAAGCTAATACTTACATCAGCTATTGCTTCTTCTGCTATTTGTGTGTTACACAGTGCAAATCTGGATATGTCATCATCTTTCAGTTTCTATATAGCAAAAGGAAAAGAGAGTAAAGTTTTTGAAATACGTGCAGCAATCAAAAGTAAAAAAAAATTGCATTTTTTAACAACTTGTTCATTTCATACCTTTATGATCAACAGCTCCTCAGCAAATCGAGCTGCTTTTCTTTGATACTTTTCCCTTTGTTCATCAGTGCCCTTTTTAGTTCTGAGTTTTTTAGCTTCACGAACCAATTTACTTATGACATGTACTCTGGCTCTTCTAGCTAAATGGCGCATGGAAACAATCTGTAAGGAAAATATTTTAATATACCGTGAAATTCTTAGACAGGAAATGCTTACTATGGACTGATCAAGGGAACAAACATTTTACCTAAATCGCATAAAAATTTGTATTGCTATTTTTACACCATTATACATTTAATTATTTAGTTCATATTAAATAAATGTACAAAATCAATTATTGTGACTGATGTTCATAGTTATAATCCCAGAAATATTTGTATAATTGATTAACTGTTCTTGGTGATAAAAATACCTTAAAAATAAATTATAGTACATAGACATCTTCTTTAATAAGCTGCATAAAAGTATAAATGCTCTATGACTAAAAATGTTTAAAATTGTTCTACTGGAGTGGATTATTCAGACATTTTTTAATTCAATTGAATTCTGGGATGCTCTGTTACAAATGCTTTTTTCTATTATTTTTAACTGTGTATTTTACTGCTTTCTTATATTGAAGATGTATAGAGTTTCTATTAAGAACATGTACTGGCATGTCTGTTTTCAATATCACAGTGCATTGAGCAGGTTATTTACAGTATATTGTATTAAAATTTCAAAAACTTAGTATAATTTATTCAGCAGTATACATTGTATATACACTCCTGCAGTTTTCACACTGGAACCATGTCATGTATCACAATCAGTTGTTGCAACTATTCGGCCTATGTGATAGTGCATAAAACCATGTAAGTAAATATTGGAAGGAGAAAGCTTGTTTATAGTAAATGGAACTGAACAAAGGAAGCTTATAGAAACAGTGAGAAATCATACACAAATAGTAAAGGTAATGAGATTGGAGAGAAATAATATCTTTTATTGAGGTTACAAATGTTGTACCAAACATTGTTATTACAATATTCCTAAGGTTAATCAGCAATTTGTTTACATTATTATGAAATCTAAGGGTTAAATTACAACAAGATTTCTATCTTGCTTCTTGTACAAAAAGAGTAAGAGAAAATATGTCATTCAGTCATTTAGAAATTGGAGTAAGTTGTGGAAATATACAGTGTTAATGGATGATTGTCAACAGTTTTCAATAAGATTTCATATAGGTTCAGGCTGGGAAAAAGAAATAAAACATTTTAAAAATACACTTTTGAAAGATGGAGCAAAATATATGTGATTTTGTTTTATGATCATGGCACTGTGGCCTAAAAATCTATTGTGCCAGACAATGAATAACTTGACCAAATGAGTTCAGGAGACTTTGTGGCTTAAGGTTTCCAGGTGTTCACTTAAAGAACTGGAGAAAAGAATTAGGCTCAGTTAGGTAATTAACCCAGCCTGATATCAAACTGGAACCCTCCAACGCTTCCGCTAGATTATGGTGGTGGTCTTTCCTGAAGCATTAATTAAAGTTATACTGCATTGGATTCACACCGGCATGTCTGCGCACAAATCTTTAGCCTCATTCTGTCATCATCAGTCATATACAGTTCTCCAAGGCAAATAATCAAGTGATTAAAAGCAAATGTCTATTTATGAGAAATACAGAAATTTGAATCCTACCCATTCATGAATTCCTTTATTTTTGCAAGTAAAAGTTATTTTTAGTATACACATGATAATATAACTTCCAATTGTAAAGACTTATTCAAATTCTAAAGCATTTATAGGGGAGGAAGGAAGAGAGAAAGAGGGGAAAGAAAAGAAAAAGTAATCATCTTTGTTTTTAAAATAAGTAACAAATTAAATGTTCTTAGATAAAAAATATTAAAAAGAAAATGTGAATTAGCTTGGCATATGTAAACATCTTCCAATTCTATTATGTCCTCATTCTTCAGGGTATGGATGAACTGGAATACATAGACAAAATTTGATGGGAGGTTCCTCCCTAAATGTTCTGTATTTGGTTCCACAAAAGTTTTTGTGTCAACAGGTTTTTTTAAAGAGTGTTTAACATCCGTTTTTACTACTGAGGCACCACAAGTGGTAATAATGATGGATGATACCTGAAATGATAAATTGGGAAAGAAATTTTTTAAGGAAGGAAGCATTTCCGACCAAGGTTTAGGACACCTCTTCAGCATTTTCCAGTTATAGGAGGGGGGGAAAAAACTAACTCAGAATACAGTACACCTTCACCTTGGAAACAGCACAGAACACATTCACTTTCTGAAAGTCTTGCTCATATTCAAAGTAGCAATGGAGGTTTTCTGTATCTCACATATGAATGTTATTATTTGACTTTCCATTTAAATGAATGGTTTGTTCATCATTAAAGACAATTTATCACCAGAACTGTTGTCTTCCATCTGTTGCTGCAGTGCGATGCAAAAGGCTTCGTGTCTGTTCCGTAAGCTGGACAATAGTGACAGAGTAAACAACTGCAACTACTGAATACTGCACAGCAAAGAAACATTTGAAAGTTTCTATTCATCTGTGCAATGATAATAGTCTCATGCTGAATTACCCATTAGAACTTCACAAAACCCCAATAATTAATTTAAAAAGTCTTGTATGTATTTTAAAAATGCCATTTTAACAATAAATAAATTCAATCCTTTTTCAACAATAAAGACAGGAGAGACTCTTGAGCAGATATATAGATATACATTTTTATTTATTATTATTTTAGTGTTGACAAAAGTGACTTTGTAATTTGTTTTCACTGCAAAGATATCTGACTACTGTATCAAATGCAAACTATTAAATGCAGGATAGTTGCCATAGTCTAGCAGTAGCGTTAGAGCTTTCCGGCCAGAGTTCGACTCCCAGTTGGATTAGCTTCTTGAACAATGAGGTTTCCCTGAATTCCTGGGAAACTTAAGACTACAAATACCTTTGAACTCATTTGGCGAAACTAACATTCATCTGGTACAATAGAGCTTAAGGTAGTAGGGCCATGATAAAAAAAAAAGTCTACTCAAATGATCTTTGTAAGTTGGAGTTCTTAGAACATAAGCAAAATGCTGCAGCTAACCTACACGGGGTGTTCTAAAAGTCTTTGCCCTGACCCCCTCCCCCCCCAAAAAACTCAGTAAAATAAGATTCATCCAACTGTTAAAATACGCGTCTGTCTCAGCTTCAACCTCACCATTTCATATGAATGTTCGTCCACCCAGACATTTCTTTCTGTTTGCGAACAAAAAGTAAAAGCTGGAAGTAAAATCCGGTGAATATGGTGGATGTGGAAACACTTGGAAGTGAAGGTCATGCAATTTTGCAGCAACAATCCCAGACGTGCATGGAGGCACATTATTGTGCAAGAGAACTATCTTTTTCGCAAGGCCTAGACTTTTAGCCTGAATAGCATCTTTCAGTTGATCCAGCAATGAAGCTCAATTTTCCCTGGTGATGGTTCTGCACTTCTGGAGGTAGTCTATGAGGGATGCCATGAAAATCCCAGAAAACCGTAGTCATTACCTTTCCCTGCAGATGGGACTTTTTTTTGCTTTCTTTGGCGCATTACTGCCACCCAGTTTGGATTGCTCCATCTGTTGCATGTAATGATGAATTATATTTCATTTACTGTTACGAAACGTCAAGAAATTCACTGGAATTGCATTTAAACAAGTCTAAACACTCTTGCAAAATGTACATTTGAATGTGTCTTTTTTGTTTTGTTTTTTGTTTATTTATAACAAACACGACTCTAATCTTGCTGGAAGTTTTCTAATACCTAAAACTTCATGTAAAATGTAGTGGACACAGCCTATCGAGATTTTTGCAACATCAGCCAACTTGCGTATCTTCAATCAGCGTATCTTCAGTACGGCATTGTCAATTTTTTGTTACAACCTTATAGTCGTAGCACTTTTGGAATGCCCATAGTGCTCATCATTTTGAATGGATATATGACCATGCTTAAATTCAGCAGCCCACTTTTTAACCTCGAAAGAGGGAAGAATCCTTTAATGTGGATTCTAACTCCTTTTGCATTTCTGTTGGGGTTAAGCCCTTTAAATTGAAGTACTTTATCATAGCTCATATTTCACTTTTATCCATTTTGTAGAAAGTTTAACCCTAGTTTGTGTACACGATCATCACAAATTCAGGCCGAGAACTTTTTAGAACACCCCCCCTCCCCCCATACATCTGAAAATACATAATCAATGAGAGCAAAAAAGAAAAATCTGATATGTTCTGCATAGAATTTTATTTTGCACATAATCCACCACCTCCAAAATTAACTGCAGAAACCATATTTATAAATGTCTTCAATGTCTCTATACATTTAATGTACATTTCTTTAATTATGAATCCACTGGTTATAGATAGTTTTCTGGAGACAAAAGGTAGGAGAAAAAAAACCTTACTCTGTTATCTCAGACTAATGCTTATGAACTAATGAAAGTTAGCCCATTCAAGCGTATTTTACGTTTTCAGATGCTTCTGGAGAGCAGAACAAAAACCTTAAGTTTGTGACATTTCGTTCATGGTTTTCAAACCTTTGCAACTTAAAGCATTACACATTTCCCCCTTATAGACCCAGAGTTCTAGTTAGTATGACAAGAATTTTGGCATAGCACTAAAAGCTGAAGAAAATTAAAACGAAAACTCCTTTTCGTTGTGGGATACCTCCATACTAAGAGAATGGTGTAGAGTTCTACATTCAATGATTTTGGCAAAAGCTACAGCCAATGGGGCATATTTCATGATACAAAGGTATGAACAGTTGTATAGGCTATCTGCCTCAATCTCATACTCATTCTCTTTTATCCTCTCAATGTATGGAAGAATGAAAACTATTCCAGATATGATCAATTTTAATCCACCACTAATGAAGCATGTACTTTTGAACTCATCAATGGACAAAAATGTAAAACATTTTATCAGTTTTCTGGTTAAAGAAGGAAAGTTCGATTTAGTACTTAAACAAGGAAGATTAGCATCAAGAGATTTTTGTGATGACAATGATAGTTCTGACAGTATTATATATGGAATGGCAAAGAGAAGAATGAAAGAGAAAATATACATTGATATATGCCTCAATTTCAGCACTGGTTTCATTCTGAAGTTTTCCATTTCCTTAGTATTACATACCTATGCTTTTGCACTGTGGCTTCAGAAGAATAATAGCAGAGACTATAAGCCTCCCTCCTCAGCTACACATATACTGGCCATGCAACAGAGGAAGTATTTATTGTCAAGTTCAAGATGAAAGTTATTTAGAATATTTATAAACTGCATTTACTTTCATGAGTAATGGCAAAACCTCGGAAGACTGGCATCTGGCAAAATGGTCTCTCCATATTTCGGCTTTTAAGTCCAAGCTGGTCCACATAATTGGAACTATAAAGTGGGCAACCGATACCTTCCCCGAATGTTTAGCTAAATGCAGCAAAATAAAATGACCAATGAATTTTAAAGTTAAATGTAACTTTTAAAAGCCAGCAAGCTGTTGCAAAAGAATAATCATTTCCTGTAAAGATGTCACTGTGTGTAAACAAAATAGTGAAGTGCAGCCATCCTTTACAGTACAAGCCGTTCCCATGCGTAGTGTTGAGGTGTCCAATATTCTTTATATATACATAGTGATTTTTACTTTTAATGAGAAATATGCAGTCTGCAATCTGAAACAGTATTTACATGGCATACCCCAGGAATAAATAATTATGTTTGATTTATTTTTCCGATTAATTATATAAACAACATTCAAATATGTAAAAGCACTTTAGCACAATTATAAAGGTTTCTTGTAATATTTTGTATGTTCATTTGGGTAGTATTTTCAATGTTTTATATGTATAGTCCTTGGCCATATAATTAGATAAACCCCCAATATTTTAAAATTCATTTATTGTGTTTATCATATGGCTCATCTATCATTGTTACCACTCACTGAATGTTACAGAGGACTCAATTGTATTGGTGTTTCATTCTTGTTAAAGTCCACATTGTTGCTAAACAAACATTACTGTAATACTAACAACTAGAGCAGGCCAGTTGAAGTTTAATTTTTCAGTTCATTTATGGTTTGAAATGTGGTATTCTGTGTGAAAACTGTTAACTGCTTGCAAGAATAATCGTGTGATTTACACCTTGAAAGATTGCAGAAGTAAAAGTTCTGGTTAACACTTATACAAGTCAATATATTCCTCATTGTGGGGTATATGGAACTAACTATAACAGAGGAATTCCTGGTTAAAATTAAAGAAGTATTTGAAGATAGACTGATTAGTGCTGTGTATGGCCCTCTAGCTCCCCAGATCTAAGTCTGTGATTTTTATTTGTGAGGTAGCCTGAAGGATAAAATGTAATTTTTTTTTTCTTTTCCACCATTGGAAGAAATCAAAGAAAACATATAAAATGAAATCAGAAACATTAAAATGGTTGAACTAAATCCAGTCAATGAATAATATGTTTACCTGGTACAATGCCTTTTCGACTGAGGGAGGAAAACACTTACAGCATTTGCTGGAAGGTAAGATTTTATACACAGTTTTAAGAAGCGAAATTGGAGAACAGTGCAGTTGGATATGCCATGTTTAGGTGCTGATATGCAAAACCCTTCCAGGCATGGAAGCCCTGTACATACAAATAAGTTGATGAGCCTCACATTTAAAATAAAGCATATTATCCAGTGCTTGTATTTTGTCAACATAAATTAACTAGTAATAATAATAATAAAGTATAGGTTGCTCTTCCTAATAAACCCAATTTGCTGTTCATTGGCCATTAATTCTTAATTAATCGCAAGTTAAAATTATGTGGAAGGCAATATTAACCACAGTTTAATTGAAAAGAAGAACCTTTCCATACATATCTCTTATGAAAGAAAAAGACAATTGTACAAGTAACAACTGTAGGCTTCTTTGACTATTTATCATTCCTAAAGCATGACCTTATTCTACAAGTGACAAAAAAGAGAATAAGAATGTCTGGAGAAACGTTCAATGGCTAATTTTTAAAAAGAAAAATCTTGGGAATTTCCACCTTAAGCCTAACCAGTAAAATAATTAAAATATTTCAGGAGGTAGGCCTCTGGAGAACAACAAAGCTGTTGAATAAACTTATGCCAAAATATAACTATGAGGACCAAGCCTGTTTTAGTGGAGGAAAAAAATACATACTTGATCTTTTGTTATTCATCCAACAGACAATTTAGGGGTTCTGCAAAAAGGTGAAGATAAATTAAGCCTGTAATATTTTGTCCCATGCTATTAGCAAACAAAAATGAGGATGGCATGGACATCTAGGAGAAAGTACTTTCAGTGAATATTAAATGCAAAGAAATAATCCTTGATTGGGTTCTCTGTCAACCGTATAATTATATAGCCTATTTAGAATCATTTCTGAGAAATGTTTTCTGATATTCAATTCTGAATATGAAGATTATCACAGTAACAGTAACATTTTTTTATGATTTCCAATGACTAAAATAGAAACACTAAATTACTGAAAACTGTTAAACCAAAGTGTCAGTGCATCTACTTTGAGGATATGTAGTTTTAGTGATGTTTAAGCCTCCTGTGCATTTCTTATAATATTAATTACTTTAAAAATATTTTCAATACTTTCATAACTATAAAATATTTTAATTATGCAAAATAAGTTAAATGTAAGCCATATTAATGTAAAATCAGCTGCACATCAAATCATGCTTAATGCAAGCTTGTTAATGTTAATGTTTAGCCCTAAAAGAAACATAATGAAAAAAGTATTCTGTATAAAACTTTCACAAATGTCATACATAAAATGTATAATTAAAGAATTTCAGTAGTTTAGTAGTAAAATTTAAACTTAATTTGCAAACTTTCAAATACTATTTTCACTCTTAGTTTTTGAACTTTAAGCAACTTATGTACATATGAATCAATTTCTCACTAAAATTGGTGCTGCTTACAAGTAATGATGTAATAACTCTCCAGTTATAACTGGAGAGCCAATTACCAATTAAAGTGTATTATTAGGATATGGTAATTTTACATTTTAGGTAATTGTCACAAATGTTACATCCTCTCCTTTTTTTACGAAATATCTTCTTTTAGAGAATTTTCATTTGTTTCTGTACTGTAACAAATTTATTTGGTACAATGTATACTTGAAGCTTTCATTTGATTATGTAATAAGACTTGTCAGATTGACAATTCTAGATGCTTAAAACTGGGAGGGAGGGGGGGGGGTTGAAGCAAAATAGTTTTGGCAATAGAATTCAAAAGAAAAGTGACCATGGCTATGAAAATACAATGGGCGGCATAACAGCAATTTTTATGGAAATGTGTTCAGTTACATACATATATGGTACTGTGTTTTTAAGAACATTTAATACATTTAGAACTATGAACTGGGAATTAGCAGTTAGTTATTGCAATACAGACATCAGACCATAACAATGATATAACAGCAATTAAATATGCAGTATCAGGTATCAGTGAGAGTATGTTGTCTATACAGCAACTATTCTTTGATCCCTAACATGCCAAAGTACTAAAACAGAAGAATTTAGGGAGTCAGTATTCATACAAAAATATGAGCTTGAAACACTCGTATTCTTCTTTCCTCATTAGTTAATGTAAAATAAAATGAAAATTTAAAAAATGCCCAACTCATCATTATTAAAACCACTAAGGAAAATATTTCCAACACTAATCAGGGATTTGTGGCTCCCTCAGTCCCCTGACATAGCCCCTTGAGACTTATCTCAAGAGTAAATTAAAAAACTACTGTATACAAGACAAGTAAACATTCCTGGAAAAATTGAAACAGAATATCCACCAGGAAATAACCTGCATTAGTCAATGAACTACAGAAAGTAATGGTAGGTTTTAAAAGAGGTGCCTAAAATCAATGAATGACAATGTGGCCAGTTTCAGCACGTTCTTTCATAAAGTTGGTACATAAAACTTTTAAAATAGCAAAGGAAAATGTATGGTTGTCTCACTATAATATCTGCAGAGGACAATGAACACTGCTTTCACCTATAGGAAAACATTGCAAGATGAATTACTCTGTTTAATACTGTTTGTAGACAAACTTACATTGTTGGCAAGGACCACGGTGAATCGATGACCTTTTATCAGATTGAAATTCGACTATTTTGGAAAGCAACTGAACTGACATTTAAGTCACAGAAACACAGAGATAGTTTGAGTCATTTCTTCATCCTCATTGTCACTTTGATGTTCTTTAACTTTGCTAGTATTATTTTTTTACTTTATCAAATCTCTTAATTCACTACTACTATTAGTATCTCACTTTTATCATGGGAAAAAAACTTTAAAATAATATTTTGTTTCAAATTCTGCTTCCAGGCTTCCACAACTTGAGTCACTAGTGCAAGAAAATTATTGGCATCAAAGAGTAATTATTTGCTACTGAAAACTGTAGAGCAGATTTAAAGGAATTGTCATTGTTTATTAAGGCTTTTGGGCTAGAGGGAAGAGCATTGTATACTAAAATGCACTCATAATAAATGCCTTTTTGATGGCATTAAAGTGCTGAAATTGGGCGATGTAGATTTGCTTTTTGTCTAGTATTCTTGTCATGTATAATTTGATTTTGAACAAATTTTTGTTTATTTCTTATATAAAAGTTCATGAGGGATAAAATATATTTGCAAGGAAGAGTTAAAATTTCAAATTTGCTAAAGAGGTTTCTGCATGAATGTCTGCTGTATGTACCAGCAATTATTCGTATGACTTTTTTCTGTAACAGGAAGACACGTTCACTTTTAACTGAATTTCCCCAAAATATTATACTGTACTTCATTATTGAGTTGAAATAAGCATAATAAACTAGTTTTAAAGTCTTAATTGACTCCAACATTACTAATGCATGTATTGCATAGCATGCACTGCTTAGTTTAGGTGTAATAAGATCAATGTGATCTTTCCAATTCAGATTGTTATTAATTATTAAACCAAGGAATTTAATATATTTGGTTTGTGAAAGTACACTGTTATAATATCCTATCTGTAATTGTGGATCTGGAGATCTGTGAGTAATGAATTTCATAACATTTGTTTTATCTAGATTTAGAGACAATTTGTTTGCTTTGAACCATACACACAATGAACTGAGAACCAAATTTAATTTAATGGCACAATCATTAAGGCTCCTTCCATTTATCAATTTGCTTGTGTCATCTGCAAATAGAACAGCATTTCCTACATCTTGGATAGATAAGGAGAGGTCATTTATATATATTAAAAAAAGAAGAGGACCCAGAACAGATCCTTGAGGCACTCCATGGTTAATCATTCCCCACTCCAATGCATTGTTTTTATTATTGAAGGGACAATTTATCACTACTTTTTGTTTCCTTTTGTCAAGGTAGGATATAAACTATTTTAAATATTGCTTTTTTATTCCATAGAAAGCTAATTTATCTATCAGAATTTCATGATTGACACAGTCAAAAGCCTTTGCTAAGTCACAAAATATTCCTCCTACATGTGCTGTTTCATTAAATGCAGTTAAAATTTCATTAGTGAGTTTATAGATTGCATTTTCTGTTGAAATTCCTTTTCTTTTCCTTCACTAACTAGAATATTGTTACTTTCAAGGTAATGATAAAGCCTATTGTACATTACTTTCTCAAATACCTTAAAAAAGGAAGGTGAAATAGCTATAGGTCTATAATTAGAGACATTTATCTTTTCTCCCTTTTTGTACAAAGGCCTCACAATTGAATATTTTAGCCTCTCGAGAAATACACCCAATGTTAAAGATTCATTACACAAGTGACTAAGGGGGGTACTAATTTCCTTTGCACAGGCCTATATGACTTTGCTGTTGATCTCATCATAGCCAGAAGAGTTTTTTGATTTTATTTTCCTAATGATATTACTAATTTTTAGTGGGGTAGTGATACCTGGTTTGAATTCATTATTATGAGAGGGAGTTGATGATTGTAAAATTTTTAAAGCATCTCTTTTATCACCAGAATATAAATTTAAATTTTTTGTTACATTAAGAAAATAATCGTTAAACTCATTTGCTATGTCTGCAGGGTGTTGTATCTCTTGATTGTTAATATTTAAGATTTTTGCCTGTTTCTTGTTTTATTATATTCCAAGTAGTTTTTATTTTGTTTTTTGACTGATTGATAAGTGTTTGGTAATGGAGGCTTTTCGCTGCTTTTATGACTTTCCTAAGTATCTTACAATACTTTCTAAAATGTATTTTTAATTTAGGGTCTTTACTGAGCTTTTGCTCATTATATAATTGTCTTTTATGTTGACAAGATTTTTTAATTCCTTGGGTTAACCATTCCCTGCTCATATTATAACTTCTTTTTTTAATTTTTAGTGGGAAATATGCTTCAAAATGCAATTTAAAAATATGTAAAAAATTGTTGAATTTACTATTAACATCATTTGCGCTGTAAACACTATTCCATGATTCTTGTCGAAGAGTCTCTGCCATTTTATTGAGGTTAGCATCATTAATATCTCTATATTTTATTCATCTATAACATTCTTTGAGTTTTACTGTGGAATTTTTTTTCATTATTACTTGAGCATCATGGTCAGAGAGACCATTGATCAATGAAGACACAGAATATAATGACAGTTTGTCTAAATTTACAAATATATTATCTATTGCGGTGCTAGAGTTTTTATCAATCCTGGTGGGAAAGTTAATTGTATGAACCATATTATATGCAGTTAGAAGGGAATTCAGTCGATTAATTCTTACTCTTGGCATTAAGTAATCAATATTTATGTCTCCACATATAATTATTTCATGTTTAGGCTTAAATAAAAAGTTTAAGATATCTTCAAGCTTCATCATGAAAGTTTCAAAGTTTCCTAACGGCAAGCGATAAATAGCAATTATAATTATTTTTGTATTGTTGCTATCCAATTGGATTGTGCATAATTCAATGTCCTGTTCTGAATTAAATTTTGATACATCTAATGTTTTATATGGTACATCCTGCCTGACATAAATGCAAACTCCTCCGTTATTTAGTTTTTTTCTTGAAGCTCCTGCTCCCAAACAATAACCATGTAATGACAATTTTGATAATTCCTGTTGTTTCAAATGATGTTCAGATAGGCAGATAATATGTGGTTTTATATTGTCACAAGTTAAGCTGTTTAATAATTCATCTGTTTTATTTCTAAGTCCTCTAATGTTTTGATGAAATATACAGAGATTTTTTATTGCTTGTTGAATACTCTTCAATTTTACTTTATTTTCTGTGCTATCATGATCATTGATATGATTGTCATTTGATTTAACATTATCCATTATTAAGTTTGACTTGATGAATTTCTGGCCTGGATCAGGTGTCTTTATCCTAAAAAATGGGACCTTGAACTATTTATAACAACAGGAATCTTACCCTTGATTCTGTCAGCAATAAGGAGCGAAAGCTGCTTTTTGCCTCTAGAATTCAAGTGCAGGCCATGCACAGTAAAATTATCTCTACCTAGGTGATTTACATCTATCATACAAATGTGGGAGTTTCTGGGTGTCATCAATGCACGCTGAAGCCTCAGAAGTGAGCAGGTTATAGCTGTTGAATATAGAGACCATCCGTATTCTGTGACATATTACTCTAATGAAATGTCAGCAGAAACAGGGAAATAAGTAAAGATGAAAATGTTGCCAAGACTTGTTGCATTGTAAAGAAACTGTGAATTTTGGGGAAGGAAAATGTCTGTAGCAAATGAAAAATTTCCATTACACAAAATATACATTACAAAAATTGTCCATGTTATAGTAAATGATAAATAAAGTTTTTTCATTAATAGCAAATTATAATAAATTATATGCATAAGTTTGTAGATGCACTGAATCTTGTTATGAAATTTGATATAAAATTGTTGAGTAAACTATAAATAAACATATCAATGACAATTACAAAAGGAACGTAAAACTGAAAAATGCACGTATTAACTATTAGTTATGTCCTTTATTTGAACAATGACAATCCTTTAATGCCTGCCTAAATACTGCTCTAATACTATGGTCACTCTCTATTCTAATGTTTCTGGGACCCTAAAAAGTTAATATACAAATCCCAATTAATACTATGTTAAAACGTGACTTATGTTTGCTATCCATTTCATCCTTTCTTTATAACTGTATATAATTGAAAGGTGCATGTGAGTTATACAAGCCTATACTTTGGTCTGCTAGATTGGTCATATGATATGTGGTTTTCAGGCATATTTGCATTAAAAATCTGATCTTTAACCATCTCCATATTCGAGAGCTAAGCGTTAGAACATGGATTCATGCTCCATTATTCTAAGCAGTATAATAAACTCACTGTATTATATTTACTATTGTGTGACAGTTGGTTTCCATTTTGCGATACGTAGTTACCTGAAGCAATTTATATTAATATGACCGTAAGCTGCGAAACCAGAAGATAGCTATTTTCATACAGGTTATATCCAACTGCAGTATCATTAAGTTGCCGTAACATTATTTTTATTTTAATACAGCAGAACGCTTTATTACCTCAGTGTTCAAGATGAATTTGTTTATTGTTTTCCCACACATGTCCTATTAACTTAATTCTGCCACATGACAGTACTTTCACACGTGTTTACGATGTTCTTATAGCTTAACTCGTCAGTGTCGCCAACTGACTATGGAGAAAATATATATTCATTACCTACCGTTACCCGTAGAATAAATTTGGAGCTGCTAAAGATCCAGTCCCGAGCAAGGCAGCTGTTACTTGTTCTACCGCACCAACTGCTGCAGAAGCTTCAAACGTATCAATGTTCCATGTATAATTTCTTTGTTAAACATAATGTAACCTATGCATTGTCCTCCATAACGTTTAAATAAAAATTTATAGGGAATTGTGCGTTATTAAGTAAGTGGGTAATAACGGTGGCAAATATCCTCTAATTGGAATTTGTAATTAATGCATTTACACACACACTAACCTATCGCTAACCTTGGTAAATCCTAGAAACCGGTGGATCCAGTGGTTTGTAGCGGCTCGCTAAGGCCTGTCAGCCTACGCTTGCCTCCTTTTCGTAAATATAAATTGATAGTGGTAGGTAAATCGCTGTAATTGTGGCAAATCTCCTTTGATTCCACCAAAAAAAAATGTAAATATAAATTTATAGCCGATTGTGTGCGTGGTACTATGTTAGCGAGTAAATCATTATAATGTTAGTAAATTCCTGTGACTCCAGCAGAAAAGAAAAGGAAAAAAAATTCAGGACTCTAGGATCCAATACCATTTCTTATATTACTATTGCACGGCCCTCTAACCAATCGTACCGTCATATCGTTGAGCCCGAGACCCTTATTATCTAAATATATCTGGCAGTGCCTTCGGCTTTCTCCGCTACTGATCGGGAGTGGCTCGGGACTGGAGCTCCAGAATTTCTCGAGCTATATGGATAAATGCAACCAACTGCAGCGGGCAGTCCCGATCTGTAGCGAGGAAAGCCGACTGGTTACAACACGATATGGAATCATTTTTATTTTATGTTCTATTATTGTTTTGTTAAACTGAAATTAAACTAACCTAACGCTGATGAAAATATAGCATTTATTCGATTATGAATATGTAGAAAAAAGTATTATTATTATTATTATTATTGTTGTTGTTATTGGTTAAAGTTAAACTAACCTAATGTATGAATTAATTTTTTTAATGTTTTTAATTTTTTTTTGTTAAACTTCAATTAAACTAACCTAACCTAACATATGACAAAAGTAACATTTGTTCGATTAAGAATAGTGTAGAAAAATTGTGATTGAAAAGAAAACTATTAAATTTATTATGAGAGAGAGAAAAAAACGATTACAAGTGAGAAAATAATTGCCCAAAGGGAATCGAATGCACGACCTTTACATTAATAACACGACTCTCTAACCTAGTAAGGTAACAAGTCTTCATGCTCGGTGTGGAAATTATTAGCCTACAGTAATGTTATGGTTACTAAAATCGTAACCAGTCGGTTTACTTCGCTACAGTTCGGAACTTCCGACTGCAGCTGCTTTCAGCTTGTAAAGTAAGTGACGCTTCTTCCTTATGAAAATCTCCGCACGATGGGTCACATTATTAGTATTTTAATTATTAAACCCCATTATTTACGCATAATTTGCATTATTAAGCCCCCCTCATATGCCACATCTCCCCGGGCCACCTTGGTCGAGGCCTCGTCGATAAACACTATATACAAAAGAATTAGGTACCTTTCTTTATGTTACAATATAGAAAAATAAAAATTTGAAATATTGAGAACATTGAACATACAGGATAAGGAATAAACGAATAGTGTTTAACGCCCGTTTTTGCTACAGAGGCACCACAGGCGATGGACACTGATGATATATGAGATGAAATGGTATATTGGGAAAGGATTTATTTTTAATGAAGGAATCGTTCGTTCCAGGCCTAAGTTTAGGGTACCTCCCCGGCATCTGCCATTTATGAGGACTGAGGAAAACCTGGAAAAAACCTCAGTCAGGGAGGACGGTCCTGGCGGTATTCGAATCCAGACCTTCCGCTCACGAGTCCGTGCCTTAACGACCTCGGCCACCCGTGGCGGTGAGGATAAGGAACTCAACACAAAATTGAAATAGATATGCGCTATAAATAAACCAATTTGTTTAGTATTGCAAAATTTAGTCTGTACACTTGAAATGCGCTGCACTGGTAATAGATGTAAAGTAATAACAACACAATACGCAATAGTGACTTGCACCGTAAAGGACGAAGAATGCAAACTCTCTCTCTCTCTCTCTCTCTCTCTCTCTCTCTATTTTGTTGATAAAGACGCCAGCAACTGTAATTTGACGTTACATCCTGCGGGAAGCTGGCAGCTGGCTGCAAACCTGAGCGACAGCGGAAAGTAGAGGGCCGATCACTTGGCGGTTGTTTTTACTTCCCACGGAGCATCCTGCTTCTGGGTGCAATCCCGAAGTCAAAGAAAATGCGTATTCACTTCTATTGTAATGAGGTATGCAAGGGAAATGCAGTGAAATATTTTCTTCTTTATTGTAGCAGTCTTTTCTGTGGAACAATGTTCCTCTTTTTGGGACATTTCTCTAGTTTTGGGCATGGGTACTTGTTAATTTTGATTGTGAATAGCGGCAAATGTTGCCTTTAAGGATGCCGTGTGTTTCTTCACAACTTCAATTTCTCTTGTGGAAATTTCCTTAATATCAACAAAAAAAAAAGCTCGCAAGCAATTTTTTTCTGTTTGTTCTGAACAGTTGGGACTTTCTTGTTTGCTCACTTGAACTAGTGTTTCCTCCACTTCATTGAGAACAGAAACATCTTGTGTGTCTATTATTCAGTCATTAATATCTTCAGAATGTCCTATAGGGTGTTCATTACGAACCTGAAATTGACATAAGCTGTGCATGTGTTTACCCATATTCCATTTGATGCTGGAATCAACACACGTGCAAGAGAATCTGTGCATGTATGTGTTACATTCACTTCAGATTAATTTGCATTTACAGCCCACATCATTACCTTGCACAAAATATATCTCTGTCACTTTCGATGAGGTTAGGATCTTCCAACCGCAATCTTCCCTAATAAAATTGTCTTTGTTTATTTTCAGGCTTTCTTTGTGCCTACGACGTGTCTTTCATTTTGGAGATTAGTTTTTCTTTCATAAGCTCAATTAACCTACCGAACAGCCTGTATTTAACAAAGGACATTATAGAGAATATTACTTTATCCAGAAGTTTTACACGTTTTCCATGCAGATATGAGCGTGTGATGCATTCGCTCGATATGCATATTTGTATTAATGCCAGCGTTCAACAGTAAGCCCAGCATTCTGCATTCTCACGTAGTTTTTCTGGAAGTATGAAGCAAACTCTCAGGTATCAGGGTCATACTGCAGTAGGAAGCATTATCTCAAATGCAGTAATGTTCTTACAATCCTGTTAGCATCTGCTTGATTTTCATGGTCATTGGCTCCAGGTTCTGTCTACATAACACGTACAATAGAATCTCATTGTTGGCGCTTCCATTATTGAAAGGCAAGCATTATAGGTGAACTTTGCTAAATTTGACATTAAAAGTTTAGGGGAAATATTTGACTAATGTATTGGAAAAATATGGTCAGCACCTGAAAATCACTCCTGTTGGATATAAGAAAGGTACATGGAAACCCTTGCCTCATGTCATCTAGCATTAGCAAAGTTATGAGTTCGAAACCACAGGTATTAAGTCCATGCGTTCCGTCAATACATACATAGTCATTTCCAAACTTTTTTAACAGTTCGCTCTGTGCATAGAACACAATTAATATAAAATCTGTGTTTTAAATTCTGGGTGGGAGTCACTGACCGTATCTGTGGCAAGTCACGAAGAGAAGTGATCTCCGCTGTCGCTCGCTCGGGACTGCAGCCGGCTGCCAGCTTCCCACAGTCAGATTCCACACTTCTCTGTACAGAGTGCAACGTTAAGTGCAACTGTAGAGTATGTGGATAGCCGACTTGTCTGTTGTAGAGATTATGGTCATATGGCGGGCCAAATCCTGTATTTGAGGAATGGATGACGATGCTGGTAACTAGAGGCAAATCGCGCAGTTAATAACCCGAGACTTCATTGTTGACTATAGTTGTAACGTGAATACCTGCCGAGTTACCAGAATATTAAAGATCTATTGTTTGTCATTCTATTGTTTCTATATGTATTATTGCTGTTATTTCCATAGAAATACACAGAACATTGCCTTATTTTCAGTAATAAATACATTATAAAATTTCCTTTTCGTTTTATATTGAAAAGACCCCCCCCCCCGGGAAATTTTGACGGAAGGATATTTTAGGTAAAATCTTGGTGGGGGGGAATCATCCCCTTCCCCGCAATTTCGCATCCTGGATGTTGTGCGTCTAGACCCCCTCAGGTAGTCTATCGTTAGACTCGCTTCTTCCTTCCGAAAATCACCCAACATTGCAGCTATACGCAAGCGTGAAGCTTGACTTTTGCTGTTTCACACAGGCTAGACGAGCGTGCACTTAGCTCGAGATTGTTGACTTTAAGAATACTTTACTGTTACAATAATGATGATTAACATTATTAGTATTTTAATTATTAAATACCATTATTAACGCATAATTTCCATTATTAAGCCCCGCATATTTCGCAATATTGTTTTGATATTATTTATGTTATTTGTTAACGATCTAAATTTGAGTTGTTACTATTGTGTTGTTGTGTCAACATTCCTTCAAATAATTACATTTCAAATAGCCACCCTCTTCCTTCAAATCTCCCATCTTCTACTAATTTTATTAACAGAATAAAGAATCACGGGATACTGATATATTTGGAGAAACAAACAGAGATTGTTCTTTCCACAATGAATATCAATTACTCAGAGCCAACACATCACAACGAATGCTATACAAACATAACTGTAATTGAGGCAGAGTACATGTCATAATTTGAAAGAATCTTGTATTATGGTTGGAATTCCTATAGTTGACCGAAAATACTTTTTTGCACGATCGTGCTTTTTATTCTCTATACCATTAATATTGATGGTACTGAAAATTGGATTTACAATATATGGACTTGTTTGCTAGAGAAACATGCTGTTTATGACAGTACTAAATAATAAAATTAATAAAATAATAAAATTAAATATTGTTATATTTAAACACATTTTTTTTCCATAGCGCACTTTTAATCATCTTTGCTTATGTTTCTGATGTACGAAGGTAGGTCCATAAGTTTCTGGCCTAACCATTTTCTAGGTATGATAAAGACAAAAACTATATTTCAGTCTTCAATATAGTTGCCCTTTATTGCAATACACTTCTCACATCTTTGAATTAACATTTTAACCCCCCCCCCAAATAGTCAGAAGTCTTGTTTACAAAATGGGCATAAACAGCATAAAGAAGTCTTCGTCACACTTAAATTTCCTTCCTTGAAGGTCCTTCTTGAGTCACTGGGAGATAGATCTGGGCTGTACGGTGGATAGTAGATTTCCTTGAAGCCACATTTCTTCCCGGCTTCCTTTGCAACAAGAGCTGTGTGCACAGACACGTTGTCGTGAAGAAGGCGCACACCACCACTCAGCTTTCCTCGCCTTTTCTCTTTGATGGAAGCACGTAGTCTGTGCAATAGGCCAGCATAGCACTCCCCCCTTACTGTGGTGTTCCTCTGCTTGAAGTCAATGAAGAATATTCCTTCACAGTCACATAATATTGTGGCCATGATCGTCTTTGTTCACTGAGTGACCTTGGCCTTTAGAGGCTTTGCTTCGCCAGGTTTACGCCATTCCATTGATTCTCTTTTGGACAAGGGAGGACCATAGGATCATCTCCTGTAACAATGGTTTGCAGAACTTCACTCTCGTTGTCACAGCAGAGCTCCAAAATGCTTGACAACAGATGACTCGTTGCTGCTTTTGAACTGAGGAAAGAAGTCTAGGCACCCATCTTGCTCTAACCTTATTCATATCTAAATGTTCGTGAATACTTCGAAGGACTGTTGTTTTAGAAATATCCAATCTTGCTGCTATTTCTGTAACTTTGAGTCGCCGGTCTTCCATAATTCCTCCTTCCATAAGAGCGATGTTTTCAGGAGTGAGCACCTCCAACGGCCGATCTGTACTTTCTTCGTCTTCAATGCTTTCTCGACCCACTCGAAAAAGTTTTGCCCATTCTTTTACGGTAGAATATGCGAGGGATGCTTCCCTATATACACCGACAATCACTGTTTATTTGGAGTAAGTCCTTCTTTTGTGAAGAACTTAATAACAGCTCGAAACTCCATTTTGATCATGTCACAATCTTATTACCTTTTTTATGTGACTATATCTGAACAACTGAACATAGCGGAGCGGAAGTTACAGATGCAATTATTTACTTATCAGATAAGATATGACACCAGATAAGGTTTTTGTGAAGACAATAATCCTTATCAGCGAGGCCGGAAACTTATGAACCTATCCTCGTTTTATAACACGAACTTTTATAAATATTGTTCACAGAATAATAATCCTCTGAATGTGTAATAGTTATATTATTTGAAATGATGAAGCATAAACAAACTATTCTTGCTTAATTATCTACTGGCCTGCTATGAAACAGATGCAAAGTCCGTACATTTTCAATGCAAAAATAATATACACTACACTACGTCTTCTCCATTAAGTGCGTATTTGACCAACTCCGTGCTTTAGTGGTATAGCGTTTGCGACTTCTAATCGGAAGGTTCTGGGTTCGAATCCCGATCAGGTCAAGCTGACTGCATAATTTTTTTCCCTCGGAGTTTTGCCTTATCTTGAGAAGGTGAATGTCATATAGTTTTAAGGCACCAAGGACTCCAAACTGATTTGCGCCATCATTAATTCATTTCATACATCCATGTATGTACGCCTATGGTATTCATCCCACAGCGTACAAATGTCGCGAAAAGACCAATGTAGTGAAAGCTACAATAAATAAAATATTTTAAAAAGCGCATATCAATCTCAGAAATAATAATAATAATAATAATAATAATAATGATGATGATGATGATGATGATGATGATGATGGTGGTGGTGGTGGTGATGATGATGATGATGATGATGATGATGATGATGTGAGTTGATAGTCTGCTCTTTTAGGGAAAACAACGTCTTTGGCCTACCAACTCGGGGACTCAGTTTCGTGCATTGTGATAATTTTATTCCTGGTATAGGAATGACGGCTCTCTGGTGTCCTTACCATTAAATTAATTTTTGCTTTGTTTATCAACTGTCAACTTCCGTGCCTTATTGTGCCATTGACTGAGATATTGTTTCTTATATTTGTAATTAAGGAAAATTTTGTTAGCTGGAGTAATCTATGGAGTTAACTTCTCTTAACTTGTTATAGTTCTTTCGTGTCAATTGTTTTGAGGAAATGTATTATTTATAACTAGAAGTTTCATCCCCAACTGCGGAGGACATCTTCAGTGGCGCGGTCTGAGTCTTCTGGGCGAAGGTCCTGGCACGACTGAAATTCCAGCTGGAGGTGTTATATTGGGGATGAAACGTTTGGACTCCTTAGCTCCAACAGACCACGGCTCCTAAGCCCGGAAGAAACTTCTAGTTATAAGTCTGACACAGGCCGTAAAATCTACAAATCTTTGACTTTCTTATATTCATTTTAAAAATGATTAGGGAAATATTTCAATGTTCCTTTCTTATTAATGTGCACTGCCCCTTTGATTGTTAAGAGGAGTACATTGCTATTTTGTTAATCTGTTAATGTATTTTATTTAATAAATGAGAGGGAATTGTTTTATAAAATTTGATCCTTCTCCCGTTATATGAAACAAGCACTTTCTACGGCTGGGCGTTTGTAAGATCAGTTAGCTTCCTTAAAGAAAAAAAGTTATAACTGGGAGGCACTGACAGGAGAGTGCTGATGTTTTACACTCAACACCAACGATGAGAAGTTAGGAAGATATGCACGTGAAGATCATGCAGTACATGACAAGAAGTTGTATACTTAACTATGCTGCTTCAGAAAAAACAGCAACTTATGAGTTGTGCATTTCCATGATTTTCTCAAAGTTTATTGAGCTACTATGAAAATCCCAACAAAAATCATGGAATAAGTAAATTAGTAATCTAAAGAGAAAGTTTTAAGGTTGAAGAAGTTGGTATAGTGTTTTACAGATTGATCAATTAAGCAATATTTTAGTAAACCAACACGCGTATTTCTAATTATCTTAAGTCTTATATAAAAAATCAACATCGCTTTCATCGTTAACCTTCGAAGGGAACGCAAACAACTCTAACGCCTTGCACCATGCTGCTACTAAACACGGACAACGACGTTGTACTTCTCAAACTGTATGCATCACAATGTGGTGATCACATGAACTCAAAATGTGTCGTTCCATGAGACACTACGGTGCATTATTTTGGGCTATGTCTCACATTAACTGCACTATAAAAAGTCGCTAAAAGCTTCGCGATACTTTCAGGTTCACTTAACATTCGCTTTGCGCTTTTGGCAACGAAATGTTAATATTAATACTTTCCAGGATTCACACAGTTTGATATGAATATTAAAAACATCGCAGTAGTCACTTACTTTACGAGCTAACATCAGCATCACTGATCACCGTTAGATGTGCTGTTCTCCAATTTATCATCATTATTTCTATTATAATATTCGAAATCCTTTTTGATCACAAGCTCAAACCTTTTTTTTCAATAGTTACCATTAATTTTACGGACACCTGTCTAAGAGCCTGGTGCTTGCTTGCATTTAAAGATGGGGACAGATTTTTTTTTTTTTTTCCATCAAAACTAACCCCCAAAAATGCATCCCAATATACTTTTCGAAAATATAGGAATAGGAGCAAGCAGGTTACTCTGCAGAGCTTTCATTTTGAGTTTTATACGTAAGCCGGCGCAACATGGGCAAATATAGCCAAATCATTTTGAAAAAAGCTACAAACTGTCAAAAATTTAAGCGTCAGAAAACTCATGTGCGTTCCATTATTAACTACAAATATTGCCATACGTCGGTAGACGTGAATGGAGCCGCCTGAGGACTTTATTGAGAATAAAGTACGTAAATTATGGGCAAAAATTCGCATCAACCCGAGTATGGTGATTCAAAATATCGGTAGTGGTCAACCAAAGCACAGGAAGCATAAGTTCTACAATGATTTCATGAACTCAAACAAATTCACAAGCGACATAAGTGGCACATTCCCTGTATAGTTTTAAGTAGATTAAGCTATTTATTGTATGTTTACCTTGGTTTAAAAAACCCTACTTCCAACACCCGTTCATGCCAGCAATATAATAATACATTAATGAACCCAAACAAAGACAAAAATGAAGTTTTCCCTTGTAGTACAGCCCCATGTATGTGTTTATCGATCCAGAAAACTAAAACGGAATTATTACACTGAATTCAGCTAAATGTGTATTAATGTAAATGAATACATCAAGACCGTTCATTGTAGGCCAGGGTATATATTGTTAATAAAGAAAATCTTCATTTTACTTTTTCCCAATTGCAAGCTCACCTCTATCATATTCGATTGCGCTAAAAACCAATGACAAGACACCCTGAGCTTTATCCATTTCATCAATGAAAATATTCTTTATGTTTTCCTACTTAATTTTCAAAGGAGAAATCGACTTCACTGGGGACTGGATGAATTTCTATGCAGCAATACGGCATAAAAAAACAACACTTTCTTCCTTGTAGACATATTAGGAATGTTTAACTGTACGGTAATTTTAGGTCTTAAGTAAGCATTTTTGCCTTTAAGCACATTTTTGAAAAGTGATTGCTGAAAACAGTTTTCGACATTTGGGCAGTCATATCATCATGACTGTCTACTTTGCGTCACCAACATTTTTTATAAATAGAAAAAAAAAAAAAAAAAAAACATTTGTTTGCTTACCTTTGAAAAGCAGGAGCTTCATAGAACACTCACAGTTGCAATTGCCCCATCCCTTGCTTACCACATAGTAGATGTCGTACTAGATTCTTACCTGACATCCAGACGATTCAAAATGACTGATTTTTGTGAACATGTGATAGCGATAATGTTCTGGGAGATTCCATAATTGCTCGCCTCTTATTCAGAAGCCAAAATTTAAAACCTAATCACTTTTTACAATGTAGTCCTCTGTATGGGAAGTGAAGTTCTTTCTTAAAGCGCAAAAGCGGTGGGATCAAGATCGCGGGTTCGAACCCGGCCAGGACCGATGGATTTTTTCGGGCGTAAAAATGCTAAGTATGGCTTCCTTCGGGAGGGAAGTAAAGCCGTAGGTCCCGTGTCGTAATTTACGGCACGAAAAAGAACCTGAAGCCTGAAAGAAAGGCCTCTGAGCAAAATTAGTCGGCCGTTTCACGCCCTGAGTTGAATGGGACGCTGATGACCTGAGATGTTAAAGAGCGTCCATAAATAAATCAATCAATCAATACAAAAAAAAAAAAAGCGGTTCGAACCCTCCCCTCCGGATTATCTATTTGGTGGCAAATTACATCGCACATAAAGTTTTTTTCTTCGTTTCTAGAAGCAACTTGTCTAATTATTTTAATAACAGTTTGTCTAGTAAGGTTAAACGCTTTCGCTGTTTCTCTCCCTAATGTATTCATATGCAGTTTTTGCGACTGCTTGCTTATTACATTATACACTAGTGGCAAAGCTAGACTTGTATTAAGTAGCTGGGATGTCAAAATTAATGGAAAATCTAATTTATTTTAAACAAATTATTTCTAATGTTGTTTTTTCATGTTCAAAATTATATCATTATTTCTATCAATAATGTAAGGGATTATTGAATTACTTTACATGTAAAATTTAAAAAGGTTCATGCTCCAGACTCTCCCTTAAATCTGTTTGTATATAAGTGATAAACGTTGTTCTATTGATCCCAATTTAAGCGAGGTTCTTCAATCCTCCGGACCTTTTTCTGTACGTAAAGCACTTTTGAAATAAATACTTTTTATTTTACTAAAATTGATTACCGTTTCTTTCTCTATAATTTTTAAAAACAGCGCCGTTCCGTCAAATTTGACAATTACGATCACGGAAGTCACCCTAAAACTTATGAGAATGAAATAAATTGTAAAAAAATTAGATCTCATTATTGCATCTATTCAAAGAATTCCTCACTGCATTCTACACAATATTTCATCTGTTCAAATCATTTTTAAATGCTGAACGCCATGTTCCTTTGGATAGGGTGCTAATACATTCTTCGATGCAGCCTTCGGGTGACTCAAATCATTGGCCACGAATTTTTTCTTTTATTTTGGGGAATAGAAAAAGTGACGCGGGGCCATATCTGAACTGTAGGGAGGATGGGACAAATATTTGACTTCTGGCTCCTGCAGACATTTGGTTGTTTCTAGTGCAGTGTGGGCAGAGGTATAATGCAACAAGATTCCATTCAGTCCAGTCTTAGGACACGTTCGTTGAAGACTTGAGGCAGACATTTTGTTGTGTACCATCTGATAGTGCCAGTCTGTCCCTCAAGTGGAATTGTCATAATAGTTTAGAGGAAGGAACATATCATCTTCTTGCCAACACTTCTCGCCCGCCTCTTTTGTTGGGGCATCCTCTCCTGGGAAGACCCAAACCGATGACCGTTGCTTAGTTTCTGGATCATACTGTTATGGTGTTAAATCTACCTCCTCCAAACTTTTCTATCACTTCCTGGTACCAATGACACGTGCTTTTTTTCCTGCTCATTTGTGAGATGGTAGGGAATTCAATGATTGTAGAGCTTCCTGGCGTGAATTTTTTCTTTGAAGATTGTTTTCACTGCTACCGATCCAATATTTAGTTTTCTTGAATCTGATAATATGTGCGCTCTGCTTTCATCACATTTTCTTCGGTTGTTGCTGTAACCGGCCGTCCTGCGTGGTCGTCATCTTTGAGGGAATCCCTTCCTCTTCTAAAATCTGCGAACCATCGATAAATAGGGGTTGCGAAAGGCAAAGATCCCCAAAAGCGTGATGCAATTCTTCAAGTGTCTCTCTCTCTCTCTCTCTCTCTCTCTCTCTCTCTCTCTCTCTGTGTGTGTGTCTCTCTCCCTAAACCGGCTTTAAAGTCGTAGAAAATCTTAGAGCGAAAATACTCTTGTATAAGATCCATCCTAGCGTCTGGCACGACATATGATGACATATACTATAGAAGCGCGCTCAGATGTTGCTACCTAAACTTCAATCTAAAGCCAGGAAAATCTGCACTGGCTTGTCACAACTCCTTGTTGTCCATACTCAAAACTTTTAGCGTTGACCCTCATACGTAGAAATGGAAGGAGAAAGAATTAAAGAGTTGTTTGTCTATGGTGAACATTTACCAATTTATCATACGCGGTCCCGCGTAAACTAAAATACGATTACGGTAGTTTGAGAATGAGTTCTAAATCAATTAGTCACAATAAATTGTATTTATTGTTAAGATAAACACATCATTCCATATTATCAAGTAACAAAAAAAAAAAAAAAAAAAAAAGCGAAATACTATATTAGAAATTTATATCGTCTGCGTCCTGGTCCATTTGTTGGATTTCAGGTTCTATAAAATTCCAGAATAAGTCTGTCCGAGGCCAGCCTATGATAATGAAAACTCCATAAAAATCTCCCTTCACTGTCCTCTTTGTTACGTTTGGTTCAGTTGTAATTATTAGGTTTACCGCCCGTATTTTGTGTTCCATTTGAACGAAAGTAATGTTACGTGCGACCGGACATTCAAATGTGGGGGCATTTGAAAGGTGCAGAGAGTATTTGTGCATGTAATGTGGGAGGCTGCGAAACAATATGCAGTTCTCTAAGGATATATCTGAGCATCCGGGATTCAATGCGACGGTGGGTTGGTGCATGTATCATTGTTAGCGCACGACATTTTGAACATTTCGGCAAGAAAGAGTGGTATGCTGGTATGTTCTGTACCTGTGTGTTTCCCATTATTAATGTACTGAAGAGTTATAGAAAATGAGTTCT
This sequence comes from Metallyticus violacea, assembly GCA_030762175.1. NCBI lineage: Eukaryota > Metazoa > Arthropoda > Insecta > Mantodea > Metallyticidae > Metallyticus > Metallyticus violacea. The sequence continues at coordinate 138,517,165 of CM060835.1, read as the reverse complement.
GACATGAAAATAGAGCGTTTCCATGCCCATATAATATACTTTCTTCTTTTACGTGTGTCCTCAAAGTTTGGTCGCACCTTATTGTCACACCCGGTGTAAAAATGCAATTAGGAGCTTAATGTAAGCAGGCTGCGGTTTGCATTCTACGGTATATATGTACAATAAGGACGAATATCACAGGAGTGTATCAAAATTTAGTGTACGTTCATGTTGGGTTGATACAGATCCATTGTTCTGTCTGAAACATCTGAGGACAAATCCGTTAATCCAATGGCCGTTTTGAATGAGATGACTTGTGAAACAGCTTCTAGCAGTAGTTCATACAATTAAATTAACTCAACATGCTTGATTAGTGCAAATTAAAAATACTATGCCAGACATATATTGAAAACAGAAAACATTCATAAGCAGTGTTTGATAGGATTTTGCCTAGTATCCGACGATATGCATTTGGAAGAATTATAAATAACATTGCTTCAGCACGTTTTGAGCGTGGGGCATGGCCTTATTAAATGTTATTACCAGTAATAACACCGCTGTATGCCACCTGCATACAATGCTATAAAAGTATGTGCGCAGTCTCTATATTCTCCCACACACCCTCTTTTACCATTGAGTTCATACAACGGCGTATGGATGGCGGACTAATCCACATTTCTCCCGGCTTTGTTTCAGCGTCTGGCCACATGGAATCATGGAGTCCTATTGATCGAATTAGAATGTTAAATGTCATTGTGCAGGAACGTCGGAGTGGAAATTCACGCGTAATACAGCCACAGAAATGGCCAGTTTAAAATTCTTCTTACTCAATATGTCAGTTTTGTTCAGCTTCTTAGGTGAGTATAGTTTTATTGCTAATGTGTTAAGTTATAAAATGCGCGGTGCAGTGGTGGTTGCGGTGTGGGATGCGGCAAGCGGTTCGGGCAATTGGCCAAGCAGGGTGTTAAACGTATAAATGAATGAGATTCATGAATAAATAGCAGTTAATGCAATTTCAGGAGACAGTGGAACGCTCTCTCATATTGCGACACTGGGTACTTAATAAATCTTCGTGAAACTGGCAGGAATACATATGTCGCATTGATAATGTAAGTAGGTTTTATCCCTGATCCGGTATTGTTTACATGATAAAATTTGCAAACATATAGTAACTCAACATTGTTGCAATACGCCATTCTTTACTAAAATATTTATTGTTCTTTCCTGTCAGGAAGAACATTTTAAAAAATATTTTATAATACAATTCATGTACATAAACCATGATGTATTTCCAACAAATGTTTCTCTGACGGAGAAAGAAAATTATTCACTTATTTAATCAGAACAGGGGTGGCACTTTGCAATTCTTGCCTTCTACAATGCCCACAGAGATGTTAAGGCTACCTACTTTCTGTTACCCCTAACATTTTTTTTCTCTTCTACTTGGATAGGCTTTGACTGAAATGTGAGCTGCAACTTTAAAAGAGAAAGGATTAAATGTAGCATCAAGTTATGCTATTCCTATTTTAAATGCTGAACATGTTGAACTGGTAAAGGTGTTTGTTGGCTTTTTGTGATTTTTAAAAATGTATTTATTTATGTTTTATGAACATTTCAATCCCTCTGTCACAAGTAGAAATAAACTAGCAAGGTGCAAATAAGCTCACTTTCAGCTCCTGAAGTGTTTTAGCATTTGGCTTTTCAGGCTAAGGAAAACTCCCAATCAACAGCATTAGGAGCCAAGCTTGTGACTAAAAGTTGAAAAAGCAAATAGGTAGGTAGAACTTTTTGATAGCTAGCTTTCCTTTCACAAGTGAAGTGTGAAGGAGTAACACCTGCCATACATAGTAAAGTAATCAAGAAATATTTTTAAACAAGCACAAGTTTAATTGACTGCATAGCAAAATCATGAGTACCAGGGAGACTAAATCCCTTTTCTTGTTAGGATAGTTTCTTGTGTCTTCAACAGTACAATGAAATAAGAATCGGAAAAAATAAAGCAACTGGCATCTGTTTTGAACTAGACTTGGATTATTTTCAATATTGAAATCTAAATATTTGATAAGTCAAGGGAATATTTGTAATTTTATAGCTCAAGAAATCTTTTGATGAGCTCTCCCAGATCTCTTAAGACCTTCCATCTTTACTTTTTTCTGCATTGAACTTGGAAAATGAATGTTAAATCAAAATAAACACTGAGAGCACCACACAAATTCTAATTTGTGCTGTCAAGAAAAATGTACAGTTACTATTTCTGAGGCAGGAAAAAAAAAAGTTATAAAATAATACAATTTTTTTTATCTTGCTAGGAGTTACTATATTTCAATGTAGTTCTGTAGATCAAAGGTGAATTAATTTTTTTATCTGGGGCTTTTATTTTATTCTGTTGATTCAAACGATATCTATTTTTTTACCAGTAAACACACATAAGGTATTCCAGGATATTAAAATTCTGTATCAGTCAAGAAAATTTTCAGTCATTTGGCACTAATATGAGGTTCCTCTTACTAGCAAAGAGGTAAAAAGCCATTAAAAACTGTGCAGAAATATCTTTAAAAAGTGAGCAAAGAGATAAAAAATAAAAACTGATCTTTTTTGACATGCATATTCACAATGACATTTAAACTTATTCATGTCATCAATATCCTATTTTTTTATAGATAATATTACCTGATATCGAATCTGGTAGCTCCTATAGAATTATTGAAATTAAAGGGTTTAGAGAAAAAATGTCCTGGGGTGAATGTGTGTGTGTGTATTAAAATATGAACAGCATAAATCCAAACTGAAATTGGAAAAACAGTTTAATCACAGTCTTTTTTACGAAAAACAGCAAACATAATTTATCTCTGGAAGTGATAATTATTAGAACATTTAGAACATTTCATATGTCAATGAAGAAGATACAATTTATTGTTACTGGAAAGCCGGTGTCCACCTAAGCCATTAATTAAATATTTGGAACAGGACTGTAACTAAATAAGTCAATAGTTTTATTAGCCTTTTCTCAAGAAAAACAAATGTACATTGTTTTGATACAAGCAAATGCCTTGCAGTCCTATTCTTGGTCAACTCTCCTGAGTTACTGAGAAAATCTTATGCAGATAGACCTCTACACCTTGCTCTGCAGAAAGTGTTTTTTTGCATTTAAGCTAGAAATAATATATGATTGAAAAAAATTGGCACTATTTTTTACCCCACATTTCTTAGATTTTTACCTTTATCAAAAAACTTTTAAGAGATTTTTTTTAATTACTGATTTTTATTACTGAGGCATCACAGCAGTGGGTACTGATGAAAATTAAGATGAGATTATAAATTGGGAAAGGTTTTCCTTCCTTCGTTCCTTCGTTCCTCCCTCCCTCCCTCCCACCCTCCCTCCCTCCCTCCCTTCCTTCCTTCCTTCCTCCCTCCCTTCTTTCTTTTTAAAGTAAGGAAACATTCCAGGCCTAAGTTAAGTTTAGGGAACCTTTCCAGCAGTTGAGGACTGAGGAAAACCTAGAAAAACCTCAGTCAGGGAGGACGGTCCTGGTGGGAATCAAACCCCAGACCTCCTGCTCAAGAATTCATACATTAACAATCTCTGCCACCCATGGCGGTCCCATCTCCAGTTGATTAGATTGCAACAAATGGTATTTGTTATTATTATGTATTTTTTTAGGTATGTATAATAAATCATTATTTTGCATTTATGCATTAGGTAAGATGAACATAAAATAAATTAAGAAAAGAAATGTGGGAGAGTTAATGTAGGAGTGTAGGCATCTCTGGTTCGGGGAGCTTGTGGCTATATAAATAGGTAGTTACTGGCTCCAGCAAAATACTAATCGTTTATGAGTTTATTTTCATATTACCTTATTTCTTGGCTACTGTTGATGTATGTTGCTCCTTGTTACAAATTTTCTTTTAAGATTTTCAGCTAGTTTAAATCCATTTTTGGGACCATAAGATAAAAGTCATTTTTTATTCTACTGTATTTTTTACAAGTACTTGGGCAGAAACAGATAAAAGCTGATGAAAAAGTTTCATTAGTAAATATACCATTTATTTATGCAGCATCCTCTTCAAATTTAAATTTACTGAAACCTATTTTGTCAGTTTGATCTTATTTTATCTATGCCACATTTATATGGCAGTACTATCACTTCAAATAATCATTCATTTTTTCTATATCTTGCTAGCACTAATTTTCATTTTAATATTCAATCTAATTTTACTAAAATTAAAACATTGGCAAAATCTGTGTTGTCTTGTTGCTCAAAATGTCTATCAGGATCTCAGCTGATGCCAGCTGGATTGAACGGCATGCAATCCTTATCCACAAATCTTTCTCCTCTTCTTCACTTTCTTTTTTTTTGATTCAGTTTCATCTAACATGACTGATACTTGATATGCGACCTCCTACCAAACCAGATAATTTCCTTATGCTGCTATTTAATTCCATTAATGGGTGATATTTCCAATTTATTTCTAAAATCAGTTTTCTGATAGGAAGTAAATGTGCATTATAAACTAACATATAAAGAAATATGCTTCTTTTAATAATATTAGCAAATGTACATTTATATGCACCATAAAATTATTCTTAAAATGTAGCAAATGCTCACAAAAAATGCCAGTTAGCATATGGTTTGAATGCAGATCAAAATATGCATTTACATGAAAATTTCATCCATACTCATAATCTGATGCCAATGCTATTATTTAATACTAATTGCATATAATTCTTTAAACTCTTCATTATTTTCAATAATTTTGATGATATGTACAATATTTGTCCTTGCTGGCTTATCCTAGAACACCCTGAAGTCACCTGCTTTGTGTTTTATTTCTGATTATAGCTCTTCCATGAACAAGTTAAATTCTCCCCAGTATAAGTTTCCAATATTTTGAACCAAGTAGAGCACTTCTTTTAAATTTAACATTCTACACAATTCAACTGTGGATATGTCTTCATTAAATAAGAAACCAAGAGTTTCCATCAGTAATGTCTCTTCAGGATGACAATGATCTCTGATCCATCAGTTGAATCAATAATAATCAAGGAAGGCATGTAAGGTTGATAAACGAAATGAAATAAAGCTGAAATGTCCTATTAAGGGCTAAGGCCTCCTTTACAGGAGTATCTCTTACCAAAGGGTACTTGAGTAACCAGCTAATCCACTTAAGCTGAGTTACACTGTATGGTGATTGTCCAATCTGAAACAATTGTGCTGACCCATGATGATCTGACACTGCACATCAAGTGTTTATTCTTGATTCAATGTCTTCTGCAGATCTCTCCAGGTATATCTGTCACTCTGGCCACTTTCTTGAAGGAGTCTTCTCATCTTGTTCTCAGCCTTCCTCTTTCCCTTTTGCTGATAAATGGATTCCCACATGGTGGAAATATGTGCCCATCTACAGTTCAGCAGTCTTGCCATATGTCTCCCACCCCTATTTTCATTTTAGTCTGCTCATGTATTCAGCTACTTCTGGTAGCCCTGACATCTTCATTAGATATGCATTGCATACCTTGTCCCTGAGTAATATTCCCAGTATATTTTTCAGATTTCGACGAAAAATAATATGTCCTCTGTCTTAATTCTGTTTCCTCAGGATGGGAAGGTGCATTATCTAGAAATAGAACAGCCTTTTGGGGCAAATCTTTTAATGACAAGAAATTCTAGACTTATGGGAAAAATTTATTATTAAACCAGTTTTTAAAACTGTTGCAAAAATTATTATAGTAATCTACAGATGGATATTTTGCTTCTATTCCCTTGAGTGAATGCAAGTTTATGCTTTCCCAACAATTGCCAATTTTAGTATGTGTTCCCCTCTAGCATTTGTGTTGCATTTTTGCAACACAAAAGTGCTATGCACTATTTGCTTGAATTTCCTGGGGCAGATATTTCTTTTGTTGCCAGGGTTTTTGTTGGTAGGCACTTCCAGAAGATCAGTTTTGTGAGCATTATAAACCTGACTAGTGTTAAATTGTTTTGTTTATAATATGCCTCATATTGTTCTGCTAAACACTATCTCCACTTAATTCCTCCCTTTCAATATTCAGTTCTTATCATGCTGATCTTTGAATAAAGGTAACCACCCATTTGAAGCAGAAAATCAATTTTTAGCCCTAGCTTTTTGTGAAAATTTGTGCCAATACAGTTAACATAGGGCCACTAATGAGTCATTTTCACTGTGTTTTTGTTGAAAGCATTTGAATAATGCAGCACCCAGAAATTTTTGGTTCCTACATTTCAAAGTTTTTCATTTTGCAAGTCCATGCTCATCATCAGAACTTGCAGTATCTTTGTTCTTTATCATATTGAGTACTTTCATAACATTAATTTCAAATTCTGTGGCTATATTTGAAACCAATTCTCCTTTTGCAAATCTTTAAATTATTTCCAATTAATTTTCTATTGCCAAAACTACATTCACTTAAGAGCACATGTTTTGTCAATTGCTGTCACCAACTGCAGGAATTAACCCTATAATAAAATGCACACAACATATTGTTAAGTTGTTGTTTGATTTGATTTATTTATGGACGCTCTTTAACATCTCAGGTCATCAGCTTCCCATTCAATTCAGGGCGTGAAACGGATAAATTTTGCTAAGGGCCTCTTCTTTCAGGCTTGAGGTTCTTTATTGTGCCATATATCTACAACATGAGACCCATAGTTTTACTTCCCTCCTGAAGGAATCCATACTTAGGATTTTAGTGACATATTGTTAAGGACATTTATAAATTTGTGTTACTAATTTCTTATGATGGCATGTGAACTTATACACAAGGATGGTGCAGATTTAGCAAGTTTGTAGGGGTGATCTTATAAGAAATTGTGAGCTAAATGTCATTATCAGTTTAGTGATTTTGATTGAAACATTAAATGCTGTCTCAAACAAGTAAAATTCTGCAAAAACAATCATTTAAAATTTTGCAACTCCTTGCACTTGTTTCTGGAACTCTGGAACATTTAAGAAACATTGACTGCATTTGTGCTGAACTTAATGCAGAAAATAAAGCACAAAATGCAATTAAAAAAACTAGAAGTGGATGCAGTAGATGTTAAAAGTGTATCCTTTATATAAGACAAAAAACAAACTATGAGAAAGGAAAAATTGCAAAAAGTATAATTAATGAAACGGAGCAAAGAGTCAATGAAAAGGCTGTGAAAGTGATAGAAATTAGTGCATGTATTGAAAGTTTTAAAACATTTCAAGAGTTTAGTGAAAATGATTGTAAAAAACAATGCTTGATGCTGGTACTTTAAAATGTTCACGCTGTTATTGCAGACTTGCATTCTTTCAAATTCGTTGCTCATAATAAATAGAAGATTTGTCTTCTGATGAGGGCCGATATCGAATATGAAACTCTAAGGACACTTGCTAAATTAATGTAGATATAGATTAAGATATAGCTCCCAGCTTATGTGAAGGTGTCAATGAAAAGAATGTGGAACCCAAATAAGAGTTTCATTGATGATGTCATCTACAGATATGCCTTGATGCACTTCTGAAAATGTAGTTATTGCAGTTATTATGTTACTTTATTGATTCCCATATTTAAGATAATTAAACCTAATTACACTTAATTGAACTACTTATCAGAAAATTTAAAAATATTAGTACTGGTATTATTTTATTAGTATTACCAAAATTTGAAACCTATGACATTTCCATCCTTGTGAAGTTAGATGTCTCCCTTGGAAGAAGGTGGCTGGATCCATGGGTACTGCAGTCATAGATGGGGTTTCTAACTTGTTTCCAAATAGAACACCCAAACACTGGCAGAGTGCCCCTTTTCCAAGGATTTGAACCCAACAGAAGGGTTGCTTCCATTACAAACTTGGAAAAAACCTTTACTAAACACAAGCTAACATCACACTGTACCAGCCATCTCACCTTAGTGCTCTAGCCTTGTAACAGAACCGACAGAATGAAAATATATGAAAAATGAGAGGTAAAAAAGTAGTGGAAAATAAACATCCATCCACGCATTTGCCTAAGCAATCAGGGTAGAAGAAGGGGTCAGAATATCTGCCCCACTCAGTTCTCATATAAAAATATGAGAACAGGATATTAATGAACTACGCCAAAATAATTTAGGAGGGTGTAGAGATGTCGTATATAAGCAATTTGGGATAGAAAACGTATGCCCTATCTGTTCAAATTTCGAAGCTATGATTAATAGTTTCTAAAGCGCCAGTACGCCATTAGCTATAGAATATGCCCCTCGATAACGAAGGAAGGTTTCTGAACGTATCACTCTGGCGTCGTTTTTTTAATAGTGTTTAATGCCGCTTTTAACTACTGAGGCATCACAGGCGGTGCCATGGTTATGAAATAGGCTTTCGAATAAGAGGTGATGTTTTGTTTTCGAGTCTAGTCGCGCTCATCACTTTTTTTAATGTCGTTTTCTGACTAAGGCCTAATAATACAGCTTTTAACCTACGTTTTAAGTCGGTGTTTCAATTTATACACTTAAATCTTAACATATCAATTCATATAATTACAACCCTTGTTTACCAAAGAATTTTGAGCAATTTTAATGAGCTGGGTTTCGTATATTCAAAGATTACCTAAATTTCATTCATAATTCTGTAGTATCCGTATCAGCACTTACTATTAAAATAAAATAAAAACAAAAGCAAAATGACAAGAACTGAACATCAGCTGTGGAACATTATGCATTATGCATTACGTTAACCTTTAGAGCATAGGCAACATAATGCAAGAAGGCAGTTAGGGTGTAAGGTAAATTAAGTTTTAAGCATCGCGTTAATAGTAAGCTTATTAGCCATTGTGTGTTGGTGATACATTCATTGTTGAGAAAGAGAATAAAATTTGAAAGCATTAAGTAAATTTCACTCATTAAAAAATGATAAAATAAAACAACAATAAAAAAACACGCACGACAAGAATTGAACCCGCGGCCTGCGAAACATCAGCTTTCGCGTTATGTATTACGCCACAAAACAGTTAAAAGAGTTCCCTCTAGAGTAGGCTACATAATGCAAAAAGGAATTTATAGATGTTCAGTGTCGCACTATCTAATCATTAGTTCGAGATTTGAGGAATTTTTATGGCACTAAATCTTGAAAATGCTGATAACGAGCTGCGAAAAATCGACATTACTACGCTTGCAAAGCAGTTTTAAAGACATTCTAAATCAATTTTTCATCCGGCTTGGCTTTAATACCTCACTTATTAGCATCTGATGCTAAAATGTGTAACACCATAAAACTGTGTTATGCTTAATTGTTGGCTATGCATTGCCTATATCAAATTGAATAAATATGACAGCACTACACTCTCTGAAATTATTTTGGTGTAGTTCATTAACGCCTTGTATATCAAAAGTTGCATTGTGTACATCTAAAAGGCTGTTTGATATGGCATATAATTCTTCTGGGATATGTTTTAAGCTGTTAAAACTTTCCCTTTTATAGAATGATGCATTCTCACTAGCGCCAACAATGTAATGGAAAAGTATATTCACCTAAAATGGAAGTCAAGAAGCAATTTTTCGATGAAGTATTTGATTTATGTGATTAAAACTGAAGAGCTCCAGCATCAATAAATAGATTTAAAAAAATTAAGACTAAGTACGTAAAACATGTGTGAGAATGTAACTGAAGTTCTGCATGTGACCATTTTCAGCCACACTTTTTCATGAAAAGGACTATAATAGGAAGGACTAACATATTTGGGGTTACCATATCTAACATAAAGTAAACAATTTCTCATTTTTAATTTGTTTTTCTGAGCACATATTGGAAATTTTTTTCATTCTTCCTTAACTTCCTACCTTAACTTCCTTCCTTTCTTTCCTTTGTATCATTCTTCCCTTTTTATTTTTATTTTGATATGAGAGGAATTAATATGCTATAGGTACTATATTGAAGTGCATCCTTTGTGTCAATGTTTCAGACTGTAGTTGACCACTTTTGACATGTATTTTCTCTAAGTGGAGCATTACATTATGTTCATGATATCAGTGCCATAATTTTGTTATCTACATTTATTTTAATAAGTGTATATTAGAGACAAATTCTGCAGAGCCGTATATATTTCCTGCCAGTTTCACATATCTGAGTAATGAATGGCTAAGCCAGCATTTACTGTGAGGTATCATTCAGTTGTAGCATGGCAGAGAATGCCATCCATGAACATTTCTTCAAAATCAGTGAATATCAAGGAACAAGACATTGCTGCTTAGTTAAGATAAAAGAATGGAGATACAAATGACATATGATTTATGGCGTACTTCTTTCTCTTGTACACATCATCATTTCTGCATATGTTGAAACTTTTATTGTTAAAGATAGGCATATGTCCAATTTCGCGTTATGAAGTAAAGCCATCTTGAAGTGTGGTTCACTATCCTTATTAATTCAAATATTTTAGGAGTTTGTCCTCAGAGAAATTACATGCAGGTAGTACATACTTGTGTTGAAGTATTACATGTATACTACATACATATCCCAAAAGCCTATGAGTTTAATTTCTCTTTCCAATCAAGCTAATATAAATGTAGGCAAAGGAGGGCCAGGAAATTTACTGCATATAACTGATAATGCTGGAGGAATACAATAAATATGTTTCTGTTTATAAATATTGAATCTTTAGACATTATAAACAAGAACAAGGCAAAGAAATATTAAATTAAATGCATTCTGTTTTAAATCTTTTAGTTATTAATTAAACAAACTGAGAAGAATGTGTTCAACTTAGTTAACATTAATAACAGTTTATGATAGAAATAGCTCAGATTCATAGAACTAGAGTGAAAGTTTACCAGCAGATCGCATGTTTGTTCAGCTGGTATTCTTGTTAGCATGATTATAGATGTAAGTTTCATTTAATTTTTAATACTGTTCTAAGACAAACCCTTTTATACTGATCTATGTAGCAAATGTAATGTAGCATGATTTATGTCTAAACTAGGCTACCTATTCGGTTACCTCTTTATGTTTTTAATATTTATGTCACTGCAACCAATTTGTCTCAGGGAATTTGCTTTATATTAGATCAGAAATATTAGTTTATAATCAATTAAATTCAATCTTAGAACCCTTATAGAGCTTTAATTTTTTTTTAAGATCAAAAAGTATATATGTTATGTGGTATATGAAAATAAAAGTCTTTATTAATCATACTTCTGCAAGTTATAAAAATATATTTCCTAATGTGGTGTTTTTTTTTCTACTGGTCACAGGCTATACAATATTTTGTTCCAAATAATTTGTTCTTTATTTGGCAAAATACAAAGTGTTTTGTTTTATTTCAATAGTGTTTAACGCTTGTTTTAACCACTGAGGCATCACAGGTAGTGGACATTGGTGATGTATGAGATGCAATGATTTTAAAGAAAGGAAGCATTCTAGGCCTAAGTTTTAGGGTACCTCCCTGGCATTTGTCATTTTTGAGGACTGAAGAAAATCTGGAAATCGAACTCCAGACCTCCCGCTCACGAGTCTGCACCTTAACAGCCTGGGCTACTCATGGCAGTAAAATATAAAGCTGTCATGCCATAAATAATATATATGAATGAAATGCATTCAGTGTAAATAAACACAGAGGTTGATTAACAGGGGAGGAACAACAACAACAGAACAACAACAACAACAACAACAACAACAACAACAATAATAATAATAATAATAATAATAATAATTGAAAGTGATAAATTCATTTATTATTATTTGACAGTGATAAATTCATGTATAGAATCAAAAATAAATTGCTGAAACTAAATACATTTATAAAGTACATACCAGATTTAGAGTTGCTGTAATTTTGTACAAATATATGTCAATAATTATTTTTTAACTTAAGACTTTTTTGAAACTGATAATGTGAAACCTTTCCTATTTCACCAATCAGCTTGTTACCTATATTAAATAAATTATAAATATAAATCATATGGTTACAGTTTCAAATTCTGATTACCATTGTTTAATGCAGTCTAGTTCTATAACTTTATTCGCATTTAATACATGTTATCATATTCAGGATTAAAATAAAATTAGCACTGCAAAGAGAATCATATACATTAATGTATTTGTGTGCCAGTGCAGGAAAGCATTAACCAATGGATCTTAAGTGAAATAACAAGTTCATCATATCAAAAGGATGAAAACATGTCAGCATTGTGCAAGATAAGATTTGCTGTATTTGTTAGCAAATCTCACAATAATGTAACAGGGCTTAAAGAAGTGAAAATTAAACAGTAGGAGTTTTTCCGTATCTAAGCATGGAAAATAAAAGTAGTACACACTCTATTCTTTAATGGGTTGGCATTGGTAAAAACTATGAAGCGGTTGCATGGATCAATTGTTGCCATTTTGAGGATGTTTAAATGCTCATTATTAATCATCAGAGTATAAATGGAGAAGTATTATAAAATTCTAAAGGAAATTTATCAATCAATAGCAATTGCAGTAAATGAAATAGTATAAAGGAAAAAGGCTTTTCTCAGGATCATTATAACCATTTTCCAATTAGGGTGTATAGTTATTTTCAAAAACAGATGATCCTGTCAATGGGCACTTGCAAAAATATATTTAATCAAAATTAAATTACTCTAGCATTATTTATGGATTCATTAGAGTTGTAATGAAACAAATCGTGAATGTGCACAATACATAAAAAATTCTCAATATTAGAAAACTCTCATTCTTAGATCTATTGTCACATAGACTGAATGGACAAAATTACTTTGGTTTTCTGGTAGGATTTTGTTAATATGATCTTCATGTTATGTGACTGACCAGTTTATTGTCAGTCATATTTTAATTAATTAAATAAAAGCTGTAATACTCACCCTGGCTCCTTGTTTCTTATATCTGGCATATATTCCGCATTTTCTCCCTTTATTTCCAAGGAAAATTTACAATTTTTACATTATCATTGTACAGATAATTAATAAACAAAATTATCAAAATAATATAATAAAATACAATGAAACAAATAAGTGTACTTACGAAGCTGTTGACAATGGAGTGGTATATATATAAACAATGTATACAGTTTTTTTCACACTAACTCCATTCACTTACATAAATTTGGAACATATGTTTCGGGAGCGATCCCTCCCATCTTCAGCCTGTTGACAAACTGTCGTTAAACGTGGCGGTTGGGTCTCTTGATGTTCTTGTGGCGGCATCTGTTGGTATTATTAGGAATTTGCTGAGTTCATTCCTCTTCGTGGAATAATGGATTGTATCCTTAATGGATACAACAAAGACACAGTAATAAAAATCATCAATAAAACCAAAAAACAAAAGGCAATAAGAGATGTTTCCACTCTTAAAAGTGCCTAAGAAAGGTACAAATTCAAAAGTTTCACATACCACCCAATTTATCACAATAAGTTCAAAAAGATATTCAAAGAACAAGGAATTATGTTAGCCCCAAAGAACAATTTTAATATAAAGAACTTATTAGGTTGCAGAGTAAAGGACTACATGCCAACAGAACAAAAGTCAGGTATTTATGAAATAGAATGTGCAGAGTGCGACAAAAAATACATTGGAAAAACGAAGAGGAATTTGGGAATCCGGAAAAAAGAACACTTCAGAAATATTCGCTTAAAACAAATTGATAAATCAGCAATAGCAGCACACTTTTGGAATAAAAATCATGAAATTAAATCAGAGATAAAACTACTTAAACAACTTCATAATGCAATAGAACTTTCCACTTGGGAAAACATTTTCATTACAAAAAATAAGGATAATTTGATGAATTTCGATATCCCTCCATTGGATGAACTCAGCAAATTCCTAATAATACCAACAGATGCCGCCACAAGAACATCAAGAGACCCAACCGCCACGTTTAACGACAGTTTGTCAACAGGCTGAAGATGGGAGGGATCGCTCCCGAAACATATGTTCCAAATTTATGTAAGTGAATGGAGTTAGTGTGAAAAAAAACTGTATACATTGTTTATACAATGAAACAAATTAAAACTACTAAACAAATGACTAATAAATTCTTACTTAAATGTAAATTGGAACTTGCACAGTGAATAAATAAATTAATTAATATTAATATTAATAAATTCTTGTTTACAACTCCAACAATTTTCATTTAACTTTAATTATATTTTAATCTATTAATATATTTTAACATATTTTTATACTTTATCATTTGTATCATTATTATTATTTCACTACATATTTAATATTATTTATCTTTAATTATTTATTACTTTTATGTAATTCATTACTTAACTTACAGATATCCTACCATTCATTATTACAATTTGAATTAAAATCAAGATAAAATTAACTTTACTATATTAAAATGTAATTCAAATTAAATAAAAAATTATGGCAACCAGTCATAACTACTATTATTATCTACCCTCCTATCCTAAATTTGCTGCCGGCATACAGCATTGATTATTTATTCACCTCTTAAAATTTAAACTTTTAGCATATATTCCTGTCCTTCCTTTTACTTATTAATTAATAATCTGTATATACAAACTATTAAATTTCAAGCATTGATACATTGCATATATCTATACATCTACATTCTTCATTTATTCATATTTAAATACTTCTACACTTTTCCACCAAACCCTCAATGCCATTTTTCACTAAAGCCTATAAATTGTCCACTAAATGAGAACACATTAACATATGAACCTTCTTCTGTGATCTAGGGCTATTTTATTCCAAGGTCTGTAGCAGCAGTTCCAATCTTCTCTAAGTACCTTCTCTCCCAATCCATCAATCAGGGATTCCTCTCATCTCATCTTCTTTCCCTTCTCATCCTTATCGTAAAATAAGTGGTCCTCCTGCATCTCATCTTCTTCTCTCCAAACTTCACACCTCTTCTACATCCTCTGTCTCTTCTTCTGCATTAACCTCTCTTATACCTCACTACATAATTTCTTCTTCTCACATCTACTCCTATAGTTGACATAAATTCTTCCAACAATTTTCTTGGTCTATTTCTTCTTTTTCTACTCAGACTTGTCTCCCTATCAAGGTTCAGTAATATCTTCTTCTTGCTGAATAAAAATAAATTCCTTCCTCTCAGACTCCACCCCACATTCCCCTCAATATACACCATCCCCTCACTCTACACCAGCTCCTTCTTCTACTTCTCTCTCATCCTTTTTCCTTCTGTCCTCCCTTTTCTTCCTCTTCTTTTTAACCTTCTTTTACTTCTCCATCTTACTCTCTTCTCTCGTCATCTTCATCATTCCCATCATTTTCTTCTTCCTCATATCTTAGTGCTGTGTTTATTGTATTTAATATTTGTAATCTTGTTGATCTTCTAATCACCTCTTCAACTTGTACTGTAGCCAATGGTAACCCTTCCTGTTCCAACTTTTCTTCCCTACAATTCTACTAATTTTTTGAGCCAATTTCTCCAAGTGCTATAAATGTTTGTCTCTCATAATAAATTATATTTGTAATCCACTTAAAATTGTCCTTTCTTCCTTAGCCTGTTGTAAATAATGTACACAGTAATAAGAAGGTGTTCTAGTGTACCTTGTACATTGCAGCAGTAACAGATGTCATTGGGGGATTTATTAATTTTATTCCAATAGGTTTTTATGTCCATGATCTCTTAGGTAATGTATTAATCCTTTAGTAGGAATGGTGTGTTTTAATTTTAACCTTTCGTTGATGCTACTAAAGATGTTATATGTTCTTCTTCCCACTTCACATTAGTCCCATTCACGTTGCCAGTTTGCCTTTAATATCTTTGATTGAATGATTATAACCTTTAATTGTTTCTCTTACTTTCTCAAAATTCTCCTTTTTAAGCCAGAGATTGCTCCCCTTAACTTTATGAAATAGTCAATTGGTCAAATACCCGTTCATACTAGTAGGGTCACGGTCGGTGTTGTACTTACTGCGTCTGTGTATCTTAACAATATTTTTCGCTGATTCTTCTTAATTTATTTTTAATTATAACATCATTCATTCTATGGACCCATACACTCATCCCATAGCTAATAATAGCTGTAAATATGCCGTTGTGATACGTTGTTATTGTTTTTAGTGTTTTATTGAATTTTTATTGAATTATCCTTGTCAATTGCATCATTGTTAGTTTGTTCTTATATAGTGAGTAAGATCGTCCAATAATATTCCCCAAAACTTAACTTCTCTTTGCCTCCTTATTGCCTGACTATTGTACTTTATGGTTGGGTCTCTTTTTAGTTTCCCTTTTAAAACCACTTATCCTGATCCTGAGTTATTGGTAAGTTTTAAATTGTTACCCTTTTCTTCGACTTCTTTTCTATTATTTCCTTCTATTATAAAAATAACATTATCGGCATATGCTACGGTGTTAACTATGTCCGAGTCTTCTTGCAACATCTCCAATAGTGTTTCAGGAACCATGTCTCAGAAAATTGGTTCTAGAATCGACTCTTGGGGACATCCTTTTGTTATTTTTTCTCCACTTTTCCTCCCACCCCTTTGATATAGACTTTCCTGTTATTACAATAGTCTTTTAATTATTTATGCACACATGTGGGATAATTCTTTTCTCTTAATATTTAAAAAAGGAAGGGCAACCATAGATTATCAAATACCCCTGATATGTCAACAAAAGTCCCTATTACGTATTTAGAATTAGATTTGTGTCGTTTTTAGTACTGCATTTATTGCATCTTTGGTGGATCTTCTCCTTCTAAAGCCAAATTGTTTATCACTTATTTCAATCATATTTCTGTATTCATTGATTCTTTTGCCAATTAACCGTTTAAATGTTTTTCTAATTGTATCCGGTAAAAAAAATTGGCCGGATTGATTTTGGATTTTTTAGGTTTTTATCGGGACCCTTTTTTAAAATTATTAACTTAACTTCTTTCCAATAATTTAGGAATCCTTCTAACCACATACATTCATTAAGAAGCTTAAACGAGAAAGGTGTTAATTTGTCTTCCAAACATTTTAAGAATTCGTTCGTTATTTCATCAGAACGAGAAGATTTTTTTAAATTACTATTATTTCTTAATAAAAAACCGGTATATGATTTTATTATTATAATGGTTTCGATATATATTCATTCTTTTTAATGCATTCTCCTCTGTGTCTGATTGTGTTTCGTTATCAGGTAGTTTAAATTATTTTCTACAAAAATCTTCCAAGAGTTATATTTTGTTTCGGCTAGTAATTTTTAAATTTTTGTTTTCCATGTTGATAGTTCCTTAAATTATTTATTCTTTCCTCTGCAGCAATCATCTTTTACAAATTCTTCTCTTTTTCGTCATTTATCTTCTAGCTTTTTGGGATGTGTCGGTCCATCCCTTGTCCGATTATTTCTAAATTTTAATCAATTGCTGTTTTTATTAACTTCGTTAGGTTTTCTACTTCCTGATCCACTGATAGTCGTTGATATATGAAGTTGGCGTTGTTAAAAATATGTTTTAACTCTTCCCAATTCGTCGGTGCATAATTATGTCTCCATTCTTCATATGAGTTTCCTCTGCCTATTCTTCACATATCTTAATCGAAACATATTAGGCGATGACCACTTGTAGTCATGTCTTGTCCCACTGCCCAGTTTATAATTTTTCTATCAATTTTATTATTACAGAGGGTTAAATCAATGTTAGCACATGCACCAACTTTATTTTCATTGCAGGATTATTTGGTTCATTCTATAGTATTAGGTTTAGTTTAGATATTAGTTCCTCTAGTTTTTCTCCTCTTTCGTCCTTCAGTTGATTAAACCAGCAATTGGATTTTGTATTTGTATCGCTCGAGTGTATGATTTCATTTCCCCCAAATGCTCTAATTTTCGAGAGGAATGGTTCAATTCCATGAGTGTATTGAAAGTAGTGAATGGAACGCATAAACGTCGGTCCTGGTGATCTGGTAACCATACTTACCTTCTAAACCCAAAATCCCAGGTTTCATCCTGGCCAGGGGTCGATGGATATTTTCGGCCTAAAAATTTTAAGTATGACTTCCTTCGGAAGGAAAGTAAAAACACGAGTCCCATGTCGTAGGCATGAAATGGAACCTCGAGCCTGAAAGAAGAGACCTCTGAGTAAAATTTATCGGCCGTTTCACGCCCTGAATTGAATGGGAACTCTGATGACCTGAAATGTTAAAGAGCATCCGCAAATAAATCAATTGAACAAAAAACAACGTATAAATTTACCATTATTATGAATAGTTTCGATGCAGATAGTATGAGTATGTGACTCGTTAAATTGTGCAATGCCGACGATTTGTAGGTTTGCATTGTTTATAATTATTGCCGCCATTGAATTCTCGCTGGTGCACATTACCCTTGCTTTTATGGGTAAATGTATTAATTTCCCTTTAAAGTATAGTTCCGGAATATATGAAACATCTATATTTAATTCTTCTAAGATTTTCTTAACTTCTGATATCACAAATTTTCTTCTTTGTGAATTTAACTGGCCTATTTTAAGTAGTGTGGTATTATGTTTTTCGTAATCGGCCACGTGTCCAATGTAAAGTACGTCCTGAATTAATAAACATGTGCTGTTTAGTTCTTATCCTAAATTCTTGCTCTCTTAGTTCTTTTGATAATTTATGTACCCGGGAAATTTGACTGTTGTTAATTTTCTTTCTTGGTATAGTTATTTTTTGTTTTGATGTTTTTACTTTCCCTCCCCCCTTGTCTTTGTGCTTTGCCCTAATTGTTTTATAAATATTCCAACACCACTATCTTTACCGAGTCTGTTGTTCATTTTTTATTCGTATTATGGTACTGGATACATATTTTTAGTTTTGTAGGGAATTTTTGAGGATTGGTAGTTTATTGTAGGGAATGTGGGTTTTGTTGGATCTTGTTTTTTTCTGATAGTACCATTCCTACCGAATTTGGATATGTGGCCAATTTTTACTACTATCAAATGCTATGCCTCCATAATACAATACAAAATATTTATAAACTTAATCTAGGTCCAATGTATCAGTTCTTCTTTTATAAACTAATTCTTTAATTTTAATAAGTCTGGGGGATTTGTAATAATGTTGTGGGATTTCAAGTCAATTGTGTGTATTGCATTGGCATTGGAATTATCTGAACAGTCATATTATTCAAATATATCAAAGCGCAGCTACTTCCGCACTATGTAAGTAAGCGAATATTGCTCTAAACAAAGAACATTTACTGAAATGTAGCCAACTTGATAGCAACACACAAATAAAAAATAATTAGGAAGTCTTTATTGGGAAGCTAAGAAAAAAAAAAGTATAAATATCTTCATCCCCAATGGCCACTAGCAACCAATCAACAAACCAACTAATTTATTGTGAAATTTGTCTTATTGATGATTTTACAAGTTATAACATTTATGAATACTGTACTTAGTCTTGCAATGCACTATTTGAAAAATACTTTCCTTTACTGTCTCTCAAGTAGAGACAGGCCGATTGCAAGACCTGCAGGCTCCTTTGATCTATTATTTTTCAGTAATGTTTGAATATAATACATTTTAAACCCGTGATGCAATGGGGTTGGAATGAGGGATTGTGGGAGTGAAACTGTGGAGTCAAGTGAGAGTGTAGCAGAAAATGGAAAACAGGCTGTTATGTATTTGGATATTTTGCGGTACACATGTTCGCTTTTATAACTGCGTATAATTTACCTTGCATGTAATATACTTCTACACACACGTGAGACAGAATATACTTGTTATATATGTGAACATGTTTACCGCAAAATGTTTTTAAATATACACAAGTTTGTTATTTCATCAATTACGGGAAATACTCGTTTCCAACTTCCACGGCTGAAAACAAGTATATTCTGTCTCACAGTGTGTGTGGAAGTATATTACATGAAAGGCATTTATTATACGCGCTGTTATATAAGTGAACATGTTTACCGCAAAATGTTTTTCGTCAATTAAGGAAAATGCTCGTTTTCGACTTCCATAATTGAAAACAAGCTATTCTGTCTCACGGTGTATGGGTCAGTATATTACATAATTATACGCAGTTTTGTGCGTAAACATATTTACCGCAAAATGTTCACATATATAACAGCCTGTTTTCCATTTTCTGCTACACGAACATACACTCTCACTTGACTCCAGCAGCCTCTTTCCAACCCAAGTGTATCATGGGGTAATCTGACCTTTAGAATAAAGTGTATCATATTCAAACACTTTTCATAAAACCTTTAGACCCCATTCACAATGAAAATTAAACGTAACATAAACTTAAACGTAAATACTAGTTGCCAATGCTATGTATTGTAATGGAACCGTTTACAAAGAATCGCGTAAACATAAAAGTAATCGAACAATTAGACGTAAACTTGGAAGCTTGCAAGATGTAAGGTTTTGCGTCTACGTCCTTAAATCGGGAGGAGACGTCGCTGGAGCTCCGTTTCAAGCGACTGTGAAAAGAGCCGAGCTCCTCGGTCCCGAACGGGAGAAAGATATGCAGATATTAACATACACTAGCACAATGGCAAGTTAGCTGATATAGATAATGCTCGCCGCACCAAACCACTGAGTCCGCCGGTTTCTAGGATTTGCTTGAGGTTAGCTTTAGTTAGTGTGTGTGTGTGTGTGTGTGTGTGTGTGTGTGTGTGTGTGTGTGTGTGTGTGTAAATGACTTAATTCCGAATTCCAATAAGACAACGAAGATAAATTGAAATATAGCTAAAAAACTCAGTTTCGTAATAAGGATCAACGTATTGCAGTCAGAATGTTACGGAGGACAATGCATAGGTGAGATTGCCTTTAACAATTAAGAAAAAGCATCACTTATCTGTTACAACGGGATACCTTTTTTATTTTGGTTGCGGCTCGTCATGCAAGAAGTTTCCGCTCCACTGTCGCTCGAGCTCAGCTCTCCGCTGTCGTTTCGGGACGGAGCTTCAGCTGTGTGTCCTTGCGGTGTAAGTAACAATTCAGCCAATCAGAACGCAGCTGCTGTTTGTAGAGTTCTTGGTCGAGAGAACTGAAGTTCAGTGGCTATGTAAACAGGATAGCGTCAGTAGACAAAAGAATAATTGCATTATACGAAAGCTATCCTTGCTTATATATCTCCATGCAAATTAATCACTGCACTTTCATATACATAAACACCATCGCCGTCTGCTCAGAAGCAGTCATTTTCAATCAGCTGTTATTGGATTTGCTTTTTCTTTCTTTCTTTCTTTCTTTCTTTCTTTCTTTCTTTCTTTCTTTCTTTCTTTCTTTCTTTCTTTCTTTTTGTTTTGTTTTTGCTTTTTGTTTGATTGTTTTATTTTTCCCCTGTTTAATTTTCATTGTGAATGGAGCATTTGTAATGAATATGGTTAATTTTCTGTACATTTGCACCTATACAGTTAATATTTAAGATTTTTATTTTCAGAATTTTTCTTTTTTGAGAAATTGCATTTACAAAATGCCTAAAATTATCAAAATTTGCTCATCACCATAATTTTAAAAATGTGTTTACTACAGAACTTATAATAGCTACAGTAAAGAGGAAAGTGTCATCTTAAAGCTTATGAATAAGACTTTCATTTTATATATAGCGTGACACCATTGTGGATGCTTTCAAAATTCATTGCTTCTTTCAGAGAAACCGCATTTTTAAATTTTATAAAAAATATATATACAAAAGGTACATGTTTTATAGCTCATCAGTCCAAATTTCAAGGTGGTATTATCTAAATGTTATCACATAAAATTTAAATTTGAGTAATAACTCCATTTTCTAATTAAATGGAAATGTTTTCAAATCTATTGGTATAGAATGTCTTTCTTCTTAACTAGTATACTGGATGCTTTTGTTATCTTTTGTGGGGTTAGCTGGTACATTCTTCCCATAGCTGTAATTGAATCCAGTTTGCAAAGAATGCAATTTCCTGGCATGGTGAGAACATCTGGTTTCTTATGGTAAGAGAAGGCTGTAACTGGATGTAAGAATGATATTTTAACTTCAAATTCAAAAGCATCCATTGAGAGAATACATCTAACCCACCATATATTATCATAGGTTGTCAATGATGATGCTGCATGATGCAGACAATTTTTGCAAAACACATACTAAATTTAGATTAGTAAGTGGAGCCAATAAGAATGTGTAGTTCATTCATTTATATAATGATCTTCATAATATGATTAGTTTCACTGCATAAATTCCAATTAGCATTTAAAGTTAAATTTTCTTCTCTGAAAAGAACACAAATTATTGTTTAGTAATGAAATCATGCTTTTTCAACATGTTTAGTTTAGCTGAAAACTCATCAACAAAATCCTCTTGTCAATAAGGTTTCCTTGAAATCATTAATACCTGGGCATGAATCATAGTTATGTAAAAATACTTTTGTGTTGGAGGATTACACATTATTCATGATAAGCGATGTTTTTATATGAGTATCATATCCTTGCAGGATTACTTTGTTTAAATTAGCCCCAGCAATCATAAGCTTTACATCCTGATGTATTGTGCACATGAACACAAAGTGAGTCTCACTAGCTTCTGCTGTAATGCAGTTCCTTGGTCATAACTTGGCAAATTTTGAAAAGCCAACCTTTTCAGATATGTACTTTGACTTCAAAAGTTGGAAAACTTCTCTAAGATTACCAAAAATCAGACGTTTTTGGACATTAAATCTACAACCATTATTGTCTTTGATTGAAATATGCTCTTTCTTCCTTGGCATTTGTCTGCTGACTTCTTCACTGCATTAAAATTCCTTTACTAAGATGACTGTATCATCAGATAATGCTTTTCCAGGTTTGGAATCAGGTATTGACAAAATGTCTTTTTCTTGTACAGATTCTTGCAATGTAGCTACTTACTTTAAATTCCTTTTCAATTTTTTTACATTGGTACAAGTGAAAAAATCATGGCTTTGTTCTTTTGTATGAAGTTTTTCAAATTTTTCCTACCATTTCTGAATAATTTCTTAATAATTAAGTTACAAATTTCCTCCTTTGAATCATAGTAACTAAACAATGACTCTTTGTAGGCTCTTCTAATATTCTTCATCTTTTTTTGCAATATTTCTTAGAACTCTGTTTCTTCTTACTAACTGCAAATTCATCAAGGGAGGTCAAAGAGGCATTTAATTAGTTTATAGCTCCATCTAGATCCACATACTTAACCTCCTTAATGACCAAGAGCTTGAATACCTAAATCTTCAGCAGGAATTTCCTTTTCAAGCATACTGTTATCCACGTGAGAAGTCTTTTCCTTTCCCAGTTGCAACTTACATAATATGCTTATTTTCATATTTAGTTTGATTTCATAATTTAGTGAAATCATCCAATCAGTTACTTCTCTCAAGTCTTTACTAAACCAATGCCCACATTTTTTTACAACAATTGCAACAGTTTTTTGACCATTTACTCTTCTTCATATTTAAAATAAAACAATCTTGTCACAAGCCTGATTAATTAAACTTCACAAAAAAAGTCTCATCTAAGAAAAAAAAAATTTTATTTTATACTGGCCCTAAATGCTGCCCATTATCAGCATAAACTTGAAGTATAAACACACACAACTTCATTAAATACACACTGTTCAAACAAATTGAAATGCACATAAAGAGAAACCATTCTCAACTGAGCTGTGAGGAAAGAGGAGAGGAAGGGCACATGATCAGGCAGGTAGAGCTTGTTTAAAGTCAAAGGACAAGATACTCCCACTCCACACCACCCTTTATCTCCCTACACTTCAATATGTAATAAATCAAAATATAATTTAATTAGATTCATTTAAATATCACCATTTAATTTTAATCTACAGAAATGGTACAAAATTTAACTTGAAGCATTTAATTTCTTGTCACTGCAAAGAAGAAAATTTAAAGTTTGTATAATACCATTGAGATTTGGATTAGTAGCTAGAAGACATGTACTTTTATGTATAATTTTTTTTAAGAAAATTTAAAAATTCCATTTCTCTAAAAATCCAAAATTTTGAGAAGCAGTGAGTTAGGAAATTAAAACAAAATAATAATTTTACATATCTTATGGTAAGATATAAATATACAAAAAAAATTAACAAAATCCAAGTCACTGTGTTCCAAAATTAATTTTTCATTTTGATTTGACATGGACTTTCCTAAGGTGCTTTGGGATATAAACTAGCAACTTTGATACTTTGAGTTTGCCTTGAAGAATCTACTTTAGAATGCATGTTCTAAAAAGTTTTCATCCTATTGGTATACTCTACTTATAACTAGTAAATTAAGTGACTCATGGCTTTACTCTCAAGCTAATAAAAATGTTCCATTCCATATAGTTAAATACTCAGATGCTTCCAATGCTGTTCTTTGAAAATTTAAAAGTATTATACTTTTAAGAATCTTAATGATAAGATGCCCTCAACTATACTAATATCAGGAGAAGAAAGGTACTTAATGATATAAGTGCTGTATGACCCATTTGATAAATGAGATAAACATAATATATCCCATAAGAGGGAATGTATCTGTTGATATAATTATGCTGATGGTAGCATCTAGTAATGTAGTAGTACCATTATAGAGCTCTGAAAGATATACTTTACTAAAAATATCAATATGTATTAGGTAGCATTCATCTATACATTTTATTTTACCTTTCTATGCATACATACAAAACCTAACCTGATCTGTTTTCTATGGACCTTGATTCTCTCTGTCTTTGTTTGCCTTAAAGGAATGGGCATGAAATTGAATATTATACACACTAGCATTTATGTTATATAGTTGTCTTTTTCTGTAGCCTGTTTAAAACATTTGTTTTTTCAATTAACCCTGAATTTGTCTTTATGACATTTTACAGAAAATACCATAAACTGCTTTTTATTATTATTATCATTACCACCACAGTATCTCAAATACAGAGAAATTAATAAAGAAAGTAAAGTATTATCTATAAATTATTGTAACATTGCCTTCCCATCTTAATCCATAATTTTTGTAGCCATAACTTTCTTGAGATTTCTAGAGTAATATTTTGTTATTAAACATTGTAAATGTTTCCTACTAGCTCAATATACTTCAGAGATAAAAAAATGAACAAATATATTTTATACTAGAACCTATGGCCTATCAACAAGAAATAAAAACCCACATCTTATCTTCAGTTGTCATGACTGAAAAAGTCATATGACTAATTCCAAAAACAAACACCTCTTGGAAAGAACATCTTGGTGTTAATACATAGGTCACAAGAACTGTATAGGAAAGCTCAAAAATGTAATAAAATGTAATATCATTTTAAAAACAGAAAATTGCTTTTCAATTCTCTTTAATGTAGCATAAGGTACTAGATGACCAGAACAAATTGGTTGCAGTCGGAGTTGAAGCTGCGTGTGCTGTGTAAGCATCTTGTGGTGGTCGTGGTGGTTGTTATGTTGGCAGATGCTGTTGAGGAAGACTGCACGGACTTCCAAGGCAACACAGTCCGTCATGGTCTCCTCTACGTGCCAGGTCCCAGCGTTTGTTCTATGTGTGTCTGTTACCATAGTGAGCCCATGTGGTGCAAGGCCATCTACTGTGATCCACCCTATGTGAGCTACACTAACCACAAATCATTACCATGATACACAAAAATTAATAAACATGAAAATAATACATTTTCAGCCCTTATGCATTTTATTTATTTGTTTACTTTTGCCTGCATTCAATTGCATGAGAATTTGTGCTTTTTTAGCCTGCATTTACATGTTCCTCTACTGATATCAAATATTATTTCTAGATCTAGTTTACTACAACAGCAATGTTATTATTTATGCTTTGGAAGGAAATATGAACAGTTTAATTCCAAAAATATTTTCAATTAATGTAGTACACATTAGTACTAACATATGAAATATATTTAATTGCCTATGTAACTTTAAATTATGCCGAGTGATCAAATTTATTTGGAATGATGTAATTGCTACTCAGTGCACCTACCAGTGCTGAAAGTATGATACTCTGCTATCTAGCAAGTGGTTAAAGAAATAACATGATTGCATTTCGTATACAAACTGACAACAAACTAACTCACTCTCTCTCTCCCTCTCTAAGACGCACTCTTGCCCTCCATAGCAAATTCTCAGAACTAGATCAAATACAAAAAAAATATAAAATTGCTCTAAAATAGTGTAATCATTCTTTTAAAATGACTCACAGTAAAGTCAGATTGAATTTGATCACATGGTATATAAAATGCCAAGCATGGCTGAATAGCAGGAGGTTGTGCAGATCCTTATAATTAATACCTATAAGTTAGTGTTTGTGCATGAGCAACATAAGTGCATTTGTTCATACATTTGCCCAAATGTACATGTGAACATGCTTGTTTGAGGTATTTTTTTTTTATAAAATAGTAAATCTAGATCATTAAATGCTATGCTTTTATTTGTCTTCATAATTATAAAAATAAATTAGTAACCACAAGTACAGACAATAACAGTCAAATGTACATTTTAACAAAGCAAGAACTGACATTCTAATGGGTATGCTAATTATATATTAGTTGCACAAATCAGTCTGTAGGCAAACTGTTAATGTCGCAATTAGTATTTTTAAGAATTACAAAATATTTATAAACTGTAGTATGGGAGGGACCATTATTAGCATTACTTGGGAATGAAAATTGATACTTATTCTTTTTATTTTTATTTCCAAATAAACTTTTCTTGAATTTCAGAATAGTTTTGCCATTAATTAATGCTATTGTTACTCAATGGTTTCAATACAATGTTACTTATTGGTTTAAACTAATACTTTATATGATAACATAGGGGGAAAAAATAAATGAGAAATATATACTAGATCTTATTTATGAGTATTAAATTTTGTGAAACACAATGTCTGAAATGTTAAAGTAGGCAATTTAATGATAAACGTCCAAGAGAAACACTAGTTAATTCTTCCTGTAAATGTTAAAAAGTATAACAAATGTGATTTCTGCATGCATCCCCCATTAGTAGACATGGGAACTGGCCATACCAAGGTTTCTAGTTGCTGATCCTCCAAGTTTTGGGGCTGGGGATGGGCTGGCTACCCTACTGTGGAAAAAATGCCAAAGTTTTAAATGAGCCACAGATGCTTTGGGAAAGAGGGAGAGGAGTCCAATGTGGGTTACATTGTGACGACCAAAGACTTTTTCACAGAATGAAGAAATGGAAATGGTTGCATTTCAATGCAGTGTAGTAATATTCGTTTTTTTATTATATAGTGTGTCTGTAAAGTCAGGGTGCAGTTTTGAACAGTCACGCACACAAAACAGAAATGTAAAACCTTCACCAAATGAAAGAAAATTTCTGCAGTTTGTATTCCTGTTCAGTGAAGTTCGATGTGGCTTCCGTTTGTTATCCTACACACATCTTAACCATGTTCTAATAAATTCTACACGCGACTAAGGACATCAACTGCAACAGAGTGAAAAACGCCTATGGTCCTCTCTTTAAATAGTATCTCTTATTCTATCTTTTAATGGTCGATGTCATTGATACGAACACTGTACACAATTTGCTTGACATAGCCCCACAAGTAAAAGTCTAAAGGCTTTAGGTTCAGCGATCGTGGTCTTTCATCCACCCTTCCTACCCACCTCTGGGGAAATGTTGAGTCCGAAACTCACAAACAATTTTGGCCTCATCATTAAACGTAATCTTGTGTAAGAATTGTTCATCTCATCAAGCATGTATACATCAAAGAGTTTCTGAACAGTTGGGCGAATAGCGTGTAACAACTGCAGTTTGTAAATTGGAGACGTTTCTTAAACTTTATGAACTGTAGCAAGTACGCACCGCCTTCCTATCCCGTACAGCTTCAACAAACTCTCACTAACCGAAGGTTCAACAGTTTCCTTCAGCTGCTGAATGTTATTTCTGTGTGCCGGCTCTTCATTGTACACGCGGCGATATTCACGACGAACCATGTCACGGATTCAAATTTTGCAAGCCGCAGGACGCACCACCGAACTTTCCTTTGCACCGTCCGCAATATGATTCGCTTCACTGGTGTTGTGTATACCTGCGCGTGCCCAAAAATTAAATTTCTGCTTCATAAACTCTTTGACGTGCTCTTCAATGTATTGTAGGTTTCGTTTGTTTAGCCATTATAAGTGTTCAAAACTGCACCATGGCTTTACGGACATAGTGAATTTCAAATTGATGAAAGTAGTCTTTTCGAACTGTGAACTATTTTGTTTTACAACGTAGATTTAATGGAATTGCAGGATCAGTGAAAGGTTGTTGAAGGATACAAAACGGTTATCTTGTGATTGATTAAACATTTAACGATATTCAAGCAGAAATATTATTAAGAACTGCAATTTCGTACCTATCCTATCGGAGTGGACAAGCGCAGGACACAATACTTGTGGAGTTGTTTGCAGTGTGGCCTTGATGAATGTCTGAAGAACATCTTTCGCCGCAGAAAATGATTGCAAGTCAAGAAGGTCATGCCACAGAAAGTTTATTCCTACTCTTTACTCATTTGAAGACATACCATTACGTTTACGTTTTCACTATCAACAGTATGGACATTCTAAACAAAGTTGCAGAAAGCCAGACGCAATATGTATGATTGCACTCAGTTAGCATGCGAGGGTTTTTATACCTTTTTGTTTTAGAGTTCATCCAACAATATATACAGTGAAGAAAATCAACAATTTATCTCGAACGCTTAACATTTCCTGAGGCAAAACGAAGAGTTTCAGAGCTACATTCTACATTTTCAGATCAAGAAAGTTTAGTAGTTGTAGCCACTCCAGTACAAACAAAAAGTGTAAATACACCTTTCCAGACCAAACGCAATTCCCTTTGCATCAATTTCACGATTTGCCAGTGGATAAACAGAGATTGGCATCCTTGCAGCTCATGCCTTTTTAACCATTCTTTCCTCTAACCCAATTTCTCCATCTTCTCAGACTTCTGTCTATCTCGGTGACAAATATTTTCTTCATAATGTCACACACAAGCTTTACAGGGACAGCTTGCTCAGTCGCGCCCAACTGTTGTTTGTTCGGAACTTTCTTTATCTTCGTCCAATGGTATTTCTCAAGACTATCGTATGATATTGAATTCCGTTCGGAAGATAAGGTGCAACACATCGGTTGTACAAAGTGGAAAAGGAAAACAGATAAAAACAGTCAACGCTAATATCGTTTTATGAATACTAATTCTCATTTTCCTACAATGAAAATTTCGAGGTCTTCGCTCCCATAGAGATCTTCAACTCTTGATCTCCCCCTTTTCGCTGGGTATTTTATGCTTTCAAAAATGAAATATTATTCAGTTGATTCATATATTTACTTTTTTAATAGTGTTTAACGTTCATTTTAACTACTTAGGCATCACAGACGATGGATACATGAGATGAAATGATAAGCAGGGAACAGATTTTTTAAAGGAAGCGTTCCAGGCCTAAGCTTAGGATACTTCTCCGGTATTTGCCATTTATGAAGAATGAGGAAAATCTGAAGGAAAAAATAAAACTCCGTCAAGGAGGAGAGCGGAAATCGAACGTGCTCATGAGTCCGTGCCTTAATGACCTCGGTTACCCATGGCGGTGCTAAAAGAGAAGTGATGTTGCAAACCGTAACGTGTTCCTTACTTTTAACCTGGTGGCTCTCCCATAGAGGATCAAGAGTGCAAAGTGATATAAATCACACTTGTATTCTTAGCACCATGTGCTGTTGTGAGTGTCGCTTTTGAAAGCGCCCTTTCCATCTGCGCAGCCTGTGGGAAGGAATAACACAAACTAAAGAGTAAATCCGCTCATATGTGCGTAAACTGCCAAAAAGCTCACCCGGCAACGTCCCGCGACTATCTCCGGAACGTGAAGAAACACTTATTCAGTGACTCACGAGTACGGAGAAGCTTTCCATTACTAAAGTCTGGAGGAGTTACGGCAACGTTTTATTCATGAAAACAAAGTACTTCAGCATCACACCGTTTGACACCGCTGTTTCGTTGACTTTCGCCTTTTGAAACACCGCCTCCAATACCTCTCTACGCTTGGATTGTCAACTATGAGTTCCATATTGAGAACAATTTCTGGAGTCGCACGATGTGAACGTTCTCTGTGTTGTTTGAAGCGGAATTTCCTAGGGTGCTGTTGCGTCTCTATTGTTCTTTGATCCGATACAAATTCGAGTAAGGTAAAGGGCGACGCCCGGTTCTGATTCATCATCGGGGTAATCGTCTCGCCCTTGGTGTCTTCTCCATGCTGTGCGCAGAAGGAGCCAAACCTCTTTTGTCTTTTAGACAGGGCATTTTATTCGGTAGGTACCGTGTCGATTGGCTGCTCAGTCTCTGAACTCTACCAATGAGTTATTATTTTATTTATTTATTATTTTTTTTGACCCGCCGTTTGAGCTAGGTACTGCTGACTAAACATCCACCTGGGAAGGTGTTCCCAGGTGACCTGAACTGGCACCTGGTACCTGGACACCCAACCTGCTATTTGTGTCACCGTGGAGACTTCCCCTCTCCCTGACTGCAAGCGGAGGCCCTGATCCATCTTGGCTGACTTCTTATTCAAAGTCCACGAGTGCACTCTTTGTTATTCGCCAGTGTTTCACCGAAATTGTCTCCTCCTTTGCGGGCCACATATTTTTTCCTATACTGACGATTCAAAGGACAGTGTGGGCAAGCAGTGTGCCTTTGCTTTAAATGGTCATCGTTCTTAGCCATGTGACACCTATTTTCATGGTGGAGCTATATGCTCTTTATAGAATACTTTTATATATTTCCGAACAGCCACAACCGCCACGGGTGGCCGAGGTGGTTAAGTCTCGGACTCGTGAGCGGAGGTCTGGGTTCGAATACCGCCAGGACGGTTCTTCCTGACTGAGGTTTTTTCCAGGTTTTCCTCAGTCCTCATAAATGGCAAATGCCGGGGAGATACCCTAAACGCCTGGAACGATTCCTTCCTTAAAAATAAATCCTTTCCCAATATATTATTTCATCTCATCTATCATCAGTGTCCATCGCCTGTGGTGCCTCTGTAGCAAAAACGAGCGTTAAACACCATTCATTCATTCATTCGAACAGCTACTGGGTTACTGCTTAACGGTTCCGACTCCATACTCTGTACCTTGTACAGAACATTCAGGATGCACAGCATGCGCTTGACGTCGCGTTTCGTTGGGTCCCCGAACATGTACACTTTCAAGATGAAGTCTTAGATGTAGCAGCGAAAGCGCCTACTTTAATTCTTGCTTTAACCCTCCATTGCGTTTCCTTGCGCCTTCAACTATGCACAGTTGATTCTCATACTAGTGCTAGGTATGGTATGGCTTCTGGGAGAGTAACACTCTTGCTTTTCCTTGGCTTACCTCTTCTTGAATTAATCGCGAAAAGGTGGTTTTGGAGCTTTTGCGGTTTGGATATAGCAGAATTAGTCACAATTTTAAAGGAGGAACCTGTTCTATCTTGCCTGAATTATGGTGCCACAAGTGACATTTGGCTTCGTTCCGTCCTGCGGATATTCTGATGGGTGATCAGGAAACTGTGCAGTGCATGCTACGTTTTATGTATTTACTTTCTAATTTGTGCCGCCATGTATGACATGTTAGTGGCATGTCTTACAGGTTTATAATTTTTAATATTTTTATGCTATTGTGAAAACTTTTTTTTGTGCTTATATAATAATTTTAGTGCTTAAACCTTTTATCACCACATTTTCTCTAGTTTTAACTTATTACTAATTTTTATTCATGGCCAGTCTACTATTTTTTTTTTTCTTCCCCTGTTTGTGTTTAGCATTTCTTTTCAATTCCTGGCCAACTGTTTAGTCCTTTTTCATGTTTCTGGCCATGCTTTAATCTATTCAGGCAATAATGACCATCTTAGTTTTATGTCCTTAAACAGCTTTGCATTCAAATTATCCAAACTTTATTGGCTATTATAAGTTTAAGATCTGGAAGTCTCTTGAATATTAGATTCTTCTCCTCTTGAGGAGATATCAATTCCCTGATTAATTAATTACAGGATAACACATTTTCTTCCAGATATAGCTCTGGATGACATTACTTTTGAATACCTTTTCCCAATCATGAAGGAGCTTTCTAAGATTCTCCCATACCTTAACCACCACGTTATATATAGGGTAATTGACCTCTAAAATAAATTACCATTTTCATAACTGTGTTGCTCTGGAGCTACTTTCTTAGACATCAGCTCCACTTATCTCTTACTTTTCCTAAGAATTTCCTAAACTTGTTTATTTTCTCTACCCTATATCTCTCAACATCTGTCAATTACTACTAAATCTTAGTTTGTCCCATTTTTCATTCCAGATACTATATCTCCTCTTTTCATCATTTCACATTCTATTAGTCAATGAGAAGCAATGTCACTTTCCTAATATAATTCAGCCTTTTTTAAAAATGTTTCCTTAATCCTTTTAGAAATAATAACCTTGTATTCATCCATGCAACACCTCTTCTTCCATATTTGTCACAATTTTATATATATATTTTTTTTTTCCCTGCCATCCCCAATTTCTTTTAATTATTTTATATAAGTCTAAAGAACTTTTATTCTCAAAGCTAGCCCAAATCTCTTGCTTCTCCATATCCTCTATCCTGTGCCTCACTTCATTCCAAATTCCACTGACGTCACTTCCACCCAGTTGCCATACATCTCCCATTTCAGTTTCTTCTAATAGTTTCCCCACCTCCCCAAACCAACTCTCTCTTCCCAATATATCTATTTGGTACTTAAGACATTCTTTTAGTACATTGTTATTATATAATTTTAAACATCTGTGCCAATATTTCAAGATTATTTCCACTATCATACCTTTCCTTCCTACTTTTCCTGCGTCTGCCAAACTCACTTCCCTTGTCAAACTTTTTGGTAACCCTGGAACTTCTCTACAAAACTTCAATCTTTGTCGACCCCTTTGACATTCCCCTAATTTCCATACTAAGCATTATATCTGACTGAATAACAGCTTCTTATAGTCATTCTAGTCATTTCATTCATTATGTAGGAACTTTATACACTTATTCTGACTATGTTTACAGAATGTCGGAATCCACACAGTGAAACTTTTGTTAATCTTATTTTGATTTAAAGTAAAACACTAAAAATCATGTGTGTTTGTGAAACTTAAAGAGAGTTTTAATGTGACAACATGATTTTTAGTGTATTACTTTAAATCAAAATAAGATTATTCTGACTAATTTATTTTTAGCTTGTGCATATTTAAACTGCACCTCCCATCTTCTGTTACTCATAAATCTAATCCCCAATTATTCAAATTCTTTCGTCACTTCTATCGAGTCTCTATTTATAAACCATCTCTCATCTTTTTTTAATTTTGATCCTATTTTAAATACTATTATTTTCAATTTTTTACTATTTATCCTTAAATGTCATTCCGCAAAAAAAAATCTGGCAGTTTCACCATTGGCATGTTGTAATTCTATCACAGTTACTTACTGTTCCTGTTATGAGATTTTCAGTAAAAAGCAATGCTCATACTTCCTTCTTTCCAAATAATGTACAGTACCTATTATTTTTCATGATGCTATATAAAATATCAGCCACAAAAAAAAATTAAATAATATTGAGTTCAGTTTACACCTTACATGTGTAATTTGTTCTTAAACCAAACTTTTGACTCATATATACTGTGGTTCTATTAACTTCACATCTGACACAAAATCTGATTCCTTCATAAATTTTTGAAGTCCTAGAGTAAACTCATTACTCGCTCTCTTACAATTAAACTTATATGCCATTGCATCCCTATTTAATGTATAAAATATTTTCTCAAAATCTGCAAAGAAATTGTTTACCCTATTCCTTCTATTTCTTAAACATTTATTTACTATAGCACAAATTATTATATTATCTGCCATTCTTTATCTATTTTCTAAAATCTACTTGAAATTCTGATAATTTACCTTCTATTTCTGGCCACTCATGCAACCTCCCAGTTAATGTGCCAGTGTATATTTAACCTAAAATGGATAACATATTAATTTCTCTGTAGTTGCTTGGGTTATTTATATCACCTTTATATAGTGGTATAATCATGCTTACCTTCTAACTCTCAGATATTACCTTCCTCTCCTTAATCCTATTTAATTATTCTGTTAGCCGCATGCCTCCTTCAATTTCCCCAAATGTTTTCCAAATTTCTCCTGGAATTCCATCTATTCCTGAAGCCTTTTTTCTTTTTCAAAATCTTGATCTGATACCCTACCTCATTCATAGTAAACTGCTTTATCTAAACATTCTATCCAGTTCACAGTACTATCTAAATTTAATTCATAACTCTGAAACATTCCGCCCCATATCAGATTTTTAAAATGATATTTCCATTCCATTGGAAGTTCCTATATTGCTATCCACAGGGATTTATACAGTTGATCCCAAAGGTAACACAACCTTTAGCTGCATCTCTTAAATACTTATAATTTTACCAATGCTTTTATGGCAGAGTTCTATGCCATTTACAGTATTAGATATAGGTACTGTGACAATCAGATGCCAAGATTCCACAAGCATCCTTCAGAGCACTCAACTGAAATTCAGGATGAGTGGCATTTACGTATATGGATGTTGCTAGAGTACTTGGTTGCATTGGTTTACTAGGAAATGTTGGTACATTAAATATATTCTTAATGGGAAAATACATATTATAAACTAAGCTTAGAAGCTCATCTCCATCACAACCATCAACCTCAAAATAAAAATGTTATTGCCTGTAGATCACCATTACAAGTTTCAACTGTTGTCTTTTACCACATGTTTAGTATAAATAAAACAGTAATGCATAATTAGAAACAAATATTTTTAATGTAACATATTAGTAAGCCATAGAACAATGAATAGCAAAAGAGAAATGATTTATTACAGTTATTAGTACTGTACAAAGATTTTGCTAGGTTTATTTTCAACAATATTTAATTAGAAGTGAAGATTTACTAAATGCTAGCAGTTGTTTAAATTTTTATTAGGAAACATTCAGACAGGATACCTTTATGGTGGCCATTAATTTCCCTGGTATTATCAGGGTTTAATTGCAAAATATAAATGTTGGTACTTTCCTAATATTTCAAGAGCTTTCACAGAGGATAATGCTTGTGCATTTCTGGTGTTCAACTTTATTTTTCAGAGCCAGTTTCAGGGATAGATGCTCATTGCTGAGGTAAATACTAAATTCATTTGTGAAAAATCACTTTCGCACTCTTTTGGAAAGGAGATGGTCTCTATGATGTTCAGAATAGGTAGAAGAGATGACAGAATTTCCTTATCTGTTAGATATTTTCTAAAACCTCTTAATATTTATCATTCTTAAATTTAAATCTTTTGTTAAGTTATTATTTTAGTTTCCTCTCATAGATTAAACCCAAATTCTTAGGCCAAGAGGTCAAATCTAATGTTTTGGCTCAGTGTGGGTATTCCTGTGTCTTCTGTAGTTAGCAGATGCCTCTCTATGCTCTCTTTTAGATATCCATATAATTCTGTGCAATCAAGCTCATTTGCTGATTTCTTACTAATTTTTTTAAGAGAGATTCCTTTAAATCTAAAATTATTTTTCTGCTTTTAATGTTCGAGATAATAAAACTTACTGTTTAACTTCCTTCCAGCCCAAATATTTTACGCTGACCACCTATCTTGTTTTGGGCACAATACAAAATGATGCACATGTTTGCAATTCCAAATTAATTGTGCCAATATCTGGGGTACATTGCACATAAAAGCAAGCTTCAAATTAAAGGAAATTTTATCATTACTTCAACAGCTTTTAAAAATATTTAGTTACATAGCTTATTGCTGCATTAATCATCCTTGGTCTCCTAAAACTAACAACTAATGATTCAAAATTTATTCAGACTGCAAGAACACAGGAAGCTTCAAGCAACCTAAGGTATCTAAAATATTTCCAGTTCTTAATAGTCCATTACCTAGTTTAGTGTGTTTTATTAATTCCATGTCATTTTTAGATAATTGGTAATAAAGCAGTACAGCTTGTCAAGAAAAGATCCTTATGATGAAAAGTGTCTGGTTATTGTACTCCCATTAAAAGTTTGTTTGATTTCCACAGTAACAAAGTAACATTTGTGAAAATTGCTGCTTAATTAATGTGATCAATTCTTCTTCCAGTCAAGCATTACCACAACCCCATCAAGTATATTAAAATGCTTCTATAGAAAAGTTTGAATCATTGTTTTCACTTGTATAGAATTAAGATAGTTTACTAATTCCTGTGATCTTAATTATAAAGATAGAAATTGTGTTGTTTGAGTGTTGATAATACTAATTCATACATGCATTAGTTCACTATAAAATATACAGCAAAAATCAAACAAGTGAAAAAATTCAAAAGTCAGAAATCGTATATTCCCCTAGAAGACCCTAGAGAATCGGGGAAAGGCAAGAAAAATATTTACAAGTAGAATTAGTTGAAGAAAAAGATGATAAAGAGAATAACACCCAATTGGAATTAGAAGAAGGGAACAGAAATGACAGAAGAAAGGAATAATGGATGTTTTCAGGCAGAAAGGAAGCAGTTAAGAGAAGAGGAAGTAGACACAGATCAAAAGAAGGAGAGAAGAGAAGGAAACTGCACTGTCAACGCACGCACCATGGTCCAGTATAGCTGCTGCTTCAGACCAGCAGCAACTTCATTGATGTCAGGTCCTCATGCCAGGAATTCCTGTGGGGAGCAGCCCGCATACCGAGCATGAGCAGAAATGAAGATTGCAGATATTAAATTGCATAAAAATTATAAATTAATTCATTTTAAGTGTAGATGTAATTATAAATGATAGTAAAATAGCTGTAGTACTGGATTCCAGTACCAGTTCAGTTTACTGAAGTTTTAGTTTTGTTTAGTTATAGTATTAGTATTGTAAATTTTAAAATCTGTAGAATTTATTGTAATTTAAATTGCATTGACAAATGTAAGAAAAATAAATAAAATAAATCTGGAGTATTATGTCCTGATGTAGAAACAAGATATCAGGATATAAGTATTGCAGAATAAAAATTAAAAAATATTACCATACTTATTCAAATCAGTCCTTATACATCAATATAAGACATCTTACAGATTTTTTTTATTTATCTTGTCTAAAGTCATTTGCTGTTATTTTCTTTTCATTTTTAAAAGATTTTGCATATATTTTCTAAGGGTTATAGCTATGCTTTACTCAATATTTAGCTGCAGCTTTATGATTACAGTTTTTTTACACAGAGAAAACATTTGATCTGAACTGTCTCATGTGCCACTATTAAATTCTTAGCCCAATGATGAAAAATGTCAATTTATCTAGCTCCAATACACCAATTTCTCAACATTATGGAATATTCTTGAGCTACTGTTTGAAATAGTGATGGGCAGATCAGCTCACCTGACTAAGTGCCACTCAGTGGTTTGTTTAATGAAAAGAACCACTCTTTTGAATGGCTCAATCGGTGATTAAATTGTTCTACAAATGGGGAAAGTAGAGAGTGAGTATGAAGAAAGAAAGGAATAAAAACATATACATTTTCGGAACTAATACAAAGTTTTAATTTAACAAATTGCACTTTCACATACAAATTCCTTTCTGTGAGATATCATACTT
This sequence comes from Metallyticus violacea, assembly GCA_030762175.1. NCBI lineage: Eukaryota > Metazoa > Arthropoda > Insecta > Mantodea > Metallyticidae > Metallyticus > Metallyticus violacea. Next base: position 138,479,703 of record CM060835.1, on the reverse strand, counting down.
TCACATTTAAGTGCAAGTTATATTTTGCAAGAAATCACAATTTCATATACTTGTTGATTGTTGATTTGTTTTATTTATGGACGCTCTTTAACATCTGAGGTCATCAGCATCCCATTCTATTCAAGGCATGAAACGCCTGACAAATTTTGCTCAGAGGCCTCTTCTTTCAGGCTTGAGGTTTTTTTTCATCCGTAGATGTACGACACGGGACCCAGGACTTTACTTCCCTTCTGAAGGAAGGAATATACAAATGAAAATTATCTTTGTGAGAAAAAATGTGTTATCAAATGCAAAATATTATTGTTTATAAAAATATCACTGGTCAAACTGACTGGCCCTTTGTTTTGTGAGAAAAATGGCATTTTCAGACAAAATGCAATTTTTATTAACAAATAATATTTTAGTAATTTTGTTGCTTGTTAACCAGTTCCTTTTTTCCTACCCTGCCTTTGAAAATATCCTTCCACAAGGAATGTTAGTAGCTGTATGCAATATTATTTTACAATAACTGAGTCTAAATTAGGATTAATAAATTCTTGTTAAACACTAGTTAAGTTCACTTGTGGAATGCAAATATAACTAACTAAAAGATTTGCCTAATTCTGCTATTGGCTCAGGGGTAGAATTTTCTTTTGCTTTCAAGTGGTAATGAAGCAGCATCAAATTCTTCCCAAAAGTAAGATCAACTTTCAGGCTCTAGCTGAACCAGTTGGTGGCTCAAACCAAACAACAACCCTGACTTTGCCAATAAGATAAGCCACTCCATATTTCGCTTCTTCAAGGAATTCTTGTTTGTTAAACTTTGAATCCAGAATAATTGTAAAATTAATTCATTTTACTCACTGTTCCCAATTTTTTTTCACAATCTGCCCATTGATTGTTTAGCAATGCTCTCAGGAATATCAGGGTTGCTTTTCAAATAATGCTTGAACTTCTTGATTGTACAATAGTTTTTAACAAAGAAATGTTACATTTGAAATACATCATTAAAAACTGTGAATAGCCTGTCTATGATCCATTTCATTTCAAAAATAAACCATTCTTTTGAGCCTAACAATAAATACCATTGCTGACACAAACAATTCTTTGTTTTTTATGAATCCTTCTAACATTTGATAAGTTGAATTCAACTGTATTGACACATTTAGTTTACGCTTTAGATGGTCTTTTTAATTTAACTTTGCAGCTCTAGAAATTTTGCGAAAACAACATTACAATGCTTAAATAGTTTATTTTATTTAATGGCATTTTCTTTTCTATTGTGCATTAACAAAGAATAACATTGTATCTTTTTCAATTAAATTCAACTGTGAGCAAAACATTAAATGTGTCTTAAATTCAATCGAAAACAGTGTTTTTCATATTGGGGCCATTATCAGTTGCAAGAGCACAACTTTTATGATATTCCTTTTGAAAATATTTCCAGCACAATGTTAATTTAACATTTGATATTAATTTCTTTCCTGCTACTTATTTCTTCAAGCTGGGGAACATTATTTTTAAAAAATTACTATATGCAACTGTGAGTGACGAAGAATGATATAGCAATGTCTCTCTAAATAACCTGGTTTCTTGAACTAAAGAAGTCTGAGGGCACAAATCTAGAGAGTAAGGGGATGAAGAAGGATTTCATAGTCCATTCATTTTGAGTTGCAGTTGCAGATTTGTACACTGGCGCGTTATCGTGATGAAACAGGACCCATTTCTCCCCCAAGTTAGGACGATTTTATTTTATGGCCTCCTTTAATTGCTCCAGTAGCATAGCAACATATCCAGCGGTTATGGTTTCGCCATATTCCAAAAAGTTCAATTAAAGTTACACCATGGCAATCCCAAAACACATAGACTATTAGCTTTTGCTGTTGAGGCAATTGTTTTAGTCTCCTTCGGAGCACTTTCTCCGGATGCAGCCAACTGTTTGGACTGCTCTGTTTCTGGTGATTAGTGGTACATCCACATTTTGTCCATTAGTCTTACTAGAGAGCGAGGTAACCAGTTGTGTTAATGAACGAAATAAAAACAATGCATAGTCTATTGCAATTCTGCAAAAGTTTCATAAACCCCACACTATAACTGTACACCAAATCTAATTTCACATTTCTCATCGATTGCATCATGACCTTGGAAAGTGCACACATTACTTTATCAAATCGCCACGGCCGATCGAAGTCGCTAAGGCACGGGAATCGGGAGTAGGAGGTCTGAGGTTTGATTCCGCCAGAATCACCCTCCCTGAGGTTTTTTTCCCCAGGTTTTCCTCAGTCCTCATAAATGACAAATACTGGAAAGGTACCCGGACATTAGGCCCGAAACGCTTCCTTCCTTAAAATAAATAAAAATTCCTCTCCAAATTATAATTTCATCTTATGTGTCGTCAGTGTACACAACAGTGAAAACAAATGTTAAACATTATTTTTAAAAAAATACTATATGCAACTGTGAGTGACGAAGAATGCTGTAGCAATGTCTCTCTCAATAATCTAGTTTCTAATAAACAATGCAATATATTATCTTTCCTTCCTCCTATTCCCTTCAACCTGACATTCTGGTCCATGCAAATCCTTCTTCAGCATCTTTATTACATTTTTCCCCATATATAATTTATGCATCTATATAAACTTAAACATACTTTATTATTGAGGCCACCAAATATTTCTTGCACTTCCACATCTTCAATCCTTAGATTAATTTCTTTCCAAGAACCTTTTCATTCAGTTCCTTTGCTTTTTATACTTCTCCCATATCAACATTCACTCACACTGACCCAAGTCTGTATATTTTTTATCCTTTCTTGTACTATTATTGAAAATGTTGCTTCAATATATTTTCTTCCTGTAGCCGGTTTATCTTGAACCATATTTTAATACCCTTTCCAAAGTTTTTCCTTTATTGTTCTATTCATCTTAACTTAACTCTGCTTGAGCTATCACATTGGGTGAAGCTCAGGGCAGAGTCAAAATATTAGGTTTCCCCGGTTATATTTTTAATTACCTGCCACATAATTTTATTATTTCGGTTTATAATATAAACATAATATTATATATTGCTTCATTTGACACTAATACAGGTGTTTTATATTTTAAGTACTAATTTTTAAAGTTTTTTTTATATATTTGTCTCTCTAATTACTTTATTTAGAAATCTCAGATGTTCAGTTTAATGTTTTAATACCTAAAATAATACAATCTTTCCTTTAACCTTTGTTTTGAATACTTTTATAGTTCTACATTTACTAATTTACTAGTTGAAAGTTATAACTGTGGAAATGTGCATCTAATCACTAAGCAAGAATAAAAAGTGTGATATATGAAATAATTTTCGTCAGTTTAATATGATATTCTTAACAGTTAATAATAATGAGAAAGACTAAAAAGTAATCTGGTATGCCTTTGTTGTCTAGATACCTCATAATTTTGTAAAGTATTGCATTTAGGCATATTTGATTAACTATCTATAAGAATCTTATAGCATTAAAAAGTCATAATGTTTACTTCATGCAGAGTTCATTTTTAAACTCCCACACTTTCCTCCAGATTATATTAGTTTTGCTGCTAGTGCTGACATCAAAACTAAGAGGAAATAACAAGTGTGTCTATGTGGCACAACTGTACAATTTAACTCAATTCACAAGGCATCCTACTCTAATTATGAAAGTCCACCACTTACAGGCCTTCATTGTTCTCATTTATTCATCACTACAATTAGCCTTGTGACAGTTATGTCTTCTTCCCAGAAATACTGACCACACTGGTGAGTGACTCTGTTATGGTAGCAGATGTCCTCTAGATTCAATGACCAAAATGTCCTTGTAAATCTAGATCTTATGTCTGCTCTATTGTTCCTTTGTTACTATCAAAATTATTCTTGAATTTATTGTACTGTAACTTGGTTGTTTACTTCTTTCTAATATTTCCATATTTCATAATGAGAACACTACAAGAAAATCAATGCTGTTCAATCTAATATTGTTTCATGAAAATGAGTCAATTGAATAGCCTAACTACAATAACAGCATCATGAAGATATAGATTTTTTACAGAGTTTAAATAATATAAAGCTGAAGTTTCCTTTGTAAGATGGAATTTTTAATTGCTGATAACATTTAAACTAGGCAGGAAGGAGGCATTCTGGCACATTAACATCCGGAAAACATTTTGACGATTATTTGGATTTTAGTATGTTGATACATTTATTAAAACTGAACACAGAAGGCCCTGCTAAGCAATGTACTAAACTTTGGTGAAGTTTTGTATTTTAAATAATTGTCTATCCTAATACAACATTTAATTTTCTGATCCTTAGTAATGAAGCCATCAGCACTGTTGTATTCCAGCCATTGTACATGAGAGGAGGGACTTCAAATGATTTTCATTTGGTTCTCTTTCTTCATTTATATGATGGGCAATTACATTTTCTGCAGATGTCTTCTGTTAATCATCATTTTCCTATAACACAATGGTTCTTATGGTAGTTTTAATGAAAATCTGTAAACAGTCTTTCAATAAACTAGAGTGTTAGTTTTCTTTCCTGTGCTATTAATTTTATATATACACATTTTAAAATGTTTATTTGTTTGTTTTTGCTTTATATTCCTAACAGGAATATATATTTCATAAATTAAGGAATATAAAGTACCTATGCTACAGATTGCACAATATTCATACTACATATGTAGTAGTAAGTAACGATTCTGCTCTTCACTTCTACAGCAATACAATAGGGTTTTTTAATATCACAAGGGACTGTGATTGTAAATCTGTTTAAATATTGTAAATATTACTCCGTTAGAGTAATGGTGGTTTAGTGAGCAACTGAAGATGGGAGAGATTCTCCCGAAACGCATCTTACTTTTGTGTAAGTGAATGGAGTTTAGTGTAAAAATGAATAGCTAAGTTTAGGAGATATTGTTGTAATTGTTCAAAAGTACATCTTCTAAAGACACAAACCATTGGAAATTAAAAACACTGGAAAAGCAAACAATAAATAAGCCTGTCCAGGTTTGAACTGTGCATTTAGATTTCAATACAGAATCTTGGTTCCCATACAATATTTAAATGTGTTGTTAAGTTTTTGTTGCCAAGTTCTAGAACTCTTCACTGTTTCCCTGACATGCAACATCAACTTTTGTTATTAAATTATACATTATTTCCGGAAGAGCTCAGTTGCTGGTAGCTGTTTCACTTGTTATTTGTGTTTCTTTAGACACCTATAGGAAACCATATGTTGTCTTTTGCTCCTTTGACCCTTGAGTATATCGGATTGCTGTGGTGAGGCTTCTAGTGTCAGAGGGTTAGAACAGAGGTAAGTTACAACATGTATCCCTTTAGATATACAAAAATGAATCCACTGTTTCCATACATATCTTTATAGGTAAAAGGATGGAGTGCAACAGTTCTAATGGGTTGCAAACCTATAAATAATAAGTGAATATAATTATGGGAGTTTTGAAAGCTCTTTAAGTGACCAGAATAATATTATCTATTTATTCCATTACAAATGTTAATTAGGTATAATATTTTTTAAAAAATGACGAGTCTTTTCTACCTCACTATTTTCTGTGTCAAAGTTTATGGGTTGATTTGGTAGACTGAAAGTCATTTTCTCCTTAGTTTATATTTTATATATATTCAAATGGGTTTCCAGATTTAGTATTGCACATATTTTCATCAAAGGCAATTTTGTGTTGAAGGATAGAAAAAAGAGGTATTTGTAAAGGCAAAGCAAGGAAAGGAAGTATTTTATTGAGGATGCAAATTACACTAGAAGTACATCTGCATCTTAGGCTTTATTATCATGAAAAATGATTTAATATTCATGCACTTCACATTAATCTGTAAATTGCTTAAAATTATATTGTAAGCTACTTTTTAGGATCCAATTATTCATGATTATTATCCAATGAATATGTCTAATATTAATAACAAAAACTTTGGCAATTTTATTCAGTATTAGCTGCAGAAACAATGAAAATGTTTGTGCCTATAGGCTAGTCGCTTACAACAGACTGGCTGACTGTGAAGGGGATGGGATCTTTTTGTATTTATATGAAAATAACTAACTTTCAGAAACCCTCAAAATGTATCTGAAAGGCACTAGAACAAACTACCTTGGTGCCATATATTGGTCATCTAGCTAACTATGACATTAGCTAACTATGGTGTACCACTACTTTAGTGCCACTTGAGATTGGTAGACAGCAGCATCTTGCAATTCCAGATACCATATAATAGCTTAATGGCCCACAGGTTTCATTAAATTTGTTAATGTAGCTCACACCATATGATGGGTTAAAGACCCCTGCTGTTTTTTTTTTGAATAGTGTTTAATGCCCGTTTTTACTACAGAGGCACCACAGGGGATGGACACTGATGATATATGAGATGAAATCATAAATTGGGAAAGTATTTTTTTTTTAAGAAAGGAAGCTTTCCAGGCCTAAGTTTAGGATATCTACCTAACATTTGCCATTTATGAGGGCTGGAGAAAACCTGGAAAAAACCCCAGTCAAGGAAGATGGTTCTGGTGGGATTCGAACCCCAGACCTCCCTTTCACAAGTCTGCGCCTTAACGACCTCAGTCACCCATGGTGGTAGCCCCGGCTGTGAAAGACAATTCATACCCATTTGTTTAATATCATGCTGGACACTTTCATGATCACTATTACAGAGACCTCTTTAGCCATAACTTTGGCTCAATATTTTATTTGTAACTTTCCAAAAACAACAACAACAATAACATTTTATAGTATGGAGTGTTTTCTCACAAAAAAAAATGTAAAATGTCAATAAACTTTTCTGTGGAGCCTTCTTGCATCAACATTAAAGAATGATGCTGATTTGTGATTTACAAAAAACATCATGGGAATCAGGCTTATAATAAAACAATGATTGTATTGATGCACTACACTTAAAACAGAAATAAAATATAACCACAAGATAAGTTCAATAATAATAGTAATAATAATAATAATAATAATAATAATAATAATAATAATAATCCAAAAAGTATTGTTTCCTCATATTTAAAACAGAAATAAAAATGAATCCATGTGTCCAATTGGAAGGCAAAGAAATTCAATATGCATCAGATATGTGAAATTCTTAGGGTTAACTTTAGATCAATATTGAAATGGCAAACACAGTATACTATTACAAAAACTCAATGAAGTACAGTGTTTATAAAGTTAGTAAAAAGAAAATAGATTCTATGCATAAAGTTTACTTATTTCTATTCACTTACGTCATTTGGAGTCATGTTTTGGGACAACTCAGAAGCTCAGAGTTGCTGCTGCTGTGTGAAATGGCATTCTGGAGGAGGAAAAAAAGTATTGGTTTCTTTCTAAAATTATTGCTTCATCTTTTCATATATAGACAGCATATGCCTTTGAATGTAGTTGTAATTTTCTACCATCTGTTCAGCAAAGTTCAGAAATATTTTTTTCTTTGGTGCAATATCGCTCTGACTGAATTCTATTTGCTGAAGCGAACTGTTCACAGCACTCTCTAGTTATGCTACCAGCAAAAGTGATTAGTAGAAAAATAATGATTGATGTGATTGATTATGAAGAAGTAATAGCAGTGACACAGAAAGAAAAAAAAATTGGTTATGTCTCTGATGAAATATTGCAAGAGGTAATGGTACTAGAGAATCAGGATTAAATGTTGACAGCTCTGAAGTATATCTTATAAATAGTATTCTCTGTCACAAGAGTTGCTAAATGGATGCTAAACTGTCTAGAACAATAATTGCATCAAAATCTAATATTAAAACTTATTTTGGTATGATTTTGTGGTAGTTATTTCATTTTTTGTGTTAATGAATGCAAAGAAAGTGAATGCTTAACAAAGTTTATATTCTAAGTTTTTTTCTGAAAGGGTAAATCAGAATTATAATACTGGGTTGACCAATTTCAAATATTAATTCAAATCAAACTGTGATTTCAAAACATAAGTATACAATATTTTTTGTAGGGACAAATTTTAATTTGAAGATCACTTGATAGTTTGTTGTTATGAATGCAGGGAGAATTAATATTTTTGTTTAATTAGTTGCATTACTATGATATATATTGAATTCTGTTTCTCTATTTGCTGTTTATGTTCAGCCATGCAGCATGGACATTAATTATTCTTATTAAGATTCTAGAAACTTGCAATCTAAATTCCACAGTAGCAGTAATAAAGACATGCATCCAGTTTATGCTGCTATGAGCCAGTGGATATGCACACTCTATACTCTCATAATCATTACTCTGCTAAAGTAAATCTTTGTACAAAACTTTGAAATTCGATAATTTAAATGTTGTTATTCAGTTTCATTCAGCTAGTGTTCTATTATAGTTAATAAATCTATTAAATTTAAAATTAATTTCTTGTCAAAACTAATACAGTGAAGTAACTAATTCTCAATTAGCACGAATCGATTTAATACTCTGATTATCCACTTGCCATTGAATTATATAGAACACATTTCACAGAATTTGACTAGCATGAGTTGACTTCCAGATTCATTGTTGGATGGATGGACTTGGTGTAGCTCTCATGGACATTTTATGAACTTGGATTAATTTGTCTTCTGTTAGGATCTCAAAATTCATAACCTTATCTTCATATTTTTTTTTATAAAAGATTTACCCCATATTGCTAGCTCTAGGGGTCTCCCTACAAATTTCAATAATTTGACTTCCATTTCTGTATCATGTTTATGTGCAACTGCTGATTTATCCATCTGATTGTACCTGATATTTCTCCACATTCCTTTAGACTAATTCCAGTGCTTCTTTTCGTTTTACCAATAAATCTATGTTTAAATTTATCCTTTAACAGCGCTTAAAGTTCTAGCAATTTGTTTCTAACACTGTGCATATTTTGATGTACTACTGAAGTAAATTTGTATTTTGCTCTAGCCTATACAGGTCATTGATACTTGTATTTAGCTGATTCAGAATATTTCCACTTTTATTAGATTTGCAATATCCTACACTGATCTCATGCTTTCATTAATTTTATTTTGTGGTATTTACTAACTATTTGGTTAGATTGTTTGGATTCACTGCCATCTACTGCATTTAGATTTTTTGTTTAAGATGGTCTATCACTGTGCTTAACTAGCAACCAAAATTAGTAGCTCTCCCTTCTGTTTAAGTGCAAACAATCTGTATTTAAATCCCTTTTACTAATCCATGCATTATAATTAATGAAATATTGTTATTTGTCTTACATACTCAGTCAAGTTTGTCATTGATTAGTAATATATCACAGATTCTCTTTCTGGTGACACAGTACTCTACTTAAGCACAGCTTTGCCTGGGGAAACAGCTCTTTTCTATAGACTCCAATTCTCTTACATCAGCATCTGGATTACATGCTACTGTATGTTCTTCTCATCTCTATCAACTTTATTTTCCTGTAGCATATTTGGATTCTTTGATAGCAGTAAACTGTAGTAGCATCTATATACCAAGGGGGCCAAAAAAAATGTATACACACTTTATCTATTTAATATATTTTAAAGTTGGAACAAAAAACAACAGTAATGTGTAGTATGAGGTTCTGTAAACAGATGTGACTCACATACATTATGATAGGCATTGCTATGTGACAAATAAATCAACAATGAACAAATGAAGCCAAGATTATCATATGATGTTCTGTAAACAGATATGACTCACTTTAAGTTGTGCTAGCGTTACTTCAACAAAGTGGAGCTGAATAGCTGAAGCAATTTTGAAGAGGCATTGGAAAACAGAACGTTGTTGAATTCAAAGACAATGGAGACATGTGTACAGAATAGAACTGCATGCATTCGAGACAAATTTGAGACTCATGGTACCATACGTGATGTTCACAAGGGCAGATCTAGGAGACCTCGCACAGCAACAAGCCTGCATCCTCGGCTGTAGTTTTGGAATGTTTTGAGCACTCATCACAGAAATCTACAAAGCAATGTTCACATGAGACTGGGACTAGCAGAACCAGTGTACGTCGTATTATTAAAATAGCAGAGTTGAAAGTTTTCATTCCAATACTTTTGCATGCATTAAATGAAGATGACTCTTTGGAGAATGCAGCACTGTGGGTGGTTTCGGAACATGGAGCAAGAGGATGGGGCCTTCATAGGGAAAGTTGTTTAATCCAATGAGGCTCAATTTAAGTTGAACAGAACTGTTAACTGGCATAGCTGCATCTGCTGGCATGCAAAAAATCCATGTATTATTTTGGAAAAGGCTGTTAACTTACCTGGAATTAATGTTTGGTGTGGGTTGTCATCTAGGAGCTTAATTGGATAATTCTTTTTTGAAGGAACAGTAACTGGCCCAGTGTACCTGAACATGATATGCACATCTGTCTTACATGCCATTCATACACTCTGTGGAAATGAGGAATTTTACTTCCAACAGGAAAGTGCCCACCACATTATTACCGAGATGTAGGTGCATACCTTGAAGACAATCTTCCAAGATACTGATAGGACAAAGAAGTACATTGAGTTTTTACTGCATTCTCCGGATCTAAATTCGTTGGATTTCTACCTATGGGGTACTCTAAAGGATGTTGTATACTGTAGAAAACAAGTTATATTGGCAGCACTTTGGGAATAAATTAAACAACATGTGCTGCAATCACTGAGGACACTTTTGCAAATGTTGCTCAATCAGTAGTTCACATAATCAGAAGCGTATCAACTGTATTCAGAAATGTATCGATGCTGATGGTGGGCATTTTGAGCAACTGTTGTAACTGTAAATGTCTAAGATGATTAGTGCTCATGATTTTCTGTTTGTGTGAATTCAGTTTTGTTATGTTAACACATTAATTCTTTGTTTGAAGTGTGTATACCTTTTTGACACCCTCTGTATGTACTGTAGCTATGGCAAATCATTCGGTCACCTATTATTATGACTGTCTTTTTCTCATAAAAACAGTTCATTCTACAAGTTCAATTATCCTCTGTGATACTGAAAGCTGAGATATTGAGTTGTTTATTAGTAGTTAAAATTATACAAATAATTCATGGCATCGTCAGAATTTAAAATGTATATAGAAAGTTTATAAAAAATTAATGAAGCTACAATAATATTCATCACATATATAATGTTGGCATATGATGTTATAATTTACAACATTTTATTACAATATATGCATAGTCTTCCGATGTGTAGTCCTGTCAGGTATAGGTCGGTCCTGGTGGTCTAGTGGTAACCATACTTGCCTCATAGGCTCAAGACCAAGAGTTCAATCCTGGCCAGGGTCAATTAATTTTTTTGGGCATTCAAATCCTAAGTAAAGCCGAGGGTCCTGCATCATAGATTTATGGCATGTAAAAAAAAACTCAAGTCTGAAAGAGGCCACTGAGCAGAATATATTGGCCATTTCATGCCCTGAGTTGAATGAGATGCTGATGACTTGAAATGTTAAAGAGCATCTGTAAATAAAACAAATCATAAAAATGTCATGTGATAAGCATGTTGCAGACTCCTCCTCTTCCACCATGTTCCAGTACATAAAACATAAACAAAATACAGGATAGTATCTTTACTAAGAAGTATTTACTTTAAAACTAATTTAATATGTAAAATTTTAGTTGGAAATATTCACTGGTACAGAATGGCATATAAGTTAGCAGAATTTGTTTTACTGATTTTTTACATTGTTTATGACTGAATTGTTTGATGTATGTGGAAGATTATAAACCAAGCTACCAAGATGGGATATCCCAAGAAAACTTCAAGTAATTCTATGAAAATAAAATTGTTGGTTGTTCTGATGTTGTACTATGAAAATTTGAATTTGTCTGGAAGAGATCAATGTTTTGTGAAATGAAACGGACAGATTCTAAAATATATATGCAAGAGACTGGAATATTCTAAGTTCTTTGTAAACTTTTTTACTTTCTGATCAGAACAAATCATTGTTTTGCTATTCTCCTTATGCCAAAGTGATCTAGTTTGTTAATTGGATTTCATAATTTATCATGTCAAATGCTTTACTTACATCCAGGGAAATTCCACTACGTGCTCTGTATTATCCTTGGAGCTTTTTCCCAATTTGTGCTTCCCATAGCTTCTCAAAACAAATTTCCTGCACTTATTTGTCTCAGCATATCTTTGCTGTGACATCTCAGCAGACTGATGCCCCCTTTTTTTTTTTATTTATTTATTTATTTATTTTTTTTTTTACCAATTTTGCTTTTTGCCTTTTGGCCATATCTCAGCAAATACATTCTGCTCATGTGCCTTATAGTTTATTTTGTCATGTTTGCTGATTTCTTATTTGTTGCTTGGATCCTGCTAGCTGGAACATTTCCATACTTGAGTCAATGGTTTTCATTATGGCTCAAGGATTTCTGCATTTGCTGCAGCCAAGCCTCCATTTTATAATTTTACTATCAATTGAAGGGAAGCAAAGCTTTTAGTGATAGCATGTACTTGATTGCTGCTAGATCCTTGTTCTGTAGAACATCACTTCTCCCTTTAATGCATCATAGGACATGTAGTTTCATAAAATTAAATCTTTGAAATAAAAGCATGATAAAAATTTAAATCTGAATACAAGAAACTATCAACTTAATTTTAAAAGTATATGTATAAATAAATAATAAATGAGATCCATTTTTAACAACACTTTTCACACTCTACTAACCTGTACCATACATACTAGCAACATAATTTAAATAGTCAATATAATTCCATGACTTTCAGCTTCATTTGCATAGATTTATATATATAAAGTATATGCTTTTGATGTGATTGTTTTTGGTTTATTTGAAAATGTGTGTACATTGTATCTGTTTTGACCTTTATGCTTACTAGCATACTTACCAATTATGTTACATGTGAAAATTAAACATAATTCTAAATATAAAAATAACATGATATTGCACTTTTTAAATGTTATTATATATGTTAGCATTGCTTATGTATATATTGTTTTACTTGTTCTTCATTCCAAGCAATATCTCTTTTGACCTTTATGCATTGCTAGCAATTATGTTATATGTGAAAATTATTTCATTATAATTCTAAATATTTAAATAACACAGTATTGCATTTTTAATGTTGTTAAATAACTGTACATGTTAGCATAAATTTTATATACACATTATTTTACTAATTGTTGAATTCTACAATCCAAGCAAAAAAAAAAAAAAAAAAAAAAAAAAAAAAAAAAAACATGCAACTTCCTAATGATCTACTTAAACAGTATTGTATTATTTGTTTCACAGTACTGCAAAAGATTTCGTGCAGGAGAACGCTGCTGCGAATTTGAGTGCCTAGACGAGCCAAGTCCAACTGATGGCCTCATGGGAGATTCACTCAATAGCTCACCATACAGCACAGTTACTCCATGTCCTCTCCTTTCCCTTGTTCTTATAGCTGCTTTGGTGGTGTGGAAAAGTCAATGAGGGTCACAAATGGCATGCAAGGTGAGCTTAATATGGGTATGGTTATTAAGTGTTCTTTGAATTAAAAGTGGCAATCGAAAACGAATTTCGAGTGAATGGACGCGAACAGAGAAATCAGAAAACTTTGATTTTTTTCAAACACTTAGCTTAAATATTCGTATGCCTGAAAATATCTGCATATGTATAATTTCGACCAGGGTAAGTGGATCCGCTGAAGGAATGCGAACTAACGCGGCGACTTTATACGAATGGAATGAAAAATCGTGAACGATAAATGCGGCACAGTTAGGTTTAGTCCAACTAGTTGATTTACGAGGTATTGACAGTGCTAGTGATGGCGAAACATAAGGTTATAAAGCCATTCTAGAGCAAGCTCGACTTATTATTTACTATAATGTTATAAATTTTTATACCGAAGAGAAGGAAGAAGGCATGAAAACACCTGTTACAAACGCCACTGAACTGGGTGTAGTAAAAAGAGTGTACAATTAATTAGAAATGAGCGCTATCTTGAGGGCGGCATTAGCAAAATTAGATGACTCGTAAAATTGGAAAACCGCCTGCAAATGATAATCTAATGGATGATATGGATAAGTACATAACTTGAAGAAATTCAGGCATATTTTGAGGTTAAAAAAATAATTTCATACATTCCGAAAGCTATTAAAACCAGCAGGAAAGGGCTTAATTTCTACGAGAGCAGAGAACCCCATAGAAAAATGTGATGAATTATTTATTAGCCGTAGAAATTTAAAAAAAAAAAAAATCATGGCATCGTCAGGATTTAAAGTTATGCAGAAAGTTTATAAAATAAAATACAACAAATAATAAAAATACAATAATATTAATCATGTATGTACAATGTTTGCATATGATGTGCTATTTTGCATAATTTTATTCAATGTATGCACAGTCTTCAGTATCATGTCATAGGAGTGTGTTGGACTCCTCAATAGTGAACATTATTGAATTTCATTTCAAAAAGTGTACAAATAAGAGGGTTTTGCTATGCGAAAGCTGTGACATAATGACTCTAAGAACATCGTTTCTCAGAGCACTTGGTCGGTCCTGGTGATCTAGTGGTAACCATACTTGCCTCGTAAACCCAAGATCGCACATTCAATCCCGGCCAGCATCGATGGATTTTTTCGGGTGTAAACTCCTAAGTATGGCTTCCTTCCGAAGGAAAGTAAATTCATGGATTCCCATGTCGTAGATTTACGGCACGAAAAAACCTCAAGCCTGAAAGAAGAGGTCTCTGAGCAAAATTTGCCGACCGTTTCACGTTCTGAATTGAATAGGACACTGATGACCTGAGATGTTAAACAGCGTCCGTAAATAAAACAAATTACAGAACTTAAAAGGAATAAAATAAACCAGTGATATACATTGATTCACACACACACACACACAGTGTTAAGACTGACGACGTTCTAATAGTCCTGGACGGAATCTTATTATCGCTCATGCTGGTTGAGATATGGGATATATTCCAGGTTCCTATCTCATTGATGATTCGAAAACTAACACATCCGATTACCACAAAGAAATGGACAATGAAATATATTTTAAATAAGTAAAACAACTTATATCTTGATTGCCGCAAAGGAGCATTGTTATTCTTGATAATGTTCCGTGTAACAACAAGCTAGAGAACAAAATGCCCAAGACCAATAATACAAAGTCAGATATACAAGTGTGGCTACGGGACAACAATATATCATTTAATTAAAAAATTACAAATGAAGAATTTCTAACTCATGCAAGGCAGCACAGACCGATTAAAACATATTCTATTGACAAATTATTTGAAGATGCTGGGTTTCACATTTCTTATATTACCACCCTATCACCCGGTCTGAAATCCCATCGAACTAATGTAGAAAATATTAAAAACAAAAGTTGCTGTTAAAAATTTCCAACTCTGACAAAAGAAGCCATCGGATCAATAACAGCAGAGGCTGGAAAAACTCAGTTCAGAAGGTGGCGATCATTCCGACATGTATTGGAAACGAGATGTTTTTTTCTGGAAGAAGAATTTGAATTTGAAGTAATTAATCCAGGAATGGACAGTAGCAACGAGTAAGGAGAAGAAACGCCAGCCTCCTCGGGGACTGATACAGCAAACTAGGAGACAGCAAAGTTTTAGTTAAAGCAGATCAGAGAGATGATTTTAATGCCATATAATTGAGAGTATTTTATATGTAATCGATTGCTTACAACTTAAAATTGTGTAACTATAAGAAGAAAAAAGAAATATTAAGTGCAAACGCTTTTCGTTATAGTAATGCTTGACAACTCAAATGTACCGCAAGACATATAATCTGTGCTATAGTAGCGCTTCGCGATGCAAAACTCCACTCGCCTTTGCCAAATCTCTATCCAATGACATGGATACACATTTTCTGTTAATACACCACTTTATTTGTTTGTTATGTGGAAATGTGATTTAACTTAATATTACAATTTTCTGACCTATTAAACACGAGACGCTCATCAATTTACAATTTCTGTTCTTGGGCCTTTTGCTAATGAAAATTGTTCGTTTTAATATGTTTTAATGTGAGTATCGAGCAAACCAGACCTGGTTCAATGATAATAATTTAGGCAATTTTTTATTTATTGAAAATAGATTATTACTTTTTTAAAATATTTTAATAGTTTTCCAAACAAAAATCTTATATTTCCCAACGATTGGAACATTTGTCAACAACAACAACAAAATAATAATAATAATAATATTAATAATAATAATCATCATCCTCATCGTCATCATCATCTAAGATAATGAGATCACAAATTAAAAATAAACAGTTCTAAGATGAAGTTTGGAGAGGCAAATCAAAAGACAGGATGACAAAATTTTAAGTTGACCATTATTCATAATCTGGTAATGTTTTGATAGGTTGGATAACATAGTGAATGAACTTTTGTGTTAAAATGGAGACAGTATGGGAAATGCCATAAGAGTGAATGAAAATGCCATAATCAATCACATTTGAGAGTTTTCGTTAAGTATTAGAAAAATAGGTTAATATAACGAGGAGAGCAATTATACAGGATAGTGATTTTAGTAATGATGGAGATGGTGGTTGTAGTAAGATTAAGGTTGGCAAATTAAATAAGGAAAATCTACAATAGTTTGAAATGAATTGCTTCAAAACATTTTTCATAAATACATCATCACCATCATATCATACTACAGTGAATACAGCTTATTTATTTTCATAGAGGCTACAGAACCTTTTATAAATTTGACTATGTAAGATGTAATATATAGAATAAACATTTATATATTAAAATTGACACACGTACACATAAATAAATTCAAAGTAGGTCTGTTGTCATAACAAAACCTTAAATCTTACAGTTAATGTAAGAGATAAAGGAGTTAAAATCAATCTTAAATATATAGTGACTTATTAAAAACGTTTTTAAATGTATCTTAAATTTATCACCTGTCATTAGTTTAATACTTTTAGTCTCTTATGAGAGCTTATTATGGAATTTAGCACCCATTACCAATGAGTCATTCTTTAAATACTTTCTATAATGCCCTACCCTATAAAAATCATATTTCTTGTATTACGATTATGCATGTAGACTTATTGGGTACTTGACAAATAAAAATAACTTGATAAACATACAAAGAGTAAATAGTGAACATTTGTTTACATTTAAAAAGCCCCTACATTAGTTTAAATGCCTATTATTGCTTCTCAGTTATCCTTTTTTCTTTGTGGATAATAGGCCATAATTATATTTGTCTTAAGGCTTTAGGTATTTGAAAAGGGAATAAAAAAATTTACTCTCAACTTGTTGGCCTTGGTCTGTTATTTTCCATAATTTTTTAAATTTTTTAATTTTTGAACTGTTTGGGTTTCAGGGCTTTTACAATAGTTATGTCCATTTGATGACAGTGAAATTATATCTAACTTGTAGTGGAGTCTGTGTTGTCAACATGAATGTTAACAAAAACCTGTCTAGACACAGTGATTTCTTGGTTACCTAGAAAGGATTGTAATCCTATGCAATACATCTCCTTTGAGTAGTATTACAAAATTGTTCACTGCCATGTTTTTTCCAGGAGAATAATTATAGAGATATAGTGATCTGTTTTGATAACCAGTTTCACAAAGCCTTTTTTTTTTTTTCTTTTTTTTTTCAGATTTTGGAGGGCTCTCTTTAAATTAAGTATGGTCAACTCCAGTGTGCTCAATGTTATACTCATGATAACAAGTGATCATTGTATTCATACATGTATTTTTTTCCATAACTCACTACTATTTTAAGGAATGAATTCTTGTGAACTACTCTGTTTTTCAAGTTAATGAAGCATGATCATAGTGTTTCATCTTTCTCTTTCACAGTTCCACTTGTTCTCCAGATCAGTAAATCATATTTCATCCTAGATCTGAGAATTGTTTTGCTTTGTTTTGGTGGTTCTAATATATTTTCTGTTTCTGCCATTCATTTACATTATTTATTTCAGATTTATTTAGGACTTTGGTTTGATGTAATAAAACAAGATTAATGTACCTGCAATTTTATCTTCAAGAACCACTTGAGTGAGTGACATCATGCATAACTCTAAAGAGCTAAATTATTGCCATTTTTCTTCAAGCTCTGCTTAAGTACCTGATAATCCATTACTATGTGGATATTTTGGATTCCATGTTACTTGTTTGAATTCCCAGCATTTACAGTTTAATTAAAACTTGAAATAAAGTAGGCTCAATACATGTTCCATTATCACTATAAACTATTATTGGCATCCCCTCATGAGCAAAAATTGACCTTAAATGCCTGATTTGTTTCTTTCCCCTTTATACTTGGGAACAATAGTCTCAAATTTACTGCTGCTTTTTCAATCAAACAAATTTATTACAGCTGTTATTAGTGAATATAATAGCATGCCCTGAATAAAATGGGACGCTGATGACCTGAGATGTTAAAGAGCATCCGTAAATAAACCAAACAAATCAAACAAAGAAGAAATCAGAAAAAGTAAAAGTAAACTATATTATTAATTATTGGCAAGTGAACATTTTCTTTAATGCTCTCATCTAAGGTAACATTTGTGAATAAGTTAAATAAAACCAGATTCAGCTCATGCCTTAATTCTTACTGCTATTTGATTCTGTATAAATTCCTTCATTCATGTGTTTGATACTAAGTTGATTATTATAGTATAATCTATAAATATTCATAAAATTCTTACTAACTCCTTTTTTTTTCTTTTATCCATAGAATATCTCTATTGTGGTATTGAAAGTCTTTTCTAAATCAATAAGTACCCTTTTATTGCTCAAATACTTATCTATGTATTATAGTTTCAATAATAACAAAAATTTAATAATTTAACCTCCTCCACTCTTTCATCCGTTTTCTCCTTTCCATTTTCTTTAAATACTTTAAATCCTTAGTATACTTTCCAGCATACCCTCAAATTATTCTGTGTCAATGATCATGGGTTTGGTTCCATTCATTGATTGCCAACAGTGTTACAACACCAAAATGAACCAAGGTACTTAACTTATGAATGACATTTCAATAAACTAAATTTAATTAACACATAATAATAAAGTCACTTGCACATAAGAGCAGCTTTTAATGTACAAACTGACTTTGTAACAGAGCTGACTTGTTGCTTGAATAAGACATTGAGCAGATTATGAATCAATAACACTGGGTATTTGGTAGTTTGGCTAACCATTGTGGTTTCATGCATGTGGTTGACAGATGACTGACTAGAATACATAGTATTTTCATGCATGCTTAGTATTCCTGACAAGGCTAAAATCTTGTATACTAAGACAACTGGGGATATAAATCTACTGCTTGTGGCATCTCAGTAGTAAAGATGAGTGCTAAAAAAATAAATAAAAAATCTACAATTTAAAATTTCATTCCACTGCTGATGACAATATATCAGTATTGTTCATTGAAAATTATAAAACATACTCCTCCTCCTCTAGACCATGAGGCCAATAAAATACAAAACTTGTCAGCAAATATCATATGATGTCATAGTATTATTAAAAATTTATGGTTTTGTTGGTAAAGCAGAAAAAAATAAGTAACCGTTCCTATGAGCTGAGGAAATTGCTTATGAGAGAATGAATCCCTTTTCATAAGCCTTACTCCTGAATTATTTAAAACTTGTCTAAAAGTAATTTGATATATGCCTTTCTAGGGCAAGGGAAAACTCCTGAGAAAACCTATCCCACTGGGACTAATTATTCTATTATTTGATCACAGTGATAGTGCTCACTGTAACCAGTTTAATTTGGTTCAACTGGTTTGTGGGTTTTTAGATGCAAAGAAGATAAGACATATTTTCCATAAAGATTATCAAAGACAGTAGTAGGTATATTGCCACAAGAGCCTTGCTCTACCCAGGATTTGCACTTCTAAACAAATATATGTGAATAAAAAATAAAGAAATATAGTTAATGAACCATCAGTTTCTAATTAATGGCCAAATAATCTTAATTAATATTTAATTTTGAAACATTTCTTTGTAATTAATACTGTAAATCTGCAAATGGATGTACATAATAACATTATGTACCAATCTGTTTTATAAAGCTTTGTTTTTTACAGGTTGCATCTACATATCAGACTATAGTCACAGAGGTGCAATGCTTGCAGCCAGTTTTGGCTTCAATTGGACAATGTTGCAAAGAAGCCATATTTATTTTCTACTCGCTTTAACATCAACCAGCACCAACAACCACCAGTCGACCACTCAATTAGCTTGACAATACTGTTTAAGATAACAATGGGTCAATTAAAATGCTTTTAATTTATATTGGCCCCCTCTATGAGGAATGTTTATTGACCTATTTCTATGAAATAATTCTGTAATATTGCACTTGAAAGCTATTTTTTGCTAAACTAATATGTAGGAGAAAAACACAAGAGATGAAGTGGATTTGTGATGTGAGTTAGCATCCTGGTTACTGATTCTAATTCATGGCAAAGAGTGTAACATTAATTTATCTCTTTAATTTATACATTATTATAATTATGAGATTTCAACAGCTACATATTCTGAAGTTTTAGAATAAAACACTAAGATGGATCCACAAATTTCAGTTTTCAACCAACAGTTTGGATTTAAAATCAAAATTGTTATATGTGAGCACGCATGTATATGAAACATAAATCTGGTGTTCTGGGTTATTTTGAGTGTAGTTATTAAAGAAAAATGTGTTACCTGAATAGGAATGAACATAAATGTGATTAGTAGTCGTCTTTAATTCTCTTTGGATTTGCAAGTAATTAATGCTCACTGCCACTGCTTTAAAAGATGAGCAAGAACCATTACGTATATTCTTGATGTTGTTTTATATAATAAAGTTATGTAATCTAATATTAATGGCTAAAATAACAAACCAGCTTTGTCTTTTATCTGTTGGAAGGTGTATAATATCTTTAAAATATTACTAATAAGACAAGAAGCTTAACCTGAAAGTTTTAAACATGGGTCACATCTATTGTGAAAGCCTAAGATACAGTATTCCTTATTTCATAAAAAAGATTTAGCCTAAGATACAGTATTCCTTATTTCATAAAAAATATTTCAAATGTTGATAGAAGAATTTTATCAACACAGATAAATATTCAAAAGAGCTGGTGTCTTTACTAGCTCTGATTATATATATTGATCCTAACCATGATTTAAATGAAAAATAAGTGGCTTCTTTAGTTTTGTTCTGCATGAATGCAGGAAAAATATAAAATATATAAAAATAAATAAAATATATAAACTCAATTTTCATACTTAATATTTTAAATATGTCTTGCAGTCAGCATGTGAGTTCGCTATTCAGAAAACACAAGTATCATATAATTATTCTTCATGTGATATATCAACTTACATTGAGTCTTTTCCTCTAGTACAGCTAGTTATTTTTCTCTAACCAGCTTGCACCAGTGGTGTGTTCTTTGTCACTTCACATTCAGCATGCCACCAGATATAAAAATAATATCAGTGCTTTAAACCTTGCCTTCCTCAATTGTCTATCCAGAATTTTCTATGGGATAATTCTACCTGGAAGTAAATTCCAAGAAATCATTCTTGACTATTCGTGAGTAGTAATGCATTCAGTTTAACATTAATTCCTTCAAAATATTTGGACATTGTTATATTGTGTTATTTATAAATAGTTCTCAGAGTCCCATGTTCTGCAATATGGAAACCAGGGAAGTCAAGGAGAAGGGAAGAATATTGACTGATGGAGAAAATTCTCCATAGACACATGAATGTGGCTTCATCACTGAAAATTTGTTTTTCAGCAAACCTATATTGCTCTAGCCCCTTTTGAAACCCATTCAGAACTGCAAACAGAGCTTTACTCCTGAGAGGAATTAATGTGTGTAACCATAAGTGAGATAGTGGGCAGAAACAATTTACATAATTTCTCTCTCTGTTGATTAGCTTCTCTTCATTGTATCTTATTTTGGTCACCAAATTGCAATTATGAAACTAAATAGATATTTCATTTTGGATTATGATTTATTGATAAATAATTTATTTACATTCTGCCAATTATGAGTGCTATCTACTTTTACTTAATAGAGTTATATCAAAAATTATCTTAATTAGGTGGGAAAGGCTGTATGAGAGTTATTTTTAAGAAATATTATTATAGGGATGGAATGGGACAGGAGCTGTTTTTATATATAATTTGGTGCATATATGCAACAATTACAAATATTTTTGTATAATGCCTCAAACAAACTTCTATAGGTCTTTGGGACTGCAAATGAAATTAAATTAATTAACGGTAGGTAACTTAGTTTGAAGCCCATTGACTAGAGTTATCTGACATGCCCTTGTTGAGAAGAAAAAAAACTTACTCTGGCAACCTGTACCAATTGCAAGTTGAAATGAAGCCTAATTCTGTTAATCATGCTGGAAGAAAGGATAATTTTTTGGTTCTTTTGCACCTGCATCACATAAAAAGTTTTTTTAATACAAAATAGACACAAATAATAATAAAAAGAAAACATTAAATATTACTTTTAAATATAAAAATTAGGAACAGTGCCTTCGGTTATTCCAGAAGGCACTGCATCCAATCAAATTTATTCCAATTTGATTGACTCAGACCCTAGTCCCCAGTTCATCAGCAGCTACCTAATGGAATGTCCAGGGGACAGGGCTTTGATCCAACCAAAAACAAAACACAACATTATAAGTAATGTATACATTCAATAAAATATTAAATTATATTTCCTACAATACTAAACCTTCCTTCTTTTTTAATTAAACCCATTTGGCCAAATTTCTATCCTTGAGAGTTGCTTATTCCTTAGGGCCTTATACACACTAACACCTTGGTTATTGGTAAGGATCCTTGGTAAGGATCCTGTTTAACTAATATTATATAACTAGCCACATACCCTCCCCTATTCATTTCATCCTCCTTTTACTATCAGACAATATTATTCTCATGCACATTTTCTAAGTATTTTACACCCATAACCATTTTTGTCTTACCTTGCCTATGTATTTTCCTAGTTCCTTCATGTTTTCATCCAGTTTTAAATTTAAACTTCTTATACCTCTTATTTCATCTGGTAGGTTTTCCTATTTTTGTAATAGGAACTGTTCCCTCCAAAACTTGGTTTGCTTACATTCTAGTATACAATCCCAAGTACTATCTGCTTCTTCCACATAAGGAAATATATCCTTAGTGTACCCATTTTTTAATCCACTTAAATATTTTACTCCTGTTCTAAACCATGCCAATCCTTCCCTTCCCTTCCTTCCTTATTACAAATTTTACTTTCTCTTATCCACACATTTTTTAGTGTACTATATAATTTCAGAGATTTATTTTGTTAATATTTGCCAATATTTCTTGTTTTTCAATATCCTTAATTCTTATTCTTATCTCTTTCCAAAATCTTTTACTTAATCTTTTTCTCTCATACCATACTAGTCCCATGCCCGCTTCTTGTAGGATACTTTGGATTTTAGATAACCAATTATCTTAATTGGTTATCTAAAATTTTAGATAACCAATTAATTTTTCCTTGTGCTACCAAACACTGATTAATAATATTCTCCTCCTATAGTCTCCCTATTCTATACCAATATTTCTATGACCTTGCTTTTATAGCCCAGTGTTCCTAGTTCCATTAGAGCAACCTCATTAGGTGAAGATCTAGGTAAGCCTAGAACAATTCTACAAAATAATATATTTATCATATTCATCCCTTTCCATCCTTCATCTGGCCTCCAAATTTCTATTCCATACATCATTCTGCTCTCCACGATTGAATCATATATTCTCTCTAATCATTTTACTTGCATATTTGGTATTTTGTTAACACAAGATCTGATTACACTCATGGCTGCTTTTCCTTCTGCTACTTCTTTCCTTTTTGATCGCTCCATTTCCCATTACTAGACAATTAAACACCTAAATAATCATTTTTCTTAACAACTTCAATTTCTGTGCCCTCCCACCACCATTTTTCCTGTTTTTTTAATTTGAAACCTTTTTTCCTCACCATAATCTTAGATTTGTTTTTATTTATCTTAAGCCCCCATTCTCTACAAAAGGTGCCTATAGTTTCTAATGATTGTTTTAATCCTATACTTGTTAAAGAACCTATTACCAAATCATCTGCAAAGAGCAGACCCAGTATCTCTGTATTATTTATAGTTGGCAAATGTACATTATCATTGCTGATTTCTTCTAAAACATCACCAATAAACAGATTGAAGAGAATTGGGCTTAATTTACATCCTTGTCTTAGACCTACATTGTTTGATATTTTTCCTGTAACTCTTCCTCTCTCATATTTAACACAAAATTCATTTTCCTTATAAATATTCTGAATTACCTCTATAAAATTCTGGCTTACTCCTTTCTCAGTTTAACCCTAAATGCTTCTCTAGAATTGTGTCAAAAGCTTTTTCCAAGTCCAGAAACAACAAATAAATTCTACCTCTTTTGTTACTAAGATATTTATCGACTAATGTTCTAATTATAAAAATATTGTCAACTGTTCTTTTACCTTTCCTGAATCCTGATTGAAATACTGAAATTTTCTTTTCTTTCTCTGCCCACTCTTGTAATCTTTTTGCTAACACTCCAGTGAAAACTTTTCCAATAATTGAAAGTAAATTAATTCCTCTATAATTGGCTGGGTTCCTAATATCTCCTTTACCTTTATAAATTGGTGTTACAATTCCCACTCTCCAATTTTTTGGTATTTTTCCTTCTTCAGAGATTATGTTCAGTAATCGCCCCTGTATGTTTAATCTGTTAAGATCTTCTACCCAAGCTTTCTAATATTCCCCTGATATTCCATCTATTCCACATGCTTTGTAGGGCTTAACTTTTTGATTTGTTCCAAAACTTCACTTGAAGTAATTTTGCTATCTAACAAGTCTATTTTCCACAAATTATCAATATTCAAATTATCCTGAATAACCAAAGTTTTTACTGCCAAAAGGCCCTGAAAAATCTTATACCACTCTGTGGTGGCACCACAAATCTCCTCCCTTTTTTTTTGTGCATTTTATATACCATTGTCCAAATTGCCTGTTGTCATTCTTCTTCGTTTAATTTCTGACTAAGTTTCTCTCTCCACACTTCCTTTATCTACCCTAATCTGTTCTTCCCCTATTCTTGCATTTAGATCCCCCACTAGCATTAATTATACATCTGTTGCATTATATATACATTGCCACTCCATCTTGGTATTCGTTATGACTTACATATAATTAATAAAAAATACAATAGTACCATGATTCTTTATTTTAGTTATAATTAATCAAACTTTCTTTAATGCATTACAGAATCATAACCAGGGTGCACATTGTTATGAAATGAACAAATGCTAATTATAGTTTGCTGTTTTTATGTTAAAAACATAATTTATAGCTGTTATAAAGTAAGAATGTATGTCTTAAGAGTTCAAGATATGTATATTGTGATTGTGAGAAGAAAAAACAAGCCAGGTCCAGAACAGTTGATTTTACAGTGCTTTTGTACAGCTCAGCATTTATGAAGGAAGAAGATCAAATGTTACCTGAGCTATTCAAATTATATCAAGATCATTCATTGAATGTGTAGCATTCAATTTTTTTGCAGTTATTTTCCAGCAAGTAAAAGTTGGCAACTCAACTTTCATCAGCCAAATCTCTCCAAAATGCAAATTACAAGTCACCCTGAATGCAATTATTGACAATGAGAGGTAAAATATTATTTTTAATATACTGTAATGCACACTAATGGACAAAGGCTGCTTCTTACATACTCATTCATATGATAAAGTTTGAAAATTAATTTTATTCTTGTCTGTCTAAAAACATAAGATTAAATTTTTATTTTTTCCATAAAAATTTAACTTTAATTTTCACTAATAAATAATCATATAAATTTTTTCCATGCAACATAATTGTTTTCAACTCTTAACAGATGGGAACGTGTGGTATATAGATAATTGATATTATGTGATGTATACAAAAGATATATGTATGTATATAAATTAAATTATTAAGAAGGATTTACCATCTGTCAGCATTTTCTTCACACTGGGAGAGCAGTTTTGTTTGAGGAAGTCACTGCTTCAGAAAAACATTTCATAGATATATCATATTATTTGGTTGAATTTTACAAACCTTTAATCTCAAGAGTAATGCTTTGATATCTGTGGTGAAATTTTTAATTTATATCTTTTGGAAATGTATGCTAATAAATAAGTTTTATAGTAAACAAACATATAATTAGAAGTTTGGTGACTGTGAAGTTTTATGTTTAACGCTTATAAGATAGGTAATTTGTTACACACATCTTTACTGGCTGGCATTTTTGCAGAACATGTTTCCAGAGCTGTTACTTTAATCTTCAGCCAGTGGCTGACTATGGTTGAGGTGAATGAGGTGGTGTCATGCGATAATTGTAATATTAACTTGAGTTGAAACGCATTAAAGCCATCTAGAGCCACTGGTTAGCAGATGAAAATGAGAGCAAAGTTCATGAGACACATTCTGCAATAAATGTCAATTACTAAAATATTATGTTATGAATTATCAACCTTTTAAGCCTTAAGCATTTATAGTGCTTACTTCTTAGTATATTAGCACCCTAGACTAATTTCATTTCTTAAACATGTATTGTGTATAGCTCAGGTAAATATATGTAATGTTCACTTTTTCATTTCCATCCAGAAAAAATAACTTAATCAGTTTCAGATATTTGACACATACTATTGATACTTTCACATGTCACCAGCCGTTTAACATTGAGAGCTTTTGATAACCAATATAAAATATAAACTGAAATATATCAATTTATGCTTGAGATATTATGAATGAACTGCAACATAGTTTTTAAAAATATTTTGCATGATAGTGTTTTTTACTACTACTTAAGATTTGTGCATAAACTGAAGCATTTTTATGGATAACTTGTGATTGTATGTTCACATTATTAGCAAAATTATGTATAATAAATGCAAGTTCATCTAGAGTTTATGTGCTGTACTTATTTTCTTGTTGGGTCAAAAATGTAGGAGGATAAGGGATTATGCATTGATGGAGTTGTGATATGTTCACAAGGACCATTAAAAATGTTTTTAGAATGTGCTGCCAGTGGCACTTAACCTTTCTCCTTCTTTCCCTATTAATATTTTTGACCATGCAATTGCTTTATTTTTAACTTTATAATCCCTTTCTTTATAAAAATGATTTAATAACTAAAACAACTATATTTACAATCATCACTACAACTACCACCATCACCACCCCAGTTTATTACAACATATACCAGAAAAAAGATATGCAAAGAAGAAAAGTAAAATTATATAGACTTAATGTTTGCATAAAATTGGATAGCAAGCCTACAAAAAAATATAGGTCCTAACAAACCCAATATTATCATGACTTTCCATGATATTGCTAGTGTCTTGGAGCTGAAAACTAATAAAATATTTTCTGATTTGGTGAGTGATTCCAGATATCCAAGGTTGAATGTCACTGGAAAAAAATATAATTATGGTTACAAGGAGAAGGCATGCTTAGGATGCTCAAAATTTTAACAGGCAGCTCTACAATGATCTGTATAATCATTTAGAGTTGTGGATAAGTAGACACATAGAATTTAGATTTGTACATTAGTAATGTGAATATATAACGGAAAGAAGAAATAATATTTTAGCTTGACATACTCTTAAACTTGTTTTCTATATATGTAAATTTCATCAACACTTACTCCAAAAGATGGTCCAAAAAGTTACAGGTTTACCTAGTGGATATTCTTCTGTAAATGTGTTTGATATTAATGACTCAATTGCAATTTTTTTTAATGGCTAGCTATAATCTGACTTTTCAGAAAAAGGTATATACCGTATTTGAGAAGCATGTTTGTTAAAATCAGAAAGCAATGTACATATCTGACATCAGAAATATTAATTACTATATAGGATGATCAATCCCAAAGCATAGCTGTATATATTGAGCATAAACTTTCTATTGTAGAATCACAGCTTATTTAATTACATGCTTAGCAATTGTTAACACATAACTTTTAATTTGGTTATGTATGAGTGCTTATTTGACTGTATCTAGGATTCTCATAAAATAATGTTTCATAATAAGTAACTATACCTCTCTCTTCATCCTTTACATTACATAAAACAAAGCAACTACAGCTGTACAATCTAATCTAGTGTACTCTGATAGAGTGTATATAGCATACCACAGAAAGTTTTATAATTGTTAATGAGGTACATTTAATCTTCACATGATGGTGCAGAAGTTATTAAATTATGCTGAAAAGTCTATATAATCAACCTTTTCTCATGAGCAGTGATTTCAGACTATTACATATAGAATTTATTCTGTTGTTAAAATATAGCACATATTAGGCACAAGAGCCATTTAGAACTGATCTTATTTATTATGCAAAGCATTTTATCAATACTATAATGTTTTACTGCAAAGAGATG
Source organism: Metallyticus violacea (assembly GCA_030762175.1). NCBI lineage: Eukaryota > Metazoa > Arthropoda > Insecta > Mantodea > Metallyticidae > Metallyticus > Metallyticus violacea. The sequence goes on along the minus strand of CM060835.1, from coordinate 138,451,320 downwards.
GTAACAGTAACAGCAGAAATATGTGAAACATTTTTGCTTATATCCAAGTACACATTTGTCTATTAAAATACTAAATCAGTTTGTATTCTGGTTATGTATTTAAAATTCAGGAATAGATAAAAGTATAAAATTAAAATGGTGATGGCTAACTAGAAGTTTTGGTTCATAATTAAAAGAAATATACACAGAATGGAAGGAAGAAAATAAGACAAGAAAATATATACTATTTCATAAGAAAAGCATATAACTATAAAATTATTCAAATTCAAAATTAATTGATGAGCTTCATCATGTATATGGTTCCATTTTAACTAAACAGAGGTAATATTATTAGTATGCAAGAGAAAATGGCTAAACAGCTAATGCATGTGCCCATAATTCCATTTTATTAACAAAGCTCAAAAACTTCTATAGAGTTTAGAAGAGTGAGAGGATGGTAGGAACATTTATGGCACTTTGCTAGTCATACTCTACAAATGCCATTAATAAAATTTACAGTATATTTTTATATGTTTAATCTGATTTTCCATTAGTGGATGTAGTGTGGCAGTGAAATCAGAACAATCAAACGCATAAGTGATTTGTGTATGCATTTTTCTTTAGTCACACTCTAACCAAACAGGCCCCTACTAGTGCTAAGAAAAAATTCTGCATCCACATCATTATTGTAATAAATTTAATTTCTTTTATGAGGAACAGGAGAAAAGGGGCTGATTCTGAAATAAGCCATCAAGCTAGTCTCAAAAGATTAGAAGATTTCTTTTTTTGTGTTTCACTCCTGCATTGGAAAAGCAAATTCTTCCAATACATGTATGCATTTTATAAAAAAAACACAACACATTGGCAATTACCTACATTATATAGAAAACAAAATATTTTAATTAAATTTAATTTAATTTATTGATATTGTGATCCCATAAAAGATGAACTAAAACATATGGAAGTCAGTTATTTCTTCTTAGAAATAGAGAGCAAATGATATGAATACTTAATTTGTTTGTAATTGTCAGTTTTGATAAAATTCTTTGCATTAATTCCTTGTCGTCTTCCTAATTAATATATAAGGCAGTTAAAATCATGGCTAGCTGAAAGATATTTGTTGGTAATTATAGAAAATTTTATTTAATGAAAATAAAATATACTTAGTGAATCGTAATTAATAATAAACTAGCCAATTTAAAAAAAATATCAACTCATGTTTATCAAAAGGGTGCATTTTTGTACCACCCTATATTTTGATAAACAAAAATTAATTATAATTATGTACTAATCTACCATAAAAATTGTGTAACTCCAAAGATTTTTTGTCTTTTATATTCCTCTTAGACATAAAATAGAAAATTATCCTTTATATGCTTAGACATATAAAAGTGGTATATATACCTTATATGCATATTACCTTTATATACTTCTCCATTTATATTTAATAAGTATTTCATATTTTTTTGTGCATAGTATAATGTATAGTATTCAACAGTAGATGCATTATTGCTATTGCATATTTGTTTGTAGCTTATTATTCTTAGCTTATAAATGCTGATGTGAAAACTAATACAGTCTTCATCCAGTCAGAACACAGGCAATAGCATGAGATTTACTTGAAAGGTTTCACAAGAATCTCTTGAGCAACTTCCTTCCCTATTCTTTTTAATTTCAAGAATACATCTGAAAAATGAAATCACTTTCTCATTTGAATTTCTTTATAATATAATCTTATATTTATATTTATCATCATCAATGTAGATGAATCTTCAATTTTATTATTATAATCTTGACTTTCAACATAATCTCAGTCATGATCATTATATATAAGTAGCCATATTTGCAATACAGCTTTTTTGTCACATTATTATTTAATCATAATTTTATTTCCTTTATTTCTTTTTATTTTTATAACCATGTGGCTACTTTATTCCAGACACATTTTCCACCTTTAAATTAGATTCCTTTGGTGTCTTAAAATTTATATGAAAATATGTACTTTCATTTAATTCCATTATGGATAATATGTATGTCACTTTAATGAAGGTGGGAAAATGTGCATTGACTTTGCTATGCAGTAGCTTTTTAGAATTTCATAAATATAATACAATGGATAAGATACTACAGAATTGATAATAAATAAATGAGATTGATTAATTATAGAATAACCATTATTTCTTAACAATCTATATTTATAATTACAGAATGCTGTTCCATAGACACACAACATTAATGGTTTTGTTATATTATTGTATAGCTTTTCCCTTCCCAATTTCTTAACATAAAATAATGCAAAAAATGATAATACATTTCTGACTTCAGAACTTAATAATGCTATGGTGCTGATAAACATATTAAATCATAAGGTTACAAAACTGAATTTAGATTAACCCTCTGTAATTATCTATGTTTTGGTGCCATAATAAAATCTTAAAATGTACACAAGAATTATCCTACTCCTTAAATGTAGCAACTTAATATAGATAATGATGACCAATATCTGAATGAAAAAAACTTATATTATGATTTCATTTTAGCTTGTTTTAATAGTATTCATTGCCATATTTTCAACATAAAATTAAAAAAAAGTTTTCTCAGCTTTAAGCACGTCCAAAAAACATTAAAGTAGTGCTAGATATTAAAGGCCAGAAGCACAAGCTTTCGTAGCATATACAGTTGTTATCACTGACATTGTTAATATGTTTAAATTAGGAGGCAAGTATCTAAAACCTGGCATGTTGAAAGGAGACCTAAAATAATTTTAGATACATTTTGCACACATTTTGGTTTACAAAATACAATGTAAATAAATATGAATTGAAGTTATAATTATTAAAGGAAATAAAAGAATTAAGGAAAGATAACCAAATACATATGAAATGTGAGCTAACAGATTAACATCTGTGGCACTCATGCATGCAAGTAGTTGTTTAGTTCCTAAATGAGCCAGAATAAAGGTTTTTTAATCCTATCATATAAGCTCCAGGAATTTCAATGTACCCGTATATAAGATCAACTTTTTATTTATTTAAATATCACATTATTCTTTGTTGCACAAATTGAAAATAAAAATCTATATTTTAAGAGAAATACAAATATAATTTCATGCACCAATTAATTAAGGAATAAAAGTTGTCTTTTGGATTTTCTGAAGCTTGTATTTGTTTCTAATGCTCAAAGAGTTTAAGATTTTCAGACATTCACAAGGGATAAAAATGGCAGCATAAATGCAAAATTTGTAGTGCATAAAGTGCCATCAGTGGCCTTTATTTATTGCCATTATTGACTCCAACTTCTTCACCTTCACCGCAATCATAATAATCATAGGCACAACTTGAAAACAATTCACTATTTATAATCTACATATTGCAAAATAATCAAATGTTGATTAGATAAAAGAGATTAAAATCTGATTAGGTATTAGATAATCTGTAGATATTAATCTCCAATTCCAATGTCAAAAGTTAGACCATTGATTCTTATTCTTAATAAAGGAAACTGAAAATTTTCTTATTTTCTTTTAAATTCACTGCATTTTCATTGCTATCTTTGTTCTGATGAGGACCAATTGCAATTATAACATAAGGGTTTTTGTTATAAATTTATAACAAAGGGTTTTTACCCATTACTAAATAGTATCCTTTTCTTCTATGCCAGGTTTCAGAACACATCTGTGTGGCCTTGACTAAGTCTTAAAAAAAAAGTGAAAGAAAGAGAATTGAGAGTTTGTAAATGCTCACTTCTTTGGCATTATTTTCTTTTTGCCATGCTTATAAGATATCAACCTTTCTAAACTTGAACCTTAATTTCAAAAGATGGATAACTGTGTCCTGCTGAATTTCAGTGCAAACTTTTCTTTTCATAATATAGCATGCAAGTATCACTTTCAAAACAGTATGCTTTGAAATATGTTTATGTGCACAGTAATTTTATATCTTTGATAGCAATGACACACTAGAATTCTTGAAAATGCCTTCATAAATTATTTTTATTATTATAACTTCACTTATTTTTGGTTAGTATTTACTTTGCAAAATAAACTATAAGTCACAAAAATGTTCATATTATTGAACTTTTGTGTGATCCTGACATCTGTGGGCAGTAGGAATATCAAGTTTTAAACAGTATGGCTGATATTAACTCCATTAGTTTGTTCAATATCTAATAAAGAAAATTTCTGAATTTTCTAGAGGTACTATGAATATTACTACGGTGGTATGATGCTTAATATCTGAATAGGTACCTTAAAAATGCTTTGTGTCATTTTTAATTGTAGTTAATAAGTAGTGGTGTACTGCAAAAGACAACAATAGAACTGTATAGTTTCTTGCATACTGAAATTAGCGTAGAGTATTTGGTAGTACACAAAATTTTAATAATAGTAGAAAAAGATGGTTTATCCAAAATTATCATATAATATTAAGGTTATGAGGACCAGAAATAATTACATTTTGTGTTTTAAACCAAACATTACTTCCACATTTGGTGGTACATGTGGGACCAATATTGATGTATGAAAAACTAATAGCATATTATTAAAATACTTGTTGCTTTAATATGGCTGTTATTTTTATGCATAACTGCTAATCTTCATTGATATATTATATATTTTAAAATTTATAATCAGATAATTTTCCACATATAATGAATGAACTACATTTTACAAATATTTGCTTTAGTATGGCATTAAGAATATTGCCAAAATAATTATTATTATTATTATTATTATTATTATTATTATTATTATAAACATAAGGTAACTGTAAAATATAAGAGTACCTTGCTTTGTAATGAAATTCAACTTATGTTTTTTAAAGTTTGGCCTTTCAGGTTTAAAAATATTATAAACATGGTTGATATCAATTCTGGAATTATGGCAGGAGGAAAAAAATGCCATAGACACTGAGTATAAAATGACCATTATACCATTCATAGATCCATTTAGTTATGAACCAATATAGGTACTCGGCTACTTATTAAACAATTAGACATAAGTTGTACTTTATGTGATGTAATTACAGTTTTTGGAAATAAATAGCAGTTAATAAGTATGCTTAAATGTTTGCAATACAGAGACTTATTAAGGATTAAATTTTAAAAGGGCCATTATCATGTAATTTAATCCATTCATTGTTCTATGATAACATGTTCTCTAATGTTGAGAGTTCTGAATTAGTTGTAATAAATCTAGTATATTATAGCATTAAAATTTCTGTTATAGATACCATATAAATTTTATTCAGTGCTGCACCACTTTTGGAGCAAGATTCAAATCTGTTAGTTTCATTGTACTAAAGATTTTCTTGAACATAAAAATTTTTAAGAAATTTTGTTTTTTACACCATCACACATTTTTCTGTAAAATAATTCAAATATTTAATTATTTATTTAAATAGTACTAAGTTTAAAATATTACAATATGGCCTGGTTCTAGCCCAAATTTTATTCCAGGCCAATATTTTAACTCACTCCAAAACAGAATTTTAATTAACATACTAATTTCAACTAACTATACTTAACAATATCCTAAACTTAGGTACTCATTTTTTTTTTACACTAAACTCCACTTACATAAAAGTAAGATGCGTTTCGGCAGAATCTCTCCCATCTTCAGTTACTCACCGAACTGCTGTTACTGGAAATGATGGCTGGACACCCAGATGTTTCTGTGGTGGCCTCTGTTGGTTGAAGTACAAAATTGCTGAGTTCATCCATAGGAGGAAACTCGAAATTCATTAGGTTTTCTCTATTTTTTAATATAACAATTTTTTCCCAAGTGGATAACTCCAATGGGTTGTAAAGATGTTTCAGCAGTTCCTGTACCTCAAACTCCTGAAGTTTTAAACAAAAAACCTCAGACATTTGCTATATCCTAAACCAATACTTCAACACTCTCTCAATTATCCACCCTCTCACACCAATCCTCCCTATTTCCAACAGTGTCCCTGCAGAATTTTGTGGAATTCCCAGCACGATCTTACAAAACTTCTGAGTATCCTATCCATCTTTCCAATTTTCCTCTCTTCCCCTTATTTCAATGCCACATGTCCGCTCTCCACCATTGCCCTATATAGTCTTTCTAACCAATTCATCTTCGTCTCTGATACAACAAACATACATTTCTTAATTAGCTTCAAAGATAATAAGCTTTGGTTAATGCTGATTTCTTTTGTTTCTCCCATTGACTGGAGGAGCTCAGAACCATTCCCTAGTATGACAATTCCTTCACAATCTGTAACTCTCCACAGCATGAACCATTTCTCATCCCTCCTCAAATTATTCCCCTTTTCAAATATCATTATTTTGGTCTTCTCCTGATTCACTTTAAGAACCCATTCTTTATAATGTCTCATAATTTCTAATAACATATATCTTAATCCTATCATTGAAATAATGCTGCCATTAAATCATCTGCCTAAAGTAAGCCTGGAATTTCCAGCTTGTTTATTATATTCAATTATAATAATTTAACTTCTTTGATTCTGGATTTCCATAACATAAATTTCGTGTAAAAGAATTCTCAAGGAAGCAAAAAATATGATTTTATTTGAAATTACTATATGCGTATAAGTTCTTCTCATATTCCATATTGGATCTGTAGTGAGCACTCAACATCTTACATAACTTGGAAACCACACATCAAAGCTGAGTTCCAATGCAGCAAGATAAGGCAGGCAACATCATAAAGCTACTAAAGTTTTCTGAATAATCAACATTAATGTTTTTTACATTCTTATACATTAACATGCATGTGAGTTTATTGTGACTGAATTGCCAATGAACTACTTTAATATTGCTAAAATAATTTTACTCACTGATCATAAAAGGTTTTCAAAAATGGAAAATGCACTGTACAATTCAAAATGTTAACGTTCTATATAGTTGAAGTAATTATTTTAAGTTGCAAAATTATTTTGTAATGTAAATGTTCCATTTAACAATATGGTGTGCTCTAATACTATTTCTTTTTGGTTTAGACTATAAGTAAAACTACTTAAAATCATGTGAACACATTAAAACTCTCTTGATGCTCCACTTTTTAAAAACTTATTTTAAAAGTAAACAGGGGCACGTTTTGTGAGGCACTAGCTCATCTTTTACTTACATTTCCCACCTGATTAGATCCGTTAGTCATTGAATGGTTGAAAATGTGAACGAGTGCCTCACAAAACATGTCCCAGTTTACTTTTAAATACGTTTTTAAAAGTGGAATATCAAGAGAGTTTTAATGTGCAGACATGATTTTAAGTAGTTTTACTTTTAGTCTAAAACATATTTTATGATAGTTTCACTGTGTTGATTCTTAAGTTCAGTTTTAATTCAGGTATTTCTTTTGCTTCTAGTTCCCCTCCCCCAGAGAAACTGATAAGCCAAACTCTTGAACTACAGCTAACTATTAGATCAACTACTTCCAGTATTCAAAAGTAACAGGAACAACATTTTGTTAAAACTGTGCAAATGTTCCTGAATATTCCATATATAATGTTCAAGTTAGAGTTATTTATATTGGGAATGAATGGTGTAATGGTCTGAAAAATGACAATTCCTGTTATTTGCATTTGCATGCAGCATCGCAGCTCCAAATAGTTGTCGCTTATAACTTGTGTGCTAATATTTCTTGCTCACTTCATGTGAAAGCCACTGAAAGGTTAATTTTCAGTATCAAAAGCAAATACATTTAATTTTTATGCCAATTAAAAGCATTCTGCAGATATATATGTATATAAACCTAAAAACAAATTTTTATTTGTACTTATTTGACTGCTTGCAATGGAGGTAATTATTATTAAATAAGTATAACTGAAATAGTTCAAATAAAATGCAGCAGTTTTTAAGATAGTCATACCAAAGAATCTCGTTTTCAGACAAGTTTCATTTCATTAACATATAGTATTTCACTTTTGTCTGAATTTAATTTAAGAATGTACTGGTTCTGTAAAAATAATGTTGAAAATTACAAAAAAAATTGTTTTTGCATTCTTTGGCATAAGGAGAGATAGTTGAGCTTTGAATCTTTGGCAGTTTACTGGACCTCTGCATTTGCTAACTTGGTTATATAATTTATCACTTTTGTTTACACATTCTTCCTCTGTTGGAGTTATAAAGTATATAGGTGTGTAAATATAATACTGCATCAATCTGACAACATAAAAAAGGTGTTAATAATAATACCATAACAACAATAACAACTAAGTTCAAAATCTTTGTCTTTGATTGAGACAAAACAATTATCTGATCATTTCTGCATGATCAGCATTACTATTTTAAATATTTGTTTTGCATTTACATGTTACTTCTGAGCTAATACTTTCTTTTAAACTTTCAGTGGTTTTTGCTTTTCATGCACACCTATGCTGAAATAACTACTTGTTATGACTTGTTACAGTCATGTTATAAAATATTATTTTATAATAAATATTTACAAATATATATTATACATATTTGTTAAACACTTTATATATACATACACAATGAGCCATTTATTATACAAATATGTAGAAATATTAGTAAGGCATGCTAAATGGCTGTGAACAGAAGAAATAAAAATGTTTAAAATCATATACCTTTTTTCTAATGACAAATAGAAAGAAACCCCATTTCCTAACACTACTTTGACAACATCCCAAACATAAAGCTTCACTGTAAATTGCAACATTACTATTGTATTACGCTTACTTGCTAAAGTGGCTGCATATACTCTTTGGTAGTATGGTTAAGAAGATGAGCAGTGAGAGCTAAATAACCTTCCATTATATAAAGTTTATATCTCATATCTCAGAGCCAGAGATAAGTCTGTTTCTTGGAAAACATAAGGTTGCAGTTTCCAGAGTTAAATTATTTCGATTTGTTTGTTTCCTTTCTGATCAACATTACATTTTCTAAATGAGGTGCTTGGAAGACAAAGAGCACAAGTGTCAAATAACTCTTTCATAAATTTATGTTAATATTTAGTTAATAAATAAATTTCATGTAGAATTCATCATGCCATTTGTACTGCATTTTCTTCATATACCTATATTCATTTATTCAGAAAAATTAACCCAAATTTAGTAATCTGTGGTCATTAGAGAGCAGATTTCTATCACTCAAGTTTTTTCCTTCCATTGGTATTTTATGTTTCAAACTGAATTTAAATATGTTTATTAGTCATATAAACTCGGATGCCATTTTAAGTTTTAGAACATATTTAAAACAAAATCTCATATTTGGAGCATTTTTCAATATATTTTATAAAAACCAAGCTGAGCAGGCAGTTTAAAGCCTTTTTTTTTTTTTTTTTTGGGTGGATATCTGAAAAATGATTACATTTTGATGTGTGGACTTGTCTCTGCAAGTTTCAGGTACTGTCTTCCAAGTTTTACAGAGAAAATGTTGGGAGTAATTTGAACTAAGAAGTTTGTCTGCTATTTCTGAGAAATATGTATTGAAAGACTCTGCTATATGCTGAGGACTTCTAATTTTGTTACCATCATTAATTAGTTCTGTTACACATTGTTTAGAGTTATTCTTCCCAGTTTCTTGGTTTATTATTTTCCACAGTGCCTTTGTTTTATTATTTGCATTTAATATGATTCTTTCATTTTCTTGTCTTTTTGCTTCCAGAATTACTTTGCGATAGATACTTTTATATTTTTGTACATAACTCTTAAAATCATTATTTATATAACCCTGTTTCTTTAGTCTACATAGCAGCTTAAGCTTATTACTTGAGATTTTTATTCCTTTTGTTATCCACCCATGGGTTTGACTATTTATATACATAAGTTTTTGTGGGAAGGCAATGTTAAACCAGTAGAGAAATATATTTAGGAAGGTGTTAAATTTTATATTTATATTGCTTTCTTGAAGGATCTTCTCCCATGTTTCGTGTTTTAATAAGAAGTTAAATAAATTTATGCTTTCTGGATTGAACGTCCTTTTCATACATTCCTGTTTTCCCTGTTTGTTTAGGTACTAATACATTGACTTCTAGTATTTGTCCACAATGATTAGACAGGGCCATATCCTTTACTAATGATTGTTTTTGAACTTTAGATTTGTTGGTGATCATTACATCTAATAATGATTTTTTTGTATCTGTTATTCTTGTTGGTACTGTTACTGTATTAACTAAATTGTATACAGAGAGCAAATCTTTTATTTTGTTTACCTTATTATCCTCCTCCAAAAAATCTACGTTCCAATCTCCACAAATTATAATATTCTTACATTTTCTAGTTATGCAGAATAGAACTGCATCTAATTTAGTTAAAAATTCATCGATTTTAGTATTTGGTGCCTATAAATGCACATGATAACTACATTCTGATCGCTAATCTCTATCAACGATAACTCAAAGTTCCTATCTTCCTTGAGATCCTTAAACAGGTCTATATTTCTAGTGTTTATATCTGATGTAACATATATACATGACCCCCCATGGTTATAGGCTTTCCTACAAAAGGAATCTACTAGCCTAAACTGTTTCAGGTTAGTAACTATTAACTGCTCTTACTTTAACCAATGTTCAGTTAAGCATAGAACATCTACATGTAACAAATCTACATTTAATAATACATCTAGTTGGTTTATTTTATTTGTTATACTCTGTACATTTTGATGTAGTATGCATAATTTGTTAACTCTTGTTTCCTTTCCATTATCATATACCTTTGATTCTATATTTTGTTGTTCATCGTCTTCTCCATCCACCTTGACTGTAGCTAGTTTCCCTTTAACTGTGATTGAATAACTTTACACAGCAATCTGCCAAATTTGTGTGATCCTCTGCAGTTGAGGTGCACACCATCCCTTCCAAAATCATTATTGTGCAACCAAAAGTTTCCATCCATCATCACCCACTTTCTCACATTACAGAGCCCGTTTAATTCACTGTTTATTCTTGCAATCTTTCTCTCATTCACGTCATACCTTCTTAGCACACCACTTATAACAATTTTCACATCCGGTACTGCCTTTGTAATAGTGTCTGCCAGATCCATTGTGTCCCCCATAATTTCTTCAGTCATTATTCCTCGATTTATACCATTCGTTCCTGCGTGGATAACCACCACTTTTGGCTTACATTGCTTAACGCTTATTTTCTCTAACCTGTGTTTAAGCTCGTTTAATTTTATTCCCGGCATGCAGTGCACATCATAACCTCTCTCTCGGCATAGATTTCCGAAGAACTTGAGCAAGGAATCCCCAATCACCATTACTTTTTTGTGTCTTCCTGAGGTACCGGAATTTTCGTAATTAAACGTGTTTTCATTTACCTCACCCTGCAATACCTCAAATCTGTTATGTATTGGAATGACCGAATTTACATCCTGTTCACCTCGCATGGATGTTGTATGTTTTCTTCTCTCAGATTTTCCTTTCACTGCATTGGCAAAACATGCATTCTCTTCTTGTGCTCTTAATTTGGTCTTTAAATCTTCGTTTTCTGTCTTTAATGATTGAATTTCTGTTTGAGCACTTTTTAAATCTTTGTTTAGCATTCCGATTATCATCTGAAGGGATGCTATCACTTCCGCCTCGTGCGTCCTACCAGCTACCGATCGCGTTTCTCTCCTTTCTTCCATTTCTGTATTTATTTCAAGGCTACCTTTATTTCCTCCAGTTTCCACATCGCTTCTACTTTGTTCGCCGTTCTTCTTTCTCGCCTCACTCATTGAATTGCCACGATTTTTGTATAAATTTAGAGTCATATTTCGCGTTACGACACCATGCGCCGCCATTTTATAGCAATTGCTATATTATGTGCAAGAAGACTCACTTATATCACTTGGCCCAATTTATAATGTTGAAGTAGCTTATTGAAAAAAGTGAGGTAGATATTCTGAGGCTTAAAAAAATTACATTATAACTGTAATGTATCACATTCTGGCAGGTGCCTAATTCAAAACTACCTACAAAACTATTTCTATATATACATTCTTTCTAAAACACAATACAGAATAATAATTATAACCATCACTTAAACACAAAAAGACAAAACTATTTCTATATACACATTCTTTCTAAAACACAATACAGAATAATAATTATAACCATCACTTAAACACAAAAAGGATGTTATAAAGGCTGGACTAATTATCCAATTAATCTGATCTACTTTCATAAAGGAAGGTTCATAGTCATGAATACTTTTATCTTTATGAACTCAATCATGCTTTATCCTCCAGGACCAACAAGGGAGGTTTATGTAGAGTCTGTGAGAAGAGAGCAAATGGAAGGAACTACTGTACATGACGTCTGTAATATTTTTTAAAAGTTGTGTGTGGATATCATGCATGTCTTTGGATGCACTTTGTTTTCTCATAATATCCAAAGTTTATCCTTGCAATGTATAGTTTCGGACACTTTATGTGAGTTTTAAAAAATGTATCCTAAAATTAGGTATCATTTTTAACACTAAATTCCACTTACTTACATAAAAGTAAGATGCATTTCGGGAGAATCTCTCCCATTTTTAGTTGCTCACTGAACCGCCGCTACTCGAAATGATGGCTAGACAACCGGATGTTCCTATGGTGGCCTATGTAAGTTGAAGTAGGAAGTTGCTGAGTTCATCGATAGGAGGATACTCGAAATTCGTTAGGTTTTCTCTATTTTTTAATATAAAATTTTTTTCCCAAGTGGATAACTCCAATAGGTTGTGAAGATGTTTCAGCAGTTTATTTCCCGGTTTTATTTCATGATTTTTGGTCCAAAAGTGAGCTGCTACTGCTGATTTACCCACCTGCTTAAACCGAATATTCCTAAAATGTTCTTTCCTCCAAATTTTCAAATTTCTCTTTGTTTTGCCTATGTAGCTCTGCTCACAATCTACACATTTTATTTCGTAAATTCCTGATTTCTAAGCTTCTTCCAGTCACTTAGGACCTTGACCAAGTTTTTTTTATAGGTTTGAAAAAACTGATGTCTGTGGGCTGGAGCATGTGTACATTGTTTGGAGACAACAAAAATGAATGTTACATTTCTATAATCTCTTAATACTTTCAAGAAATATAGTTACTTAAATGTTTCCAATAAGAATTTTTGGAGCCAGCCTTTTCTTTAAATATGGCAATACTACAGTCATAAACCAATCCTTGAAAATAGTCATATCCAACCATTCACTTTTGTTAGATTGCATATTGTTCTGAGTGGGCCACTCTCTGGCCAAATAAGGTGTTCTGATTTGAATAGGATATAAAGTGAAAGAAGATGGCCATCACTCAAAGCAGGTATAGTAGCAGAAATGCTGGTTTTTATAAAATTAACTATTCATTCAGCATGTTTTACAACTATCCTAACCACAAAGTTTTTCCTTCTTGAATTATCTTTAAATTGGTTTGTCACAGTTGAAAACATTGGAATCAGCAAATTTTCCATAATTGGGCCAAAGGTCTGGATAAAAGTCTTAATCCGATTCTTTGGTCACTTTAGCATGTACATCTATTTGATGTTATTCCTCATCCTCAATCTAACAGAGAGAATTTTAGAGTGCCCTTTAAAAAATTAATAATAATAACAACAATAACAACAACAACAATAATAATAATAATAATAATAATAATAATAATAATAATAATAATAATAGCTCAGTTCACTCTTGGAAAATTGTTGAAGTGCTTTCCTCTCCTGCTAAACCTATCCAAATACCCCTTTGTCAAATATGTATGTGTGTAGTGTGTGTTTATTTATTGTTGCTTTGACTGCATTAGGCTTCTTGTGACGTCTGTGTACTGAACACTAGTGGTGTAAATCTGTAGGAATGAAATGAAATAAATTAATGATAATGCAAATGAGATCAAAGTCCCTGGCTTCTTCTGGCACTCACCTTGTCAGGGAAACGAAAAACTACAAAAAGAGCTTTACCCAAACAGCTTGACCTGACCAGAATCCAAACCCACGACCTCCGAATTAGACGCAAGCGCTACCACTTGCAGTCGAAATATCTTATGTCTGTTTATGTAAAGGTAAATTTCCAGGGAGACAAGAGTCCCCCCCCCCTAATCCGTGTTTAGCACAGGTAGGCCCTCCAATACCTATTCATGCTTTTATTTATCTTGTTTTCCAATTTTAATGCTTTTCTATAATGCATGCCTGATCTTTGTTTATGGCATTAGTTGATTTTTCTAAGGTTTCCACTTTACTATTGCAGTGCAGTATATCTCCAATGTACCTCCTGTAATGACCCAACACAGTCCGAAATCCTCCCTCAAAAGATTTCTTTTTAAATAAAAACGTGTCCTCGCCCAATAATGGAATTTATTGTGCATTAATTATTTCTTGTTACCCAGCAGACTAATTGAACCGTAATATGTACAGCGACACAACTTTTGAGCAACTGATAAAAGCTCCTTCGAAGTGTGTACTAAAGTGTAGCGGGACAACGAGCCCATTTTGAGGTAGTGTTTGAATAATTTAAAAAGCCACAAAATTCGTGGAGAAGTTAGTATAATAAGAGGTTTTCGTTAAAGAGAAAGAAAAGACTTGTTCCGAAAGGTGGTTTTCTTATAACCCGTTTTGGGTACCCTGGCAAGTACAATTGTGTCTAAATTTAAGTAATGAAATATGGTGAGCGAGTGGTGTTGGGACCCAAACTGAAAGAGACCCATGTATAATGCGTCGATGCTATTAGTAGCAACGAAAAAAAGAAAATTTCCGTAAATTAGAATCAAAATGAAATAAAACAAAGAGAGATTCGCAGATACAAATAAAAAAAGAGGAAGAAGAGGAGGAGCAGGAGCATGAAGAAGAGGAAGAAGTTAAAAGAGCTCATAAAATTGGGAACATACACATTCACTAAGGCTTTTTTTTTTAAAAAAAAACAGAAGACATTCATTGGGAAACTATATTCAAAGAAGAATTTTAAATAAGTAAAATTAGGCCACTATGTGGTCTTGGCACATTGGAAAAACTTTGCAAAGCTACAGGCATTTCTAAGAGCGTCATAAATTCCTTTCTTCTTAGCCAGGATAGATTTACATTGCACATGCTGGGAAGAAAGCTTTGCCGGAAAATATTATTACATGACTGACATAAATGATTTAACCTTATCGTATAAAACAGCATTAGGAAAACAACAGACTATAAAAATACATTTTGACGGTAAATATCAAATACTGGGTTAACTGTATGTTATATTTCTTGTATATTTTATTGTGTATTTTGAGGGGATTTTCATTTATTATGTTTTTATATTTTTCAAGTTTGCGTGCGCAATGCCTCTAAAATAAAAAGCAGGCAATGAACTTGCTCTGGAATTGGCAAGATTATTTCAATCACTGTAGAATTCCCAACATTAGAATGGCAAACAGATAGTGGAATTGAGCTCACCAACAAAATATTTAAGCTTTTCTTAAAGAAATATACGAGGTGGTACACTACACTACCAAAAATAATGTTAAAGTTTGCGCAGCAGGGCAATTTAATAAGGCGTTAAAATCAAGATGTGGCGATAAATACATTTACAGACCATGGATGTGCTGCCTACTCTGGTAAAATATCGCAACAGCGCTAACACAGATGCATTAACATTAACCAACAATTGTTACTGGAACCACGTTCGCATAAAAAAAAAAGACATTTCGCAAAAGATGCGATCAAAATTGGGCAGAAGAAATATTTACTATTAGCAAGGTTGTGCAAAGTGTACCAGTAAGTATACTTAAAATAATTACCAGATATGTCAATAGAATAGAATTTTAGGCGTATGTTTACTCTTCCAATTGTTTTAATTTACAGGAACTGTTGTAGTTAATCAAAATGCCGGGTACAGAGACAAGCAGTTGGAACAAGGATTCAATTATGCCCTAAGCACAAATTTTGACGCCAAATAGGCACTTTTGTGTAAAACCTGACTTCTTCCGGATATCTCAGTGACGAACCAACGAGCGGTAAAACCTAAACAAAATCATCAAAGCCAAAGCTCCCCATCAGCGCAAAAATCTAAACCTGCAGCAACTGTCCTAACGCCTGCTCCCAAGCCTGCCTCATCAGGCACAACCGACGTCAACTTATTCCAACTATAAACTACGTCAACTTATTTTGTCTCCTTTCTTCAATGATGGGATGCGAACCCGGAACCTATATCATACATAATACGAGGTGGTATCCAGATTATGCGGAACTGGTGCCGTCATCTTGCCAAAAACTTATTTTGAGACTAATGATCGCCGTCACCGTCAAAGTAGTTCCCTTTCACACGTATACAATGGTCCCAGCGATTCTGCAATTTTCCAAGGGCATCTTGGAAGTTATGTTCTTTGAGGGTGTTTAGCACATATAGCGTTTCTTCTTGAATCATCTTAATTGTGTCGAACCCACGTCCTTTCAACTTGATTTTCAGTTTGAGAAATAGAGAGCTAAGTCGCAGGGTGCCAAATCAGGCGAGTGCGGTGGGAGACAATCTTCATGTTGTTTTTCATCAAAAAGCTCCCAATGAACAAGGAATTGTGACGGGGCGCATTATCGTGATGCAACAGCCAGTTCCCTTGTCGCCAAAGTTTGGGCCGTCGTCCCCGCACATTTTCACGGAGACGTCTCAAAACGTCACAGTAGTACGTGAAATTCACTGTTTGGTTTGATGGGACGTATTTCTTTGTGCACAATCCCTTGCTATCAAAGAAAACGAGGAGCATGCTCTTTATTTTGCCCTTCAATTGTCTCGCTTTTTTTTTTTTTTTTTTTTTTTTTTTTTTTTTTTTTTTTGGTTTGGGTCAGTTCGGGCTCTTCCACTGGGAGGGGTTGGGTCATTGGATACGGCCTGACGAAGCTCCATGCAAACTTCAATACGCTGCGCTTTCTGATCAGCAGTCAGGATCCTTAGCACACATTTTGCGGCGACACGATGCATGCCGAATTCATCAGTTAAAATTCGTTGGCATGTCCCATAACCCCCTCCCATTTCATGAGCAATAGTTCGACGTCGATCCTCACGAACGAGGTGTTGAACTTTGGCAACAATGTCAGGTGTTGTGAAGCTGACGGGCCTACCGGTGTGAGCATCGTCTTCAATAGCTGTACGGCCAGCACTAAACCGAGCATGCCACTCAAACACACGTGTACGGCTCATGCTTTGTCCTCGATACTTTTTGAATCATTGCGAAGGTCTCCTTAGCATTTTCCCCGAGATTTTCACAGAATTTGATGCACACTATCTGTTCTAATCTTGGATCCATTGTAAAAATCGCCACACACTACACACAGAGTATCTTGAAAAGTACTATAGAATCTCAACACATCTACCCAGCTGCTTGAAACTTTAAACACTCACTCATCTGATATGCTAGTGTTGCCACATAATGGTACAAAACTCTACTGCAACTACTGTCGAGATGACAGTACCAGTCCCAAATATTGTGGATACCACTTTGTAATTGTACGGTCGATTCGCACATAGAATTTCCACACGAAATGTTGGTCTACTGCATATCGTGGTACAATAAACTGTACGAGACACCTTTACCCAAATTGTGGATAGCATCTCAGTGGAATTGCACCCAGCAGCAAAACATATCTCGCCATGGAAAAGTCGTTTTCCCTCTTAACTGGATTTCTCTTCTCTTGCAGAATATCAAGATTGTCAACATAGATTTAATAAATGAAAGCGGTAATCTGTGGTCATTTGCTGACGTATATATTCCCCTTTAGTTCTATCCTTTAAGTTAAAGGGTACAGTCATAACCACGAATGCTGATTTCGTTATCCAGTATTATCTCATTCAGAGGGAAGGAGAATCGGACGAACGAGCAATTGTTGTGTATAAGGAAAAACGTTTTCAAAGAGGACTCGGAACTTTTGGAGCTCTAGACGGACTATTCAGATTTATTTTTCCGTTTATAAAAAGCGAGGCAAAAGCTTTGGAAAAGGAAGTCTTAAAGACAAGAGTAAACGTGCTTACTGACGCGGCCACTGCCAAAAAATTCCCTAAATAGGAGCTAAACTCTTTTAATAGAGGGCAGCACCAATCTAAAACCAAAGGTAAATGAAAAGGTCTAGACTGTGAATGATTTTGAGGGAGTAATTATAAACACCGGAAAGAGGGATACCAGACCGTAGTCACGGTGAAACGACCATAAAGCAGGAAGGTTCGGGACATAGGTCTGTTTTTCCGATAAACTAAAACAATGTAATACACAAGATAAAAATATTTTCCTGAGGCCTTATATGAGTGACCTTTCAGATTTAAGTTTACATATTTTTTCATTATTATAGAGTTTTACTTTTTACTTTATAATAACTCTATTAATTATAACTTTACTTATAACTCTATTAGTAATATAAAGACGGCAGCGAGTTAAATGATACCGATAACGTCCCTGGTTCTGCAACCTGACCAAAGAGCATTTCTTTCTAACATTAATAGCATCAGATTACGCCCACAATGATCGCCTTATTGGCAAAATTCACGCAAAGTGTACCCTACCATCATAAGATTGCCAACCGTTAAAAAACATAAGTACGCGTATTCCACATTTGTGGCTCTTTTATTTTCTTTTAATGATGAGAGTTGCTTCCATTTTTCACAATTCTCTACTTTATTCACTGCACAGTCAAATCGGTTTTGCACATCTACATAGTCATGAAGTATGGTCCTAAAATTGAATGCTTATAAATTTAATTAAAAAAGTCATTTTTTCAATGTATGTCTTTTCTGCCACAAGTTCACCAAGTTTAAAACAAAAGCACCGAGTCTCGACACTACAAAGAAAATTTCGTCAACAGTGAAAGAAACAAGAAGAGAAGCACAGCAATAGAGCTTTATCTGCAGAAGAGTAGCATACCAACAGCACCTTATCTGGAGAAGAGAAATGAAGCAAAAGTCCAGTCCCGTGTGCAATATGGGACTATTATCCACCATTTACTTGCTAAACCCCCTCACACAAACGTTATCGCCGTAGGTTTTCTTTTAACACTTCTCTAAACCTTATACATTTTCATATAAAAAATCCAACATTGCAGTCCTATTCTGTTTTATCAAAACGACTGCACGTCCTCGTGTTTCAAGTCAAGTTTCTAAGTCACACAATTTTGTCGGCCCTAAGGCAAAAAATATCAGAAGCAAAATAAGCGACGGTTTTTCCTCTTCTTTCAAGCGCTCGTCCAAATTCCGTTCGTCATTCTTAAATAACTACAACAAGAAGCATGTTTCTCAACAGAGAAGTGTTTCAAATGTACAAAATGTCTTTCAAATCACCAATAAACTTCTTTATGAAATACATAAAGAGCAAGAAATTCAAAACCAAACAAAGGCTTACTGTGTCCCTGTGACCTATATCTGAGGCTTGGCTACCTTTTTGCACACCATACATCTGCCCAACGCTACTTCGTTCAAAACACGTTATGAGATGAATAGTTTTATCCACGGTTGTTTTGTGAAATACAGCATGAAGCAGCATAAACAAGCAGCAGCAGAAACATAATAAGCTCGTTCCATCTGCACGTGACATCATCGCTCCGCAATTGTGAGTGTAATATATCGTCGTAGCCAATTAAAGCAGCCTAACAATTATTTCCGCATAATAGACGCAATCATCCCTTGCCATTACAATACTGTACTTTTTCGTTTCCATGTTTTTTTCTAATATGCAAGTTAGTTCAGCGTCAGTTTTACCGCCTTGTCATCATGAGCCTTCCATTGCATCCGTGGCAGTCTCGAGCGCGGTAAAAGCTATTTCGTGCGTAAGCAGTCCGAGCTGTCGACACGAAGTAAGGGTAGAACATCGTCGTTATCTTGGAAGACCAAGACATCTTTTTCCCATACAGACGCCCTTCCCTGCAACTCATAAATAATCTCAACTCGTTTGCTTTTGGATAATTTACGAGCGAGAAGAAGTTCAAGATTTAAGATGCAAGACATAAAGTTCCAGTCACGACTTGTTAAAGTGAGCCTATCGGCCTTGAAACAATTTAAGCGCAAGGCTGGTCCAAGACATTGTCCACTGCGTCAACGCCTGCGGACTATACGCTTCCCAATGATAGTTCAGCATCCTGTCCATGCAAGTTTTCTGTCATGAAAGCGAGAAAACTGCCACAGTCAAAATAGTCCCCTCAGACATCATCATTTGGTTTGTCACGTTCAAAACTATACGACTCGGTGCCGACGCTAGATGGGACAAAAGCTCGTTTTGTTGTTGTTGTTTTTTGTCATAGACGACTACCGCATTACCTCCGGTGACTCCTACGGCGCAGATACTACAACAAGAGACGGTATGGTCGTACCTTTATTTGCCCTCTCTCGGCGTAAAACAGGTTGAAAGCTTTAGGCACTGCATTTCACCTGGATTACCAGAATCGATGAGTTTCAATCGCCGCCTCAAGTCCATAACAATGACAGTCAATCTTTCTATGAGCCAACCAGCAACACCTACTTTAGCATTATCATAAAAATAATCCATAAAGTGTCAAAATTGAGTGCGGTGCAGCGCAATTCCTGTTCGCTAACATTAAAAATCTTAGAAAAAATAAATATAAAAAAACTGGGTCTATATTTGAACGTACCCATTATTATAAAATTAAGTGCGCTGTAGCAAGATTTAGCATTCGCCAAAAATTAATAAATCACTAATTAAATATAACGGTTGTCTTTATATACCATTTTAAATATTATTATAATATAAAAAGGAAACTCCATATCATTGTAACCATTGTTATAAAATAAGAGATAGACTACATTATTATAACAATTATTATGAAATAAATGGGAGAAAAATTATTATGCGGCAGACCATGCGAGTAACGCCAATAGTTTGCTGCAATTTTTCGCTATTAGTGACGCCACTTAAGCCGCCAGGCGACTCTAGCGCTAGTTCCTTAGGGTAAATGCTACATTAGCGCCCCTAGTAACAAAAAGTGGCATAACCGAACCGTCCAATCTAGGCTATCAACTACTGTAGTCGTATTTCTGTCATTGTAAATAATGACTTCTTTAGTTCTAATGCCGAATATGCAATGCTGCCATTGTAGCGCTGTGTACATGATTGCATACATGTTAGCTGAAACAAAGCAGTATCGTTGTGCAGAAATGTTAGGTACTTAATTTTATATTAGAAACATAGTCTTTGTCCTCTCAGTTACGCAAGTGCTGCATGTCGACGGGGGGGGGGGTAACTAAACAAAATAAACCTTTTGTATTTTATGAAGGTAAAACTTAGCCCAAACGAACAATCGGAAGTGTTAGATGAAGTGCAGGTTGTAAAAAATTGTATCTGGGAAGGAAAAATGCAGTACCATTACCATGACTTGAGTTTCAAGAGCAAGAGGAACTGAAGCAAAATTACGTGAGTGTGGACATTGCACTTGCACTACCCCAATAAACGATTAATTAAAACACAAATTTCTAGAAATCTTGGATTCTGACCTAGGATTATAGCTCCCCTAACGTACTCCAAACAGGAAACAAAAAGGGGTGCAGTGTAAATGGCTCTATGAATTTCCATGCTTTAATTACAACTTAAAGACTGTGTATGTCACATTTGTGCTATATGTGAGAAAGCAGAAATTGGAGTTAATTCCGTAAATTAGGTACGCTTGTGACGGAGCCACTCTGCGTTTACAAGAAGGCAAAAAAGGAATTTAAGAAATATGATACTATAAAATGTATGTCTTTCTTTCTTTAAGTTTACGGAGGGAAAGGGGGAAGAAATTACGCAAACGTTAGATTGCAGTTAAAAATGGAAAATCGAACGGCATAATGGAAGACTTATTACTGTTATTATAATTATATTTTGTGGTATTCAGAATATTTGTCTAAGAGGACACAGAGATGAGTTAGTTGGTATGGCCAGTGATAAAGATCTTAAGTCAATAGGAACATTGACATAAGTACATTCAGAGCATTGCTGAAATTCAGCATGGAAGCTGAATCCACAGGAAGAATTCATCTCTTGAAATGCAACTAAATGAAATGTTCTATGCCACCACAAAAACTAAAATAACTGGTATTGTGTGAAACTTGGTGGACAGAAGGTAATGATGCAGTGCTGCATTTCCTTGAAATAGTTTGTGTTGCTTTCTGTCCTTGATGAATTGAACCTCAAAGTCCCACACAGTTATGTAACATCTACAGCACATTCCTCAGCACGTTTCTACTTTTAAGTTTATGACAAGTTTCAAACTTTCTATCCGCCACACTACCTTGTCAGTTCAATTACAAAGAATCAAATGGATTTAATGTGTCATCGAACTTGATTCGCCTTTACTAATCTCTCTTGGATGTGCTTAAGAACGGTGTTAATGAGTTTGACAAAGTCTTTCATGAAACGAAAGTACTTGCTGAAGAGCTCAATGTCCACATGAAGATCCTAAAACATTGCATACAATTAAAGATATCGATAAAATATTTTCTCGAATGATCATGTTGCATACTTTTCTAGATTATTTGATCTATGAATTTGAAAACATTTTTGAAAAGAAGAAAATTGAAGTCTTAAGCAAACTACAAAACATAATCCAAAAATGGATGGCTACAGGCGAAATCGATCCAAATAAATGTATAATTGAGGCAGCTAAGTTTTTTGAAGATGATGTGCGGTCATGCTTAGGCGTCCTAGAGCTATGGAGACAATTTTATTTTTTAGAAAAATATGTTCCGAATACTCCAACCGGAAATATAAATGTTAAATGGAATAACCCTCCTAAATTTCCATAAAGACAAATATCGGGTGAATCCGGGGGAAGTAGTTGACGTATTTTCAAGGAAACGTCCACGAATTCCTTAGGGAATTCAACAATACAAAATTCATTGTCAATGAGTCAATGCAAGAAAAGCTTCTGGCATATGCTTAAGAGGATGGAATGTAGTTCACTTTTTGGAGAGAAAGCTAATGGGTCCAGAAAGAGGAAGAGGAATCCTTTAAATAAATGCAAGGAAGCTGTTAGGCTATGTAATTTTTTAATTATTATTAATGTACTGTTAAAAGATGCAGCAGATAGTATATTTTGAATGTTATGCTTTAAAACATATATTTTCTGTTTCTGGATATCATGACAAGGATCCAAATTTAATGGATTTTGAGACACCCTGTCTGCACAGGGATGAGATTTTCAAGTGTGTCAGTATCCCAGCTTATAACCTAGTTCAGGCTAAAAGAAGGCTTTAAGCACATCCAAATATAGTAAAACAAGATCAGATTTGTTCTGCATTAATGATTGTTTTGACACCCACAGCAAGATGCTGACAATGAAAGAAGGCCAAATTCTATTGTTGTTAAATACAGGTATGTACAGTACATTTTTATGTGTTGTGCTTTAGGCTTATTGTTGAATGGTGCTTGAAAGAATCATTATTAAGTACATAATTGGATAAGGGAGGAATGCATGCAAGAAGTTTGGGAACAGATGCAATGAAAGAATAGACAATTATAAATACTCAAGTATTACTAAGGATTAGGAAATTTACTGCAGAAAATATGACTTTATACATAGCAACACTGATAAGTGTATTACCATTCAAAAGACCAGACAATTCAAGACAATCACTTTCTATTGTACTCTATTTACCTTTTAAAGGACTAAGAATGAAAGTCTGTAAGATATGTTCTTGAAAATTCTAATTAGGACACATGATGAAAGCTTTCCTGCAGCTCTTTTGTATTATAATCATTTATGCACCATCAGAAAGTACATGTATTCTTATTGTATTGTGAAAAGTGTGAAAAGGCTCTGTATTTTTTTATCATGAAGTGTTTGGGAAACAATACAATTTAGGGTTCCACAGACAAAAGAGAGATCAGTGCCATTTGTGCACAGCATACAATAATGGCTCTGAAGTCGGAGAATTGTCATTGCAAGAGAAATACAAAGCACATACATAGTTGAAAATGATAAAGGCAAGAGAAAATCAATGACAAAGAGCTAGCAACAGAATGAAAAGGAAAGGGGATTACTTGCAACTTTGACCTGTAACAAGTCCTGCTTTGTCCTAGCAACTGAAAGAGTGATGCTTCTTTTGCAAAAGAAGGTTGTCTAATTAAACTTTCACTGTATTGTCAACAAACAAGGAGATTGTTTGATACAGCCATTATCTTTTTAAGTATCGGATACTTCTTCCACTTCCTGTGAAGCACATTTTGTTCTATTGTGACAGGTATGACGGACAGAACTTAAACAGATAGATAGATGTATGGGAGACATGGAGTTTAAACAACCTCCAGCACATCAGATCATAAGGCTTATTGTGCTACCCTATTGGGGAGATGCCTTCATTATTTTCCAAAATCTGTTCCTGGAACAAGTTGCAGTATATTGGTTCCAATGTTGGCATCCATTCCCAGATCTTCCCTGGTTATAGAAATTGTATCTTTCTTGCCAGGATTGGACACTCAAACAGGATGTGCAAGGCAGATTACTCATCCTATTTGCTCATTCTGTCAGTGGGTTCATCCTTACCACTTTTCATAGATGTTTTCCATGTTTAGCACAATTACTCTCCTTATTTCTCTTCTGTCCAATTTTAGAAAAGAAGTGGAAAGAGTATTGCTATGACCTAGGACAAATTTTCTTGCTTGCATTTGTCCAGGATAGGTTCATCACCTTTGTTGATGTCTATCCCTAATCCATGTTTTAACCACGGTCTTCGCAGTAGGTGCACTGATTCCAACCGTGGGCTCAGAATGCCTTCTTGTTCCCATAAATGCCTTTATGCCCTGGCACCCACTACAGTTCAAGTCTTGTGCGAGATGCCATGGCAGACAAATCATTTTGATACTCCCATACCAGTTTAGATTTTACCTGGTCAGAGGAAATTTCTTTTGAGGCACTTTGAATGAGAATTTATTTTTGGTGATAACCCTTCTTAACTCCTTTATAAGCACAGTTCAGGATAGCAAATACTTTTACCTCAAAAACTGTGCAATTTTTTCAAAGCTTGTACTAGAGTTGGTCTTTGGAGATAAGTCATATATGCCTGCACTTAATAGTTTTCCTTTGCGAGATCCATCAGTGTACCATATAAATTGGTTATGTTCTTTAATGTACATGGTTCCTTCCGAACGATCTTCTAACTTAAACAAATACTTTGCGCTACATTTATGGCAGTAGCTTTGCTCTTTTTTCATTTAGAAATCATAGATTTGAAGATTTTAGTGATTGGTCATAGAGAAATGGGATGTGATTCCATGCATTCTGCAATAGGTAAAAAACTTAAAGAGCATGAGGAAAACTTTGTGACCTGAAGATGGAAGACCATTGCCAAATGTTCCAGGAGAAAAGGAGACAAATCATACAATGTGCCTGATTTGCCAAATGAAGAAAATAAAAACTGGAAGCATTTTGAGGAAGAATTTGAACATTAAGAAGAAAGATCTTAATGGAAACCCATTTAGATGGCAGAAAGTAAATCAGTTAATTTCACAAACCACTTGTAGGTTCATGAAAAACTATGATGAAGAGTTTCATTCAATGCATTATAGAAGAAATGAACATAACAATGTAATCTTGGCAAGCCTGAAACCTCTGTTTGGGACTAGAATTCCAATTTCAAGTGCTAATGACTTGCTATCTGTATTTAAGATGGATCTTCTTGCTCTTGAAAAACTGAAGAGGAAGAGGAACAGGAACAGGAACAGGAACAGGAACAGGAAGAAGAAGAAGAAGAAGAAGAAGAAGAAGAAGAAGAAGAAGAAGAAGAAGAAGAAGAAGAAGAAGGTAATGGATGATTAAATTGGATGCTTAAGAAGTACCATTACATTTTTACGTCAGAAGTTGTAATGCTAATGTAGATGCATAGTTTGCAAAATTCATAAAGTTGCTTATTGCTTTCATCTTTTTATTTTAAAATCATAATTAACAGAAGAGTTGAATGGATAGAAATGTCATGTTATGAGAACTTTGAAAAGCTGAAGGGTAAACCTGTTACCCTTACATTAGAGAAATGTAACATAACTTTATTTACTCAGTATATCTGCTGTTATCTATGAAATCTGTTATTCAATAAAATTTTATACATAATAGTTTCATTCATGGAGAATGTTGATTTATTTAAAAATGTAGCACAATAACTTTATCTATTCAGTCCTTAAATGCCTTAACATGAATGTAGGTATCCACTAGGTTGCATAAAATAAAATATTTTAAAATAAATGTGCAACAAGTAGGTATCTTACTTAGGCCCTAATTTTGAATTTATCTTTATGAAAACAATTTTTACAATATGCACTCCAAAAAGACGTTGCAAAGATCCCTAAACAACCAAATAATAATTTTATATTTATATGTAAATACTTCCTAATTTCAAACAAACATTCAAATATGCTTCCTTTAAATTATGAAATTTGCAGTTATCTAGTTGTAGCATTAAGATAAACAACATGGTATACAGCTTTGGAGTGCCACCAAGAATGCTAATATAAAAAGAAAATTGGTCTTGCAGAAGAAATGCATAAAAATGTGATCATTGCTTTCTAAAGATTTGTGTAGTGATAAATCCAAGCAGTAAAGAATCTTAACAGCAGTTTATTTGTGTGTTTAAGCTAATACTGTTAGTGAAAACTTCTCTAAACCTGAATAAATATGGTATACATACATATGACACTAGAAAGAAAGAAAATATGTAAAAGGAAATAAATCTAGAAAATTATTTAATAAGATTTCATATAGTTTAAGCAAAGTACTACACAATAAATTACCTGCATCTCTCATACTACAGACAACTAAATTTGAAAGTTGATTTAAAATACACCTTACTGAAAATGCATAATTTTAAGAAATCAATTAAGAAATAAATAAAACTAAAATGTTTTGTTACTAATCAAATAACCATTGATTTCTTAAAATTAAGCTCAAAATAAAATGATAAAGAGCTTAGTTATTAACACAATATCACAAATGTCAAGAAATCCTTCAAAGAGTTATCAGCTTAAGTTAGAACAAGAGCTCAGCCTTTTACAGTATCTCAAATTATAATTCCACAGATGACTGTATGCTATCAAAGTACAAATTCTGTCTCTGCATAATCTTCTAATTAGCAAGTTCAGCAATTTTGAGGCAAAAAAAAACATGACTTTGATGATATTATTACAGTAATGTATTTCCCACTTTCCTCCTACAACTTATAAACAGTAAACTATTAGGATTGAACAAAAAATTAATCTTTCATCATGATAGTGCTACCTGAAATGCTATTTGTAAGAACTCTACCATTGCCAGCAGCATTCCTTATTGATATAGTCCTACAACTTATACCACATTTACTGGTTTCATTATTGCAGTGTCCGAGTAATTTTTCATTAAAATGAAATTCATAGAGTTCAGTAACATATTGCAGGTAAGGTTCAGTTCAATGATAAATTTTCCAATACAGTAATGTGGATATTTATGTTAACAAAGGCTTGTCCATCAAACAATTTCTATTCAAATAAAAGTAAAGTTGGCCTGTTTTCCTTTTGGTATGTTTTAAGTTCATTACAATAGTCAGTAGACCCTCATGAATCCAAATAATTAAAGGCCCGAAAAATAGTCAGTTTTGGCTCAAAAGAGTTTGAACTTTGGTAAAAGTATGCCATTATTGTGTTAAATGGAAAAATAAGTCAGTGTAAATGATTACTCTCCTTATCGATTCAGTGCTCTAGGGTAGGTAAGCAATTTTCATAAAACAATGTGCTGTATCCTACCAATACAGAATTTTTAAACTTTTTTTTTAATGAAAGATATAAAAATGCAGTTGCCAACAAATCCTTTAAATACATGTCTGATCCTCATGTCAACAAAACAATTTGGTGACTTTTTATTGCAGAGTAAACCTACTGGGAATTTTTTAACCACCAAAGCTTCAGTCTCAGATGCAGCATTTTGAAAGCAACCACTTTGCAACAATGAATAAGAAATACTACAGAAAATAAAACAGAAACATAATTCTGTTACAGTTTGAAAAAATCAGATATTGCTGTTTGATGGACTGCTGGCCACAATATGACACACTCTAAAGCAGTGATACTCACTAGAAATTACAGGAGAGCCAAATATAAGAAACAGTTTTGTAGGAGAGTAGCACCAAATTTCATGGTATAATAGTGTTAGTAACATGAAAACTAAACATTTATTTTTTATCATTCATTATGATTGATATTTATATTAACAATTCAATTTTGCATATTACTATTAATCATTATTACTATAGCTATGTTGCCAAATGGAGAGGGGGCAGTTACTTAAAAAAATAAATAACATACTGTTATGTAGACTACTGCTGTTTATTTGAAGTTGAAGGCTGGACTCTGATACTTGTTGAACAAATTTATCAATAAAAGCTGGTTGATTTCAAACATATCCTCAGCAGGTTTTTCAAGTTGTCATTGGAGAGACAAGATCTATATTTACCCTTGATGAACTTTATCTTGCTAAAAGTCATTTCACAAATGACCAAGTTTCAGGCCTAACTATGGAAAAACCCTTTGTCACCTTTTCTAGCAGAGTTATTCATGAGTTCATTTGAAACACATATCATAAAAGCCTTCCCTTTAATTTTCAAGTCATGATATAGGTATGTGGATGACATTTTTGCAATAATACCGAAGAAACAGTCAATAGATGCCCTGAAACTTCTTAATTTGCAACATGAATCTATACATTGAATCTGTCGTCTTAACACTCTTCATGCTTCACTAACCTTAAATATATACGGAACCGGTTTCAAAGATATGTTATCTCCATCTTCGGCCGTGGACGACTGGTGTGAACGGTTCAATTCACATGAGCTTCACTGTGTTAGTTCCATATGAAACCTTTTTAAAGATTTACAATTTTTAAAAAATTTTGATGAATCTATACAGTTTACCATAAAAGAAGAATGAAATGGTTGGCTACCATTTCTAGATTTAAAAATTATAAGAAATGGAGATTTTGAATTTTGGAATTTACAGAAAAGAAACACATTTGGAAAACTACATAAAAAATTAAAGTTATAACCCCATTCCACATAAGTATGCAGTATTTCACAGTTTGATGAATATTCCACTTACAGAAGCAGAGTACAAAATAGAATACAAACAAATAATAAAACAGCTATAATCAATGATTTCAACAAAGACAAAGTGATAAAAATTATCAATAAATCTAAAAGACAAAAAGGGATAAGGAAAATTTCTACACTGAAAAACACAAAAGAAGAATACAAATTCAAAAGTTTCACCTACCATCCAATTTACCATAACAAGTTCAAGAAAATTTTCAAAGAACATGAGATAATGGTAGCCCCAAAGAACAGATACAATATCAAGAATTTATTAGATTGCACAGCAGTAAACTCTGTATCAACAGAACAGAATTTATGAAATAAAATGTGCAGATTGTGAGCAGAGCTACATAGGCAAAACAAAGAGAAGTTTGGAAATTCAGAGGAAGGTACATTTTAGGAATATTTGGTTAAAGCAGGTGGATAAATCAGCAGTAGCAGTTCACTTTTGGACCAAAAACCATGAAATAAAATGGGAAATTAAACTGCTGAAACATCTTCACAAGCCATTGAGTTATTCACTTGGGAAAAAAATGTTATATTAAAAATAGAAAAAACCTAATGAATTTCCAGTTTCCTCCTATGGATGAACTCAGCAATTTCCTACTTTAACCAACAGAGGCCACCACAGAAACATCTGGGTGTCCAGTCATCATTTCGAGTAATGGCGGTTCGGTGAGCAACTGAATATGGGAGAGATTCTTCTAAAATGCATCTTATTTTTATGTAAGTAAATGGAGTTTAAGGATGTTGTTTATTAGATAATGCAAAACAGCGCTGTACATAGTAATTTGCTTTTCTTACAACACAAATAGTATTGTATATTGTGTCCCATGGCAAATTGTCTTTATGGATGAATAAATAAAATTAAATTAAATAAAAAACAAATTAAATTATACAAAATATGGTTGGTTGGATGGTGGCTAATGGTCATTGGGAATGCTGATATTATACTTTTTTTCCTAGTTTCCCAATAAAAAACTTTTCAAGATTATTTTTCAATTGTTTGTTATCAAGTTGTCCGCATTTCAGTAGATGTTCTTTGTTTTAAATATTATTCACATTTTTAAATTTTTTTGAATAGTTTAATGCCAGTTTTAAATACTGAGGCACCAGAGGCAGTCTTACACAAAGGGCAGTAGCTGTCCTTGATTAACTTCATCCTGAAGAGATGTTCTGACAGGCAATCATGCCTGACAAGTGGAGTTGTGCAATTCCAATTTTATTTTTTGTTTCAATAAAAGAAGATTGAAAGTCTTTAGACCTTCATATGGTTTTCTTTTAAGTTTTTGTTGTCCTTGTTTAATTATTAATATTTTTATCTGTTGCAATCTAGTATAAGTTGGTTTTAATTTTGTGGTGGCTCCTTTTCTTGCTAAAGTATCATTTTCCATTAGCCTGGGACCTATTGTTAATTTCTGGATTGTATGTTGGTCAGTAATTGTAATTCATTATACTTTGTACTGCTGCTTTAGAATTACTTCTTCTTCGGCGCTACAGTTCAGGGTGAGCCTTGGCCTGCAGTAGTCATCTCTGCTTCCTCTACCTCTGTCTTATGACTTCGCTGATTGAGGGTCTTATTGCATGGGTGCCTGTGATCAGCACTTCGGCACCTTCCCGGTTACCTATCATGCAGCTTTTGTGATCGATTTAGAGACACTTCTTTTATTTATCTTCAGCAGATTGTCTAAAGCTGCTCTAATGGTCATTATTTCACCATCAGAATACTGTCCCAAAGGTGCTTTTCAGTTTTTAAGTGATACATCCACTACATCATGTATCAGTCAGATAATAGTGTAATGTACTAAGTGCTATCAATCTTAATACTTTTAGTAGGTTTTTCTTGAAGACAATTTAGTTTCATGCTGATATCTTTATTATTTTTTTTTTTTTGATTTGTTTATTTACGGATGCTCTTTAACATCTCAGGTCATCAGCGTTCCATTCTATTCAGGGCATGAAACGGCCAATAAATTTTGCTCAGAGGCCTCTTCTTTCAGGCTTGAGGTTCTTTATCGTGCCATAAATGATTTACATTATGTAAATGGTCAGTTGGTATGATGGCAGGTTTAGCGTTTATTTTTAAAAGTTTGTCTAAATCTTCTTTCTGAATGTAATTTTTGAAAGTCTGTTGTGTTTCAAATCATTGTGTTCTGTCAGAATTATGAAACCATTTATTCTTGTGTTGATTACTTTTTAATTTCCATCCACATACTGTCATTTTAATATGTAGCTGTTTTTAATCAGAGATTGTTAATTATGCTCTGCATTGTAGCAATAGGTGTTGTTTTATGGCTCCTGTTATTGTTGTTATTATTATTATTATTATTATTATTATTATTATTATTATTAATTACTTAAACTGTATTATATCCAATTTAGTTACATTGTTTGTTTATTGTGGATATTGTCTCATCTCCATAGAGCAAATTTGGCTTTAGTACATGTCATTAAGGAGAGCTATGGATCCTATCCATTTGACACCTGCTAGTCTTTTTAATATGTTGTTCTTCTTATCACTTTCTTAGGAGTTACTGATGACTAGCAGTTGGGGATGGACGTGTTGTGTATGTGCTTGCATAATAGATCCATTCATTTTTTTGAATGGTGGAAGATTGCTTGAACAGATAAAAATGATGTCATGGTAAATATTGCTGTTATTAATTGGAGCAGAACTCCACCTTGCCCCAGAAAAGGAACAAATTTTGGGTATATCCCAGTTTTCTTAATTAGGCAAGTGATAAGTATAATTGTTATGGTTTGGCAATTAAATAATTTGCATATGCATTGGAAAATTGTGAGGAATGAGTGACATGGTATTCTTTGTAGTGTTTACATCCTGCTACTGCCAAGATCTTTGGAGACAAATGAATCAGCTCATGCAAATGAGTCTAGAGTCCTTAGCTAAGTAACCTGATGTTCACCTTTTCAGGGTAAGGGGAAAGTCTAGAAAAAACTTTTCCTAGCAACATGTTCAAGCGTGAACCTGTCAGTAAACAAGAGAAGTTCTAGCATCTGAGTCACATGACATGATATTGAGTAAGCTAGATGGACTAAGGTAATTTCTGTATATTACTAAACTCTCTTTTTAGATATAATTTGAATACTTTGGGATTTTCACAGTGAAATATAATATCATATTACATATCATTTACGAGGAAGCTACTCAAATTTCACTAGTTTTATTCCACTTACTTGGACATGTTTCATAGGCATTCTCTTTTTAGAGTTATTTATTACCTATAAAAATGTTGTTATAAATACAAAACAATACATGCTGAATCAATTATCATATTTTTCTTATTTTATAAGAAAATATCAATTTTTTATTTGCAGTATTACACACATTTAGTACTCTTCACATGAAGAACACTGCCAAAGAAATAAATAAGAGGAAGCAGGAAATCTTATTCATGAATCAGGAAAATTGAGCATTTGAAAAATAAAACTTTTTTATTATCATACTTTTTCTAATTATTCCTTTACATTTTTAAGTTTAAAATGTTTTCAAAGTATTAAGTTTTTAATGCATTCCTTACAAAATTTGAAAAATAAAACTTTTTTATTATCATACTTTTTAAAATGCTTTTTCTAATTATTCCTTTACATTTTTAAGTTTAAAATGTTTTCAAAGTATTAAGTTTTTAATGCATTCCTTACAAAATTTATCATAGTCCTATGAAGTTTAGTTAAAAATAATTATTAGGTCAAATTAATTTTTAATTCATAATCTCAACTTTTAAAGCTGTAATAATTTTATAAATGCCAAACCCTTCTTTTAAATACTCCAATATTTTATTTCTCAAAAACAAAAAGCATTAGAGAAAACGCATACGATACTTTTTATTGTAAAGTGATATATTAGGAGAATTTTTTAAAGATTTAAATCATAAAAATTTCAATGTTTGGAATTGTTGATATGCATCTAATTAAATAAAAATTAATAACTTAAAAACTAATTAAACAAATAAAGTGAATTAAATCATATCTTTTAAAAAGAAATTATTTTAAAAAATATGTATGGAACTAACACAGTGAAGCCAAGTCATATGAATAAATTCATGTGATATAGGATGTACTAAAAATCTTATTGCTTCACTTACTTGTGTGATATTTGGAACCGGTTTCAAAGACTTTTGTCCTCATCTTCAGCCAAGGGTATACCCTTGAGTGTTTAGTATCACATGAATTTATTCAAATAAAGTGAAATTTGGCCAGATTATTATTTCATACACTAAGCACAACTTCAGAGTAATATGTTAAAAGTTGTAGACTTCACATATTTCACCTGAAATTTCTCTTATAATAATAATAATAATAATAATAATAATAATAATAATAATAATAATAATAATAATAATAAATTTATATGGTCTAAGGCTTGTTCTAGGTCCTTACAGACCACAGAACCATCTGAATTTAGTTACACTTAGCACCTACAGATGTCAGCCCATCAATTTATGTATTGACATGGATGGCCAAGGTCGTTAAGGTGCAGACTCATGAGTGAGATCTGGGGTTTGGTTCCCACCACAACTGTCCTCCCCGACTCTTCCAGGTTTTCCTCAGTTCTCATAAATGGCAAATGTTAGGGAGGTACCCTAAATTTAGGCTTGGAACATTTCCTTTCTTTAAAAAAATATCCTTTCACAATTTATCATTTCATCTCATGTATCACCAGTGTCCACTACCTGTGCCATTTCAGCAGTAAAAATGGCCATTAAAAAACACTGTATATGCAAACTAGTGTGATGCTAAGGTATTATCTGGACATGTAATGGCCAGTAATTTTATCCAGGGAATTATTTTTTCAATTATGGAGTTCTTTAACATACTGTAAATCTACAATATGGGACCCATGCTTTTAATCCTTTTTCGAGGTCTTGAGCTCTTGACTTTCATGTCTTAAATAAAACCTATTGATCTCAGCTAGTGAACCTAGAATCCACTGGAGAGCACATTACCTCTACACCATTCCTTAAATCATTATATATTATATTCCATTTCAGTTGACATTCATTTTCGGGATAACGAATGAAATCTCCTGGTATAGTCTAGAGTTGGCACCTAAAGTTACCTGTTTTGCAATCAGTCTAGGGAAGAACGTGGGGAAAAACTGTTCCTATATAACTAGATCCAAATGTGAACTGAACCTGGGATTTGTTAATTGACAAGCAGATAGTACCTCAGCTATTACTGACGTCCACATTAATTTAAAAGCTTGTTTCCCAACTGCTACACATAACTACAGAGAATAGTATTACAAAAAGTTAAAGGAAGAGATTTTGATACACACAATGCTTATTAAAATATATCCATAGCTTTCAAAATGAAATTATGACACAATCATGATAAGAGATTCTGACTTAATTTACTGAACACATGAATTTGTTATAATAGTCACATCTCAACACAGTTAATTCAATATTTCCATTAATATTTTCTAACATATCTCATGCATTAAAGTTATATTTATAATACATATGATAAGAGCTGGATTTTATGTAATATGAAATTGAGAAATGTGTACATAAATATGTAGCCAAAATTTGTTAAATATGTAGATAAATGTGTAATGAAAGAACTATATATGCAAAGAGAGTGAAAAACTGGGTAACTCCAATTTTGGTTGAAAATGAGTTATTGGCATCCAGTGATTCTCCACGAGGAGTTTCACATAGTGAAAAATAGTGTAAGTCTAATTTCAATTAGTTACAAAGATAATGAATGGGGAAAACACATGTGGAAAGCAGCATGTGGTAATACTGAAGGTAAATCAACTAAGCTTATTTTTCAACAACAGAATGCATGGGAAAACACATGCAAGTGCAGTTACTTGTTCTTCATTTTGGTTGCATGTAAACCCAGTTACTGCAGGCTTTTCCCTCTGCCTATGGAAATGAGGGAAGCAGTTAAGTTGTTTAGCTCTCTTTTTGACAATGAAAATCATTTTTGGCAATATTAATCTTAAGAGTAATACATGCTACCATGATCCAGAGCATTTTCCACAGCTGCTATAAAAATTTGAGAGTAGACAATATTCCTATTACTAATCCTGACTTGGAGGAACTAAATGATAAATAAATGCAAACAGTAACTTGTAATGAAATTAATATAGCTAACATTTTGTTTTTGAAATTTTGCAATAACAATTCAAATAAATACATGTTTAATGTTTGATTTAAAAAGAGGCAAATCTTAGGAAACATGTGAAATGAAATATTGGTAAATCTATTTTACATGCAATTTTTCAAATTTTTTTTTATAAGATTTAAAGTATGTAATTCAAAAATAGTTGGCTATAACGAAATATGTGTAATTAAATATACTGTAATTCTCCCCTGCTTATAACTTGGAACATTTTCCAACAAGAATGAAAACAAATGGTTAATATTTGACTAAAAGTTAGTTGTTTAATATGAACATAAACAGGTAAGTCACCTAAACAGCTTGTACAACAGAAGGGAAAAACCAATTTAGGTGAAAAACTATAGAGCATAGTGAACTGTAAACATTTTTATTTGAAAGATCTTGTTTAAAATGCTATATCCCCCAAAATGTTATTAAACATTAATTCTTGAGGTTGACAGCAGTTACAAATTTTGTTTTCTCTCTCCTGTAAAATTTGCTTTTGGAGACTTACCCAGTTTTTCACACTTTCTGCAGATACATAAAGTTTTAATATTCTTTAAATTACAGTTTATTAAGCTAAAAATTTGCACATTTATTTATTTCAAAATAATAGTCAATCAGCAAATTATTTCTGCTATCGGAATGAACCCAAAAATGTTGAAACATGTATTTACATTGAAGGGGGATGCACAATTAATTATCAGACACTTTTCTAAATGTTCGGGTGTTATGGACATTAAATTTTTATACACAGAAAAAAAAAAATCACTCAACATTGCACATTTATACAAAGAAGTTGTGCTAGCAATAATATTCTTGAAGAGTTATACAGTTTCACCGTGAAATTCAAAATACAAACTAAGAAAACTAGAATATTTAGGACCCCTTATCGCTTAGATTTTTGTGGGAACCTATACCACCCACCCAAACTACTACAACACAACCTTCTGAATTGCATCATAAATTATTCCTATGACTTCTTGAAGAGGTATTCCTGAAGTCTCCAGTTCCTTGATAATGTTGGGAAGCCAAGTAAAGTTCATGTGTTGTATGATATTGAATGGCTTTGGAACAACTGCTTACCAACAAGGATTCACTGACAAACTGTGCAGAGTCAGAAGAAAAGTTCTCCATCTAACTTTACAGCTTTGTAATGCTCACTGTGAAAAACACAGCTTTAAACCAGATTGCATATCTTGCAATCAAGAGTGTAGAGGTAGAGAAATATCAGGCAGCTTGTGCTTGTAATATTGTTCATGGTAGGAAGATTTAAAAACAAAATATATATAAAAAAAAACCTTTTTTGTTGCAGATATCAGTTTATTTACTTCCTGGGATTGACCTTAGTCCACTGCAGTTCTTGTACCAGGCAAGTAAAATCACTAAGTTTTTAAAATGTATGCTGCTCCCTCTCCTTTCATGCATAGTATCTTAAATCCATCATTATTGAATAATTTATTTCTCCAAAAATCCATTGTAAATCAATAGGTTTAGATGCAGCCTCAGAATTTGACTTGCCCACAATTAAATTTGCAACAAAACAGCCTAAAGTGTTTGTTTTTTAATCAGCAGTTATACATATATAAGAATCACATGTCACTCTTATTTTTAATATGATGTCAGCATAACAATATTCCTACTTCTTCAGAACTGATTCATACTGAATGCTGCATTGCAGTATTTATGAATTGTTTAAAAACAGATACTCGAAGTTTGTGCCAGGGTATGCTCCCTGCAACTAATGCCATGAACATATCTTTGAGAAACTAACCTCAATCCATTGTTTGATTAATGTAGACCCAGACATTAGTTTCATTACAACCAATAGGAATAAAACTAGTATTGATCATTCCTCAAAGTATCGCTTTCCTGCATCAGTCAAACATATTTTTTTGTTTTGTATAACTTGTATCATTGGTTGATCATTTTTTTAAATCACAAATCATTGATCATTTGCAACAGCTAAAATACAATGCTTTTTAAACATACTATAACAAGGCGCACATTGATTTCTTATTTGTGAAGCAAAAAGGCATCGCTGAACAGAATATTTGAATAAAAATTATGTATTGTAGCAGCATGTGTTTATTGTGGAGAGGAAGTACGAACAGAAATGAAGATGTATGAGACAGGCAAAGTGTGGGACAAACCTTAATTACTTCATCCCATTATACAGAGTTCCACGTGTACCTAAACAATAACATACTGCCATAAAATACCTGATAATTCTCCAGTATTGCCATTGTTAATTTCATACATCAAAGATTTAGCAGAAACTAAAAATATTTCTTGTTTCTCTATTATTAATATATGATGGTGCCTTGATTAATAAAAAAGAAATAAATGAATAAATTATATATTTTCACTTCCTGACCTGATCTCTGTTAGCACTAAACATGTTATTAAAGAGATTGCAGAGACTGTAAATGTTTTCCTGAGCGAACTCTGATGCACCTCAGTCTTCACGTGAATCATATTAGCACAACATAAATAACAGCTGGAGGACTGTAATCTTCATTCCATGAAAAAATGCCATTACGCTAGTCCTGTACTTTCCTCCCTTCAAAAAATAAAAAGTAGCAAATGAACTCTTGCAACAAGAAATCTGGTTTTCCTTGTCCATCGTAAGCTCTTGCAGTAAGTGCACAGCACAAAAAGAACGCTAAGTATGTCCCACTTAGCATGTGAGGACACTTAATGAAAGACTAAGAATAATGAAGAGATGGAGAACAATCTATCCAAGTAGCAGATTGGCAATGCTAAGCGACTTGGTTACCACCATCTACTCTGAACTCCATTATGGCCAAGAAGGAAGAGATCTGGGAGCAAATTGAGAAGCATGGTTCTTCCGCAAAGAAGAGGTAGCCAGGAAAGAAATTCGTTTCCAATGAACTCAAAAGTCCTGTTCACCTAGTATCAATAGGTCAGAGTGTCCAGCATTCCCACTGATGTTGGCATTCAGAGGGAGAAGGCTCTAAAGATAGCTGCAACAATGGGATTTGAAAGTTTTGCTGCTTCAAAAGGGTGGATTATCCAGTTCAAAGAAATCCATGGCCTGGTATTTAAGAAGATAGGGAGAAAGAGAACAGCTACTCATACAGTTGCAACAAGTTCTTGGCTGGAGAGGCTTCCTGAAAGAAAATGAGGCTTGAAAAATCTACAACACAGACAAGACTGGCCTATTCTTCAATGGTCTGCCAGATACAACAATG
This sequence comes from Metallyticus violacea, assembly GCA_030762175.1. Lineage (NCBI taxonomy): Eukaryota > Metazoa > Arthropoda > Insecta > Mantodea > Metallyticidae > Metallyticus > Metallyticus violacea. The sequence continues at coordinate 138,413,067 of CM060835.1, read as the reverse complement.
ACACTCAGATGACAGATATGTCATGGCAGGAAGGATGCTAAGAGAGGCTAAATGTTCTGCTGCAACAGCATCTGACAAGCTTGTACCCATTGTCATAGAGAAGCCTTCAAAACCTAATTGTTTCAGGAACATAAAGAGCAACCATGAAATATCATGCACAGATATTATAGAAAGACTATTGTAGATCTAAAATACCATTGTGCTTCATGTGTACTAACTAAAGCAAATCTAGAAATTAGGGAGATACCTAAGATAAGAACTGAAAGCATTGAATCACACTTTGAGGCCAGTGCAATAGAAATAACTAAACACAATATGGTTATTATTTGTCTTTATAGGGCACTAGATAGTGATATTAATATACTATTACCATATCTAAGTGCTATTCTAGATAACTTGCAACCGGCTAAAGATATTGTAATAATGGGAGCCTGGAATAATGATTTCTTCCCTGGTAAATTAGGTAAAATAATGCAAGGATTTATGTTCCTCTATAACCTAATGCCCGTCATAAATATACCCTCTAGGGTGACATCTCAATCAGCAACTATCATTAATAATAAAGTAAGAACACCTTAAGATGGAAAATATTAGAGAAGAAGAAACTGGTTTTCTAATCATAGAACACATATGTTTGACATTGGTCTGAACACTTGTAAATATGAAAATAGAAATGAGATAGAATAGAACTTATTTATAGTAGTAATAATATAAATGTATTCAGAGATCTACCAAAAAACAAAACATGGGGAAAAATATATAAGGAAGCATATGTAATGATGTTTTTAAACAACTGCTAATATATGTTTACGGAATGTCGGAATCCACACAGTGAAACTTTTGTTAATCTTATTTTGATTTAAAGTAAAACACTAAAAATCATGTCGTCACATTAAAACTCTCTTTAAGTTTCACAAACACACTTATAAAAGTATTTTGGTACATGTTTCATGAGGTACATTCCTCACATTGTCAACCAAAACGACGATTGAGGAGTCAATTTCAGCAAAGTATGTATGTTACTATAGTGACATAGTGACTATAGTAACAATGTGAGGAATGTACCTTACGAAACATGTACCAAAATTACTTTTATAAGTGTGTTTGTGAAACTTAAAGAGAGTTTTAATGTGACGACATGATTTTTAAAGTTTTACTTTAAATCAAAATAAGATTAACTGCTAATATAATGAAATATTATCGTGACATTGTGATACCTAAAAAGTGAATAAAAATAGGGGGAAAGTCAAGCTCATGGCTAACGAAGGGAATTAAAATATCATCTACTAGGCCAAAATTTCTTAGCACACTTAACAAAACTACAAATTCAGAGAGTTTTAAAATATATTTTAATACATACAAAAAGGTATACAAGCAGATTCTGATGGCTGCAAAAAAATACCATATAGAAAAAATCATAAAAAATTCAGACAACAAAACAAAAACTATGTGGCAGATAGTGAATAAAGATTAGGCGTTAGCTCAAGAAAGCAGAAACCTAGCACATAGAAATGAGGAAGGCAAGCTTATTTCGGACCCAAAAGAAGTGGCAAGATCATTTAATGACTACTTTGTATACATAATCAATGATCTTTCCCATAAGTATAAAACACCTTCGACAAATAGGCAAATCCCTAGGAATATAAATACCATATACCTTTATCCAGTTACAACTAGTGAAGTGAGTAAAATATTGAAGAACATAAAAAATGAAACATCCCATGGAGTAAATAACTTCCTGATTGTATTTTTAAAAACTGTACTCAGTATCTTATAGCACCTTTTTTGCTATTTGATTAATGCTTCGTTTTTAGCAGACATGTTTCCTGATTGCATGAAAATTGCAAAAACAATACCTGTATTTAAAAAAGGTGACAAGAATAAAACTGAAAATTATAGGCCTATAGGAACGTTATCTTCTATTTAAAAAATATTAGAAAAAGTTATGTATAATAGGTGCCATAAATTTATTCAAAAATATATGTTATCTGCAGTCAAAATGTGTTCATAAAAGGTAAATCAATTGAGACAGTCATATTTAATTTTTTAGATGCTGTTTACAGTTGACTAGACAAAAAGAACATAATATCGGAATATTTATAGATCTTTCCAAAGCCTTTGATATAGTTAATCATAACTTAATGCTGGAAAAAATTGGAATGCTTTGGCATAAGAGGTTTAGATCATATCTAAATCAATGTGAACAACTAGTTGAAGTAGTACAAACAAATTGGCATAATCATACATCTGAAGCATATAGATCTGATACAAAACATGTAACTTGTGGAGTTTCCCAAGGTTCAGTTTTAGGGCCTGTTTTTTTTTTTTTTATATGTAAATGATTTAGTAAACCATCTATATCCAAATAAGATTTTGTCATTTGCTGATTACACATTTGTAGATATAATGGGTGGTGATAAAGCTGATAAAACAAGACATACCAATTTTAGAAGAAAGAATGCATAATGGTTTGTACAAAATTAGTAAATAATAAATAAGAATAAATCTGTAGCCATCTCATTCAGTCATATTCAAAATACTAATATTTATAAGCCACAAATAAAATTATAAAATGAATTGGTGCATTATAAATGCACTAATAATTTCCTGGGTGTATGGATTGATGAACATCTGAAATGGAGCATACATTTTGAAAAACTGGCATCTCAGTTCAGTCAGCTTTGTTTTATGTTTAGAACCATTAAAAATATTGCAAACTTGAATACTATTAGGAATCTATATTTTGCCCACTTTATCAATTTATTAAATTTTGGTATAATATTTTGGGGAAACTGTGATAAAGAAAATACAATCATGAGTAATAAGAATAATAATGGGGAAGAAACAAAGGGATTCCTGTAACAATTTATTCTGAATACTCCACCATTACCACTTCCTTGCTTTACTAAAAACTGTGACATTTGTTAGAAAGCACTTGGTTTACTTTTGAACTAACTGTGAAAAGCCCAGCTACTACACAAGAAATAGGTGCATAAACTGAGCATAATTACACATAATACTTCATTATTAGCAAAAGCATAAGATATTTTGGAATTATATTATATAACAAGCTACCTAATAATGTTAAACTTATCACCTCAGAAATTAGATTTAAATACAACGTGAAAAGATTTGTTATTGTAACACTGTTTTTATTCAATTGAAGAATTTGTAAATACTTTCAATAAGTATGATCACATGTAGGATGTATAATGACTTATTTTATCTAAGTGTATTCTGTTTGACGATATCATGAATTCTTGTAAATCGTATGGTTGACAATAAATCTAAAGCATGGATATTATCATGGAATTTCTTTGTTCACTAGATACAGCAATGGAAACCCATGGGTGGAAGATAGGGCTTTTTGTGAACAACCCTGCAGTGCACTCCCATGATCTTTGGTCGTCAGGACCCAACTGCACTAGTTTCCCACAGTCACTTAACTATGGAGCTATTCAATGCTTCAAGCAGCTGTATAGAAAGCAGATTGTGCACAGAAGAGATTACCTCATAAATGACCTCCAAGTCATCCATTTCATCACCTCTTCTTGGCATCAGGTGTCCCAGACTGTAATACTGAACTGCTTTTTCAGGTGTGTTTAAAGAGGAGACTACAGCCGGAGCTGCTGATAACATCACCAGTGAAGTAGAGGGAGACGAAACACTGACAGCAGAAACTTGGAGAGAATGTTGAGTTCATAGAGCACATACCCATAGACAGTGAGTTATCAAAATCTGGTGTGCTGACTTAGCGTCAAGGAATAACAATGTTAATACTTGGTGGTTCCATCTAGTGACAACTATAAACTACTTTGAGCTGTTATGCACCAATGGGAGTTGTTGGACTTCCTGTAGCAGTAGCAATATCAGCCATAGATAACCCCTAATTAACAATAACCACAGGCAGGATTTTGAGTTCTTAACATTAAACGCTATTGTTTATGGAAGTATTGAATAGAAAGAAATTCAGTATATGACGGATTTCCTTAGGGTAAGCATCTATCAGGAATTAATTTAATATTTTTAATTCTCTGAATAAAGTAAAGTTAATAATTTTATTCATTTAAATATCTCAGGGCTTGGAGGTGTGATAATGTTATTGTTTGTGAGCACAATTGATTATTTTTCTGATGGGTGCATTTCTATGATGTAGGAGGTTATTCAGAAATAAAATATTGAAGATAGCTGATAATGTTGCTGTGATATTGCAATGAAGATGGTGATGAGTTTGTTTCTTCTGCAATCAAAGACAGCCTTGCAACATTAATGTGTAATGTTTGCAATGTGCATGCTACACCTTAAAGGAGCTGACATCTCATTAAAGATCTAATGGGAACAAGAAATCCTGCAAGAGTCAATTTGTAAAAAATGTTCTTGTGACTATTATACATCTTAAGAGTAATAATACACATGGAACTGACATTGATTTAGATGGGCAACAAAAAGAGCCAAGTCATTTCAGTAGCATTGCGGAATTCAAAGTATGAAAAGTAAAAATGAAAACTGAAATGAAATCTAAAGTATGCACAACATAAAGAATCAAGAAAAAACATAGATGGAACACCATACATACATCAAGATGGTAACTTTAATTCTGAAGGGATAGGCATTAGAGCTTTAAAAGCTTGGAATGCAATAAAATTAATTCACGCTATCAATCAAAGATTATTCTCAGGAAACAAGAACGAGTTGCAATAAAATTCATTAGATCTCATTCAGGACATACAAGGGCTGTTGGTTGGCTCTCATTATCAAAAATGTCAGGAAAATTGCTGCACATACTATTCGAAGCCATTGTGGGTGAAATTAGAGACACCATACAGGATAATGAAGTCAATTGACTGCATTTAACAAACAACAAAGGAGTAGCATAATAATAAGACAGAGCTGTACAATTTAAAGAATGCATCATGTAATGATTACATTCATCTAGACTCCTAGGGGAAAAATATATGCAAGTCTTCAAACATAATCAAGTTTTATACACCCTAGGCAGAAATCCTTCCTTTATATCCTCAATTTAAGGTTTCTGATTTTTGTCTGATCACTGCAACTGATGCACAAATTGTATTTCTAGAGAAGTATGGCATTGATGGAACCCATGATTTAAATTCCTATGACTTTGAACTGCATATATGCTTGGAAGGGTTTTCTTGTGCATTCATGTTCAGTAATAGGGCTGATTCAATGGTTATAGAAATTTACTTCAGAATAATGCAGTCCATCAAACAATTTGAACTGAAGCCAAAGTATCTGATGACAGATATGGTAGAAAGCTTTCATAATGGTTGGTCAGCTCCTAGTAAACATTTATAATGCAAAGTCTGGAAGCAAAAATTCCTGCGAAAGAAACACAAATTGGGGTTTATGAGAAGTTGAAGATATTAATGATCCTCTAGCTTTTGATAATATGGCTAAAATTATATTGGTAGAATTGTTTTCTGACAGCAATACAAACTCTTTGCCAATTATATAGAGAATTTTATAAATGATCCATATTCATGGGCTTCTTGCTACAGATTAAGCAGGAATAAACACAAACATGAGTTTAGAAATATGCCAAAAATCTAAAGTATATAAATTTGCAAGGGAAGAAAGTCAAAAGGCTTGATAAAGGCATTTATGCATTAATGAAATTGTACTTTGAATTAATTATTTGATGGACTGATTTCACTTCACAAAGGAGAGGTAATAAAAAGCTTTCAGAGGTAAGAGAAAGATACAAAAAAGCATTTGGAAACAGAGTTCAAAAAAGCTCAAAGGTTCTCAGAGGGAAGGTGAATTGTTCTCTTTGCAGATTAAAGAGTTATCAGCCATTAACACTGATTGCATGTGTAATCTATGATGCAGTGATTGTAAATGCATGGATACAGCTATCAAGAGGAATATGTGCAGATATATTCATCTTGTACATAGAAAAGCAGCATGGAAAATAATAAAAGCATCTCAGCAAGGTTCTGACAAACAAAATGAAATTGAACAAATGAGCTATTTGGCCTAACTGAATACCAAATGCATGAAAGGTTTGAAGAACATGCATTAGTAAAACACCAACACGATTAAAGAAGGCCAAAGTTGTAAGTGAAGTGCAAGAAATTTGCTAGATGCAGAGGAAAAAACAGTGCTCCACATACTGAAAAGTATAGGAAAAAGGAGAAATCTAATGAGGAGAATGGAAACCGTGAATCTCATTGTAAGAAAATAAAATCTCATAGAAGGCCTCCCTCCAGAAAGAAAAAAAAATGCTGCAAAGATGAAACATTTAAACAAACCATCACAGGAAGGGAAGAAAAAATAGCAATACATATGACATAAGTATTGTGTTTATTAAAATATCAGTCTCCAGTGAAGAACTTAACTCTAATTACAAGAGTGAAAGTTTTTATTGTATGTACAATTCAGGCCTAGATTAGTGTTAAAGTATTTGATGACAGTGAAATGAAAATTGGTGCATTTTAAACACATAAGTGTTGTGCATATTTATATTACTATAATTCAATAACAGACATTTTTATAAATGCCAAAAAGAGCTGAACAGTATGTTTGTAACTCATTCTCTTACTTAAAATCAACTTTTATTAATTTCAGTTTGCAGTTGTGTTCACTGTTTATGTTTGTGTATTAATAATAGTCTATATAGAATATCACCTTTAGAATAATTTGGGACTGACTTGTAAACGCTCTTTCTTTCTTTGTTTTTGTTCATTTAACTTTTAATTTGATGAAACACCCTTCCTATTGTGTATGTTTAAATTGATTGTTTATTCTATTGTAGTAGGATCACTGTTTATTTATCTTAGGCATACTTTTGATTCATATTCTGAATGGAATTTGTAAGTAATTAATTCTTTTTTTATTTTAATTAATAGTTTCCATTCCTAAGCAAAAAATTGCTGGAGCAAATAGTACTATAAACTCTCATTAGTGCAGAGCATTGCTATTAGTTTAATGAATCGTTGCTACATGGAACAAAAAAGCATTAGATATTTGCTCTCTGGCAAGATGCCAGTGTGTCCAGGAGTAGTGAGATCAACATGATAGTGGCATGGAGGGGAAGAAGATGAACCTGAACCAGAGCTGAAGCTTTATACGCATTTGATAAACTTTGTGCCTTCTTCTACCCTCGTAATATTAATGAGAGATAACAACAAAATGTTGTCAACATTGAGAGTGCACTATTCAGTCTCCAGCATAAACATGCAACTAAACAACAAATGACTTTTTTGTTAAAATACATATGTAAATCTGGCCAAAATTAAAAAATATTTATTTGTGAAAAAATAAATTTTATATAAATGTTACATTGAGCTATTCTATTTTTTTATTTAACGGTTATGTTAGACTATTGGCATCTCCATGGGAGAATGCATAATTTCCCTCAATATTTTTATATTTTAAAATTGATATGCATATTCTACATTGTGCAGATTTTCTTTCTTTTTATTCAGTATTCCCCCTTCCCCCAATTTTAACATCCCAGAAATATCTATGTTTTAAAATCCTTCCCCCATCCATTGTTTTCTTTCCCTCTGCTATGAGAAATGAGGGATTGAAGTTTCACTGTATTAGATTATATATACGGCCCCTGCAACTGTTTAAGTGGTACCTGTTTCTTTGAAAAGACCTGTGGTTTATTACAAATATGCAGAATGTTGTTCATATTGAGATTTCACTTACATCTGATACATTTATAATAACTTGCAAATTTTTACCAGCTCCTGTGCAAAAACCAACAATACAAATTCAGCTTTTGGCTTAGATGATAATGAAGGCATGACTGGTGCCAAGGTTAACATCTGACAGTTACAAATTCTGATGTGTTTTCAGAACAAGAATGAAAAATATTTGATATGACTCAAATGTTGGTGACCATAGCTCCTGTAATTTCAACTGAAATATGAGCTGATGACCTGGTGGTAAGATGATTTCAAATTTACTTTTAAATTCACTTTCAAATTTACTTTCAATGCAGCCACAATAAGTAATGATGATAAAACATAAAAATTCTGTAGTATAATGAGAAATATGTAATAGCATCAAAATATTTAAAAATATGTATAAAAACATTTATGGAAACACTCCTATGTATATCTTGTCAACATTTTTCTTTTCTTTGTGCATAAATATGTAATTACATAAAATCCAGGCTCTTGTGACATTGATAATGAATGTAGTAATTATGACATTAGTTATAATCAATGCATTTTAGTGCCTAAAGTATCTTTTTCTTATAAACCTCCAAGAAATATTATACATTAAAATAAATAAAGGTTTTCTAAGAGTGATCATTCCTATACTTTTAAAATTTAAGCTTTGTTACTACAGTGGCCCTCAAATGGGATGATGTATAACCTTGAGCAGCAAATGCATAATCTCTAATCTTGCAATGTTACCATATTGAGATTCCCTGCAAAGTTAATCTTTCTCTTGAATATACCATTTAAGCTGGGGGAAGTATTCTAGATTTGCAATAATTTATACTTATCTACAAGGAATGTAAAAGCAATATATGCAATGATTATGAAATGTGCATTATTTTAGAATAAAGAGTTTTCACTATACAAATGAGAAAATATCCCATATATTTGGTCATAGTTGGATAAACTGCTAATATTATAATTTATATCATTGTATGATTCAGTTGAACCACACACCCTTAAAGCTTCACAAGTAAGTTCCAATTTACATTTTAATTGCTAATATTATATTTATTAATACAATTATCACAGTATTTTGCCTATATTCCCATTGAAAAATAATACTGTTGCATAATTGATATTATTGTATAATTTAGTTGAACTACACACTCTTAATGCTTCACTTACTTGTCAACTGTTGTTGCCTTCCATTTATTGCAGTTTCCTTTAAATAGCAGAGTTATTTGCAAAATAAGGAAACAGGTATATGAGGGTAGGTCCATAAGTTTCCGGCCTCGGCGATAAGGCTTATCACCTTCACAAAACCCTTAGCTGTTAAGTAAATAATTGCACCTGTAACTTCTGCTCCATTGTGTTCAGTTGTTCAGATATAGTTGCATATAGAAGACTATTCTGTTGTATATAGAAGAAGATTGTGACATGTTCAAAATGGAGCATTCAGCTACTATTAACTTCTTCACAAAAGAAGGACTTACTCCAAATGAAATTAAACAGTGATTGGACAGTGTATATGGAAGCATCCCCCTCATATTCTACCGTAAAATGGGCCAAATTTTTTTGAATGGGTCGAGAAAGCATTGAAGACAAATAGTGTATAGGTCAACACTTGCAGGCGCTCACTCCTGAAAATATCACTCTTGTGGAAGCAGAAATTATGGAAGACTGGCAGCTCAAAGTTACAGAAATAGTAGCAAGATAGGGCCTTTCTAAAACAACAATCCCTCAACTTATTCAAGAACATTTAAACATGCATAAACTTAGTGCAAGATTTGTGCCTAGACTTCTTTCCTCAGTCTAAAAGCAGTGAGTCATCTGTTGTCAGGCATTTTTGGAGCTCTGCCATGGCAAAGAGAGAGAAGTTCTGCAAATCATTGTTACGGGAGATGAAACTATGGTACTCTACTATGATCCCTTGTCCGAAAGAGAATCAATCAATGGAATGGTATAAATCTGGTGAAGCACTGCCTCTAAAGGCCAAGGTCCCTCAGTCAACCAAGAAGTTCATGGCCACAATCTGTTGGCACTCTGAAGGAATGCTCTTCATTGACTTCAAGGAGAGGAACACCATGGTAAATGGGGATTACTATGCTGGCCTACTGCACAGATTATGTGCTTCCATCAAAGAGAAAAGGCGAGGAAAGCTAAGTGGTGGGGTGCACCTTCTACATGACAATGCACCTGTTCACACAGCTCTTGTAGCAAAGGAAGCTATGAAATGTGGCTTCAAGGAGATCGATCATCCACGTTACAGCCCAGATTTAGCTCCCAGTGACTATTTCCTCTTCTCAAAACTCAAGAAGGACTTTGAGGAAGGAAATTTAAGTGTGACGAAGAAGTGATGGATGCTGTTTATGCCCATTTTGCAGACAAGGCTCCTGACTATTTTGGGGGGGCGGGGTTGAAAAGTTAATTCAAAAATGTGAGAAGTGTATTGCAATAAAGAATAACTATATTGAAAAGTGAAATATAGTTTTTTTGTCTTTATCATACCTAGAAAATTGTTAGGCTGGAAACTTATGGACCTACCCTTGTATATGTAGGGTTTAACATATCCATTGTTCATTGTACTGAGAATTGTTGCCAGAGAAATATAGGATTAGTTTGTTTATTGATATTGTGAACCAATTTGCACCCTCTTTCAGAAGTGCTGTGTACCTATACTTATGTTGATGTGTAAAGGCTTACCTGGACTAACATTTATTATTATAATAGTTTCTTTCAGTGACAATAATGTGGTCTCTTTTCTCTGAAAGGCATGTAATAGTTCCCTAGCCTTACAACAAAATATTGTTACATGTTTATGATTAAGTTGTGTCTTCAAAGCAGGCTTGCAATATTATTTTTAGAGTGTATACCTTTTTAAAAGATGCATTAATGAGGAAGAGACAAATAAACTGAATTTTAAAAATGCACAGCAACTGACTGCAAAAGTGAGTGGTGTAGGCAGCGCTACTGTGTCTCTCATTTGCAACTATGGTAGAAAATTCGGTTCTAATGGTACCACAATTTTTGTGTTATCTAAAAACACATTAGACCTCCCAAGAGGATTACTAACTTAAATGACTTTGATAAGGGCTTGTATGCAGGAATGTACTAGAATTTTATAACCATGGAGAATTTCCAACAGTATAACAACTGACGCTTTAAGAACTAAAACATCATACTCTGGTTTGAATTCATTCCCCTTCCACCCATACTTTACCTTCAAAGATATTTTTGGCTTTAATATTATAATTATAATTTTAACTATTATATCCCTAAAAGAACCTTTCCCCCGAAAGTTTCAAGCCCATTTTTTCAATTCTAAAAAAACAAAAAACCCATTGGACAATGAAACCTAGGAATATTGAATTCCGCAAAATTTAGGGTTCAGGTACAAAAAGACAAGTGAGCATCAATTTTTAATGAAGATTGTGATTCTTATGCAAAATGCACAAAATTTGAAATACTGCTGATACAAGATCTATAGTTTACTTAGAATGAAACTTAGATGAATAAAAACCAAATACAAAATCCAATTTGGTTAGGCTCCTCCAAAATGGGTGGCCTGAAGGTATACTTTTTGGGAAAGGCACCTTCTTCATTTGTCATGTAAGTCTGCTAAGAGAGGATTTCTACCTGAAAACAAGAGGATTTTTCAGTCCAAAACTACCTCAGGTTATCACAAGGAAATGACAGCTGATACATTTAAAGACTGGTTTTAGAAAGACCCCTAAACTATTTAGAAGAAAGCATGATGCTGCTGATTTGTGTTTTTTGAGTAGTGTTTAACGCCCATTTTTACTACTGAGGTACCACAGGCGGTGCCAATGGTGGACAATGATACATGAGATGAAATGATTATTGTGAAAAGATATTTTTTAAGGAAGGAAGCATTCCAGGCCTAAGTTTAGGGTACTTCCCCAGCATTTGCCATTTATGAAGACTGAGAAAACCCTGGAAAAAACCTCAGTCAGGGAGGATGGTCCTGGCGGGATTCGAACTCCAGACCTTCTGTTCACAAGTCTGCACCTTAACGACTTCGGCCACCCATGGCTGTAATGATAAAAAAGGAGGTTGAACTTTTGGCATCATAAATTAAAACGAGCTATTGCAACTGGTATACTTCCATTCATAAACTAGGTAAAAATATTTCAACAAGATATATTTGCTAACAAGAAGGGCCATGAGGTAACATGTCCCTCCCCCCTTACCATTGCCAGTATAATCCAAATGAGCTACTGTGGGCTCAAATAAAATGGGGTGTGGCAAATAGAAATACCAATTTTAAACTGATAGACATAGAACAACTTATTCATGAAGAAATTGACAAAGTACGCAAAAAGACTGGGAATCCTGCATGTAACATGCTGAAAAATTACAGTAGAACAATATCATGAAAGAAATAGGACATGAAGAAATTTTAGATCCTATTATTATAAATTTGCAAGACTCAGATGATAAAAACAGTGACAATCACGAACTGCCTTCTGATGTAACTGATAGTGATGATAGCAACATAAAAGAGCCATTAGCAGTTCCTTTGGATTAAAATATCAGGTAATTAATTCATTTAGATAGCACATTATGTTTATGCACGTATGTTTAAAAATGTTTAAATACAACTTACAGTTTTGTTGCAGCTAGTGTGCAAGCGAGAGAGAATTATAAAAAGAGTGCAGATGAGTAAAGAGGTAACAATTTTCCAGTTCTCATCTTCAGTTAGCTACTGCTCATGATTCTTCCCATTTGAAAGCCACCACAATTTTATTACTTGCTACTTCACACATTCTTATGAATATTACTGCACCTTCTGGAATACAATTTTTCTACTTTGAATAATTCATGTTTTGAGCATTAACTGGTGTATTCCTCTTTTTCTTCTATTTGAACTAAGGGTTCACATAAATTAGATAATTTAATGTCCTTGATTTCATGATGTGCAACTGTATACTCTGTTTTTAGCTTTTTAACATCTTGCTTAATGTCAGCGTCATCTGTATCACATTCATTTTTTATTAATTTCTTTTTTGACTGTTTACAACATTTTGCTTCATAAATTAGTCTCATCTGTTTCACAGTGCTATCTAAAATAGTCCATTCTTTGCAAAGCTGATTGTTAGGCTTTAGTGTAGGATCATTCTCCCTTTCATATTTGGGTATTTTAAGATCAAATAATGCCATTAATTGTTCCATTATATCATCCACATATGAATGGATTACAAGATCTGCCCTGCGGTCCTGTGAAAGAAGAACAAGTAGGTGTTACATAATATCCACTTTACAAGCATTCTTTATTACATATAACAGATACAGAGAGAGAGAGAGAGTACTGCCAGGCAAGCATAGACTGCTGAAAAATACAGCATGGTTTGAAGCTGCACTCAACTGTGCAGTCACTACAAAACAACCATGACATAAGGAGCTCACTATTTTAATAATGACCTTAAAACAGAATTTTTCTCTACTTTATTTTTACTACTCTTGAATTAATATGACTTTCAACTTTTATACAATTCTAGATACAGATTTATTATGTAATACTTATACACATAAAGAAATCCATATTAGTTGAACAATACTTCACTAAAAATGTTAACTGGAACTTGTACAGTGAAACGAATCATATAATTAAGATCATTGTATGATCTTAATAATACTTCACTAACTGATTTATTTATCAGAACATGATTCAAGAGCTTTGGCTCTCATTTTCAGCTGGGAACAGACTAATGCTGGCAGGAGATGGACGATGTAACCTCTGGTGGTTCCAATATAAAGTTAAACAGAAAGTTTTTGGTTGGATGTGAAAGTTCATAACACAATGCTTATTTTTTAAAATAAAAATCTTTTCTCATATTGCTAATTCCTTGGGACTGTTAGTAGCTTTCAACCATTTGGTATCTTTTGTGATGTTATGGTTGTACATCCAAAAATGATCTGCAACTGCAAATTTATCCCTTGTTTTACACAGATGTAAACAGGTGGATAAATCAATGGGTGCAGATGAGTGGCAGCCTTGGGGATAATGCCATCGTGCCCTGGCACTACCATAACAACACAAGGTGAAGGAGAATTCATATATATTTACTGTGCCATAGTCAGAGGGAAACAGGCACTTAAATATTTCAAAACCTCACCCACCGACCACTTTTTAATCAGAGGCTTGTAACTGTAGGCAGTGTTGGGCACTACATACCATAAGAAACTGAATTGGGTGCATGCACATCTTAATGAAATTTGCTGTTTGTTGAATAGCGCGTATGTAGTGTCTGGCACAAAACTGTTACAGGTGGGGATACATATGTTCCACTCGCTCGTCATTCTACCAAAAAGCATCCTGTCAAATGTCTTTGAGGCCTATAAGAATGAGATCATAAAAGTCCCATCCTGTTACTTCTTTCTCGTTTTAATTGTTTTGTTAAGCTTTTAAAGCTTTTCTGAAAGATGTGTGAACAAATTTATGTAGTTGTGACTCTTTCGTGTTGAGTATGTTGTGAAAAAATGAATTCTGTAGGTGCTTTATTACAAACTCCATTTTCAACTTTAATATATGAAAATAAACTTTATGTGAAAGAATTAGGGAGGTCTACCCCATATTTAAACATTTTCACCAAAAGCAACAAAGTGCTAAAGTTAATAGGTCTTGAAAGTTTAACCTAGAAATGTATTTGAAAAATAACTGGTTGTGATCTGAAAAACGCATTGTTTTGTTTCCCCTGTATTCTGTTTGGACAAGAACATAGCTGGACAAAGTGGGTGTTACTGATCTGATACACTTATGGAACAAAATAAAAACTCACGAAAAATCAAAAGTTCGTAAGAATAATGTTTTCAGTTTGTCTATTTTGGGTCATATGAATATTGAAAACCAATTAAATTCACTTATAGATTCGCAATTGACAAACATAATGAAAACAAGTGAATAAAAACAGATACATATTCAATTTAATTATAAATTGTTTAAGATGTTTTGGGGCACTAGAGTTAGCACTAAGAGGGAACAACAAATCAAAAAATTTGGAAAATAGGGGCATGTTTCATGAATTAATTCACTTTAGTTCTGATTTAGGTAAAGACTTAAAAGAGCACTTATGCAAATCAACAGTGCTTAAACTAATCTAAACTAAAACTATTCAGAATGACTTGATTGATTGCATGTTAAAAATGTACCATGAAGTTCAAAAAGAAGTAAACAGTGTAGAATATATTTCCATTATTGCTGACAACACAACAGACATTTCTTGTCAGTTTTGACTTGTCCTACTGCTACATTATATTGTTCAGGGAAAGCTGGTGGAAAGATTCTGGAAGTTCTTAAATCCAGAAGGTCATGATGCTCATGCTATTTCAAAATCTTTATCAGCAGAGCTTCAGCCAATAATACGTAAATATTTAAATAAATTAATAGCTCAAAGTTATGATGGAGCATCCGTAATGAATGGGATGCAAAAAATAATAAAAGACAAATGTAAAAATGCTAATTGCATACATGCTATGCACATCAAGTAAATCTAATAATATAACAAATTTGTTAAAATTCTGTTGGAACCAATGTGGTCAAGCTAGATAAAATATAAATGCTTATACAATATTGTCATCTCATACACTCTAGTGCTTTACTTGCTTTTAAACATAAATCTAATAATGTCCAAAGTAGCATCTATGAACCATCAGGCCCGCATTTTTTTCTCTAATTAGTCAGGAATTTATTCTTTCTTTTCCAATTCATCTCAAAGAATGCAAATTTTAGATGAAATTGTAAAAAAGAAGATTACCTAGAGCAACAAACACAAGGTGGAACTATCAGACTCGTGGAGTAAATACAATTTTTGAATATACAGAAGAGTTAATTACAGTGATGGAAACTATTGAGTCCTGTGAAGACATTTGTACCTTAATAAGAAAGCATTTTTTTTTTGATTAAACATTTTTTCACAAAATTATGCACCATGTTGAAATAATTTTCAATCCACTACAGATGAACAATACTGATCCCAGCACAGTTCGACAAAATATATGTAATTTTGAGAATTGTGCAGACTGTTAGACACAAAATAGATATTATAGAAAGAGAGTCTGTATGCAGAGATGATGCAATATCATCGAAAAGAGGGCTTGCTGATGTTCTTCTGACAGAAAAGGAAAGCCTTAGAAATTTATAATGCAATTATCGTAGACAAAGTTCTGTTTCAAATTACTGATCACCTACAAATTACAGCTACCAAATTATTTGAGGTTAAACAGTTTGAAATTACAAATGTAAATTCCCTGACAATTATCTTAGTGAAATGATTAAAATGTGTCCATTGTTTGATGCAAAGAGATTAAAAAGTGAATTGGAAGCGTGTTACACAAGGCCCAAACTAAGGGCAGTTTCTTATCGGTACCACTTTTGCACTTATTCAGGACAATCAGTTATGTTTTACCAGAAACATCAAAACTTTTGAAAATGGCAATAACAAGAGAGGTGTTTCTCCATGTTGAAAAGAATAAAGACTTTTTTAAGGAACACTACCAAAGAAGAAAGGTTAACTATGTTGGGAATGCTATCCTGTGTAAAAATTTTGTTTGCAAAATTGACAATTTCAACAGAAAGGTGATGGAATTGTTTTCAAGCCACAAGGATTGGCAAATGGATTTTATTTATTGCTCAATGTGTGCCTAGTCATACTTGCTTCTTTCTGACTAGTAGCAGCAGCAGCAGCAGCAGTAGCAGTAGCAGTAGTAGTAGTAGTAGTAATAGTAGTAGTAGTAGAAGTAGTAGTAGTAGTAGTAGTAGTAGTAGTAGTAGTAGTAGTAGTAGTAGCAGTAGCAGCAGTAGTAGTAGTAGTAGTAGTAGTAGTAGTAGTAGTAGTAGTAGTAGTAGTAGTAGTAGTAGTAGTAGTAGTAGTAGTGTTGTTGTAGTAGTAGTAGTAGTAGTAGTAGCAGCAGTAATTGTTTGTAATGAAAAGTTACACTTGTATTAAAGGCAGTATTAGACCTATTGTAGTAGTTGGTAATAGTAGTGCAATATCTAGTTCAGAGTGGCACCACCTATGAATTGAATTCAGGTCACTATTGTTGCAGATCATTTTTGGATATACCTAACATCACAAAAGAAACCAAATTATTGAAAGCTACCAAAAATCCTAAGGAATTAGCAATATGGAAATAGATTTTCATTTTAAAAAATAAGCACTATGTAATGAACTTTGACATCCTACGAATGGACTTTCTGTTTCACTTTATATTGGATCCACCAGAGGTCACATTGTCTATCACCTGCTAGCATTAGTTGATTCCCTGCCGAAAATGAGAAAAAAAGCTTTTGAAACATATTCTGATGAATTAATCAGTTAGTGAAGTATAGTCTTACCTAAAAGTGACTTTTTTTATTATTATAATCAGTTTACTTCACTGTTTCTAACTTCCTATTAAGTTCCAATTATGTATTAATGTTTTTCAGTTTGTTCAATCTTTTTCTTCTAGAGTATATACTAGCTTTTAGCTGTTTTCTGAATTAATTCTGTTAAATAAATGTGATATGGCTGCATTTGACTGCCCAAAGCAAGCCCATAAGAAACAATGGCTGGAAATCATCTTGATGTAAAGCATTATTCACATTATCTTTAATGCAAATGTTTAACGACATTATTATTTAAAATAGTTTCTAAAATTTGTTATTGATATTTTTGAAACATACAACACCATAAGCACTTTATTTGCTTAATGTTTAACATTTTCAAACTATACTCTAGCAAACTTCATAAAAGAAAACTTTGTGGTGGTAGTGGTCAGAACAATAATGGTGGTGGTGGTGGTGGTGGTGGTGGTGGTGGTGATGATGATGATGATACAGTAGGGTCCTGTTAATATGAACTAACTGGGACCAGTCTGCCCAGATGCAAATTTTTTTGATTAAAAAACAATAACTTCTAGAATGCAACATTGCACTGAGATAGCTAAGTAGGCTGTAGATATTAACTTACAAGTTTCACTGCTAATAGTGTTTCAGCCAGTTAGTCAATAAACTTCACACTTTGTTTCCACATTTATACATTATAGTAGCTCATTGTCTAAACTAATTAGCAGTGAAGTTTAGAATAACTGAGTCGACTTTGTAACACTTACATCACTAATAGTTTTTAAAAGAGGAAAACTAAGTTTCTGGAGCTAATTGCTCCCATCTTCAGTTCCAGTTCGACTGCTGCCCTTGTTCTTCATGGTGGTTTGGTTTGTCTCTGGTGGCGGTTGGATGAACTTCTGTATTAAGACATCACTTGGTGGGATTTCAAAGTTGAAATCGCTACATTTGTTCTTCCAGATATAAATGTTTTCCCAGACGGCAAGTTCTGTTTTCCCTGTAATGTTTTTAAGTAGTTTGGGATTCCTGTTTATATTATGTTTTTCATTCTAAAAATGCCAAGCTACTGCTGATTTTTTTTCCTGTCTTTGTTTTATGTTCCTGATGTATTCTTTTGCTCATGTTTTTATGTTTCTTTTAGTCTTTCCTATGTACATTTTTTCACAGTCGATACATTCCATCTGATATATTCCTGATTTGTTCTCTTGAGGAATGTCCTCTTTTAGTTTAGAATTTAGTATATTTTTTATGGAGTAACTGTTTTTTGGAGCTAAAATAATGTTTTGTTTTTTGAAAATCTTTTGGGATTTGTACAAGGTTGATGGATGGACAAAGAACAAGGCCGGCAGTCGAACTGAAACTGAAGATGGGAGCAATTAGCTCCAGAAACTTAGTTTTCCTCTTTTAAAAACTATTAGTGATGTAAGTGTTACAAAGTCGACTCAGTTATTCTAAACTTATACTAAACATCACTGTTACAAACGTCCACCATATTTAACTAATTAGCAGTGCTGTGCTACTTTCAAAAGTCTACGTGTATGCCATGTATAAGGATAACTGTAGATGGTTTTAAAATGGCAAGCAAACATAAACATATCTCATGTACATTTATAGAAAAACTTGAAAGTAATAAAATATGTCCTGGCATATCAAATATGATGTAGTCATTACATCTTAGTTGTATAAATTTTTCCATGTGTCATAGCTCCAATTCTTCCAATAGCTTCCTCCTTTTGATTAGTTAATGCAAATCACTAAAGGAGGTACCTTAGCTTTCTTCACTACCTTTCTTCATTGCATTAGAATCGGTTGGCAACTTCTCTCAGGGTAACTTTTCAGTCTTTGGCTGGTATAGGGAAACATTATATGCTTGGGACAGGGGTAAAACTTTTTCTTTCCTTTGTCCGAGATGGTACCATTTTCCACTTGTTACCTTGCAAAATTCTAAATTTATTTGAGGCTAACTTCCCAGAATTTTATAGGCATACTGGTACAGATAAACTATGTTGATTTTTCAGGAAATATGCAACAACCCATACTTTGTATTTAGTTAGATACATATAAAATATACATTTTTTATATTCTGTATTCAGTGGCTGATTATATGTTATTTTAATAGTCAAATAGAGTATTTATGTCTGGAAATTCATGTGCATGGGTAAATGCCCATGAATTTGTTGTTCTTGGGATGGAGAATGGTTAAATGTCATTCTGTAGTTCTCACCTAATATTCTGCATTGCTTTAATAACTGTTTTCGATTTAATTGTACTTTTGGACTGGGAGTGTCTACCTTGAAATTCCAATCCAAACATTATACATGTATACATAAATTCTTGATATATGCTTTTATGACTAGTATATAATAACAATTGAATTATTTTATTTAAATAGCATTCTACTTCTAATTAAATTACCTAATTTTGCTAGTTTAAATTATTTTAATTAATATATTATATATGCTGGCCTAATAATAATAATAATAATAATAATAATAATAATAATAATAATAATAATAATAATAATAATAATAATAATAAATAGGCCTGAAAGTCCCTAAGAAGGGCAAAGGCCTCCTACAAGAGGGTAGCTCTTATTCGCTACTGCATATTAGGGATGTGTAGCATTACCCTGTATGCTACATTTTGTTACACTTTTGTTCATCAGATTTCACTCATTTCAAAGTGGATGTTTGATGGTTTTTTATGTATTCCTGCTTCTTGCTATTTTGAATCATCTTGAACCTGCCTGTTCCACATAGCCTTCCCATCTTCATCTTGACCTTCCTCTGTGTTGTTTGCCTAAGCTCGTGTCCCACATGATAGTCTTATACATCCATCTGTCATCCTGCATCCACACTATGTGGCCTCCCCATTGCCACTTCAGTCTGGGGGCTCTTTTTCTGATGTCTGTTGTTGATGTTATTTGGGCTAACACTTGGTTGGAGATTTTGTCCCTTATTGTTATTCCTAATATCCTGCATTTGATTTTTCCTTTGGCTTATTTGTAGCCAACTATATCTGGCACCTGAATAGCATTACTGATGCAGATTTCTAGTGCTTAGAATTTAAACTTTTTGCTTCTTTTCCTATCAGAGAGTATAAACTGAGAGGACGAGAAAGTCTTCCATGCTAAGGATATTCTTCTGTTTATCTCTCTGTCTTGTAAATGAATTGTCCTAAGTATACATATTCCTTTACATATGGTAGAGTTACTCCATCTAAATATGGCTTACATCGTTAGCATTAACAGTAACATTGTTTCTCTGCCTACATCCAAAGGCAAAATATCTGCAATGGGCTTAATGCCAGTCCCCCTTCCCATTTTATTTCTTTCCTGCCTAGTGTCAATGGGAGGGTACTAATTAAAATTTTAAAACTATGTCATCTGAAAAAGTTACAGGACAAACATTTGTTAAGGGTGAAAGATATCTAAATTATCTGTTGAAATTGATGTTGGAAAAGCTAAAATTTCTAATTGGAAGAAAAACCATGCTACAATCGAATCGTTCTACATAGCAGCATCAGCAGATATCCTCAACCCTTTATACATCAAATGTGTCAAAATGAATAAAGTTCATGAAGCACTTTGTGGCTTTTTTTGGAGAAGCAAAAAGATATTCTGTTACGTAGACCTTTTACCCACAAAAAGGCATATATTTAAATACTGCAATGAAAGATGTCTTGTTCAATGCCAGTACTGGATGGTACAATTGGTGGAAAAAAAGTCTTGGAATAAATCAGTTCACAATAATGGGAGAACAGTTATCAGCTGACCATACCATGGCAGAAGGTTGCATTAATGAATTTAATGTCTTAAAAGCAGCAGGAAATTATTCACTGTAAGAAGTGTACAACACCAATGAAACCATGAAATTTCAAGGCACTTTCCAAAAAAGCCTTTACTCTATGAAGGTATTTCACGCACCTGGGTTCAAAATTGGTAAGAAACATGTCAATATTAGCATGAATGAATAAATTGCCTCTAATGGTTATCAGTAAATTTGCAAAACTTAGGGCATTAGAAACCATAGCATGAACCCACTTCCAGTTTACTATAGAAACCAATGAAAGGAATGAATGGATGGATGTAAAACTTTTCCAAGAATGGTTTAAAAAACAATTTGTTTCATCAGTAAAAAGTTTTGGTGAAAAAAGTGGTTTGTTTCCTCGGGATTATTCTTGGTTGAAAATGCTTCCACCTCATCCAGCAGTCAATTGATGCAATAAAAACAATTCTTCTAGCCACTAATGCTACCACAAAATAACAGCCTATCGACCTGGGTGTTTTGCAAAATATAAAATTTGCATAAGAAAAATGGTTCTTAGGTCCCTTATTAAAAACAAAATAGTTCACTTTATCTACTTCAAAAACTACAGAAAGTGAATATTAAGGATGCGCTTTAATGGACAGCAAAGGCACAGGATGTCAGTAAATAGCTCTTGAAAAAAAATAATAGAACAAAATATTAGTAAATCTCACCTTTATCAAAAGTTCAGTAGACAGAAGAATCTTCTTGAGCTCATTTAACAAATTCCTAGCTTTGAGTAATTACATGAAATTAAATATGCAAGTGGATGGTAGGTGAGGCAGAAGCCATCAAGTGCATACAGATTAAGAAATTGTGGCTATGGTGCAGAAAGTTTGGGAACGAGCAAAAATATGATGACAAGGAAGATGTCCATAGTGAGCAAGCAGCATGTGTCGCATTCAGACACCATGGTTACTTTAAGCTATGTCAAGCAAAATGCCAACTGATGTAATGTTTAACAGATTACACTCATTGCAGCAAAAGAAAAAACTGACTCTGTATAGAAAAGCAATCGGTGATTGATATTTCTGATGCACTGTAATCTTTGGGTTAATTTACAACATGAAATATACTTCATTTAAGAACTTTTGAAAAATAAGACATTTTTAAAAAATTCTGTTGGAACTCGCACAGTGAAGCTTGTTAAATATAAATTATAATTAATCTGTCGTCTAACACACTCTTATGCTTCACTTACTTTTAAATATGTTGGGACTGGTTTCGAAGAGACATCCTCTCATCTTCAACCAACTTGACCAACAGTTTTAATAACATTTCACAGGAGGAAAAGTCAGGCAACTACAAAATAACATGTAAAGAATGTGATAAGATATACATTGGAAAAACTAAAAGGAACATAGGAACACGGTTAAAGGAACATCTCAGGAATGTTAAGTATAAAAGAGATTGATAGGTCAGCAGTGGCACACCATTTTTGGAAAGATAATCACAACATAAAAAGAGAAGTAAAGTTACTTAAAGAAGCACATGGATGTACAGAATTGGACATATGGGAGAAGATTTACATTCATAAACATAGGGCTCATCTTATGAATTTCAACATTGCAGGAGAATGTAATACAAATTTCCAGTTTATAAAGAAAAAAACACCACGAGGACGGAGCCACAGGTCCTTATAGATGTTAGTTTCTCGTACCAGTCGTCAAGTTGGTTGAAGATGAAAGGATTCTCTTCGAAACCAGTCCGACCATATTTAAAAGTAAGTGAAGCATAAGAGTATGTTAGACGACAGATTAATTATAATTTACATAAAATATACTGTTCATTTTAAAACATATTTTTCATTTCATTGTATTTTCAAATTTTAGTTTTGATTGATTGGATTTTTGCATAATCTACAGAAGTTCAGATTAACAAGAATCCATGGCAGTGGCAGTGGTCGATGTAGTAGTAATAATAACGATTATAATTTATATTATTTCTAAATGTATATACAGTACTAACTATATTATATTAGAATTTATTAAATATGTTAACAATAACTCCACTACACATACAATATTAGGACATATTTAGTGACAACTGCTCCCATTATCAGCTGTTTGACTACTCAATGTGGTGGCTGAATCCCAAGTTGTACATGGTTTGAAACTTGCCAAGTTCCACTTGTGCATGAAATTCATAAGCTTCTCTTCAAATGATAAGATGTCACATTGAGTAGTCGGTCAGTAGCTGATATTGGCAGCAATTGCCCTCCTGAAACATTTATTAATGTTGAATGTGTAAATGAAATAGTGTTAAGATATTTAATAAATTCTAACAGAATATATAATCGGACCATTGTTAATAACTTGTTACAATTTAAATAACAGTACTGACTACCTGCAAGATGAGATCATGAGAACATATTTCATGAAATAAAATAAAATAAAATAGTCAATGCAAATAAATGATATGTCAAAATGCTTACATGTTTTGTGGGCTGCAGATTGCAAATAACCAGTCGTCCACCATATTTTTTAGTATACAATGGTAGGTTTCCACTAGGTACAATCTGCAGAGTAGTACCCAAACAAATGCTGATGTCAGCTATGCTGCAATAAATAAACACTCTCAACCATAAAAAATATACTCAGGGAAAATTTAAATTTATGATTTTGATAAAAGAATAGAAATATTAGAAAATTATTGCATATAAAGAAAAAAACTAGAAAGATACTTCAACTCATGTATACACATTCTTACACTAACTCCATTTTTTTCACTTACTCTTAAGTAAGACGCGTTTCGGGAGACTCTCTCCCATCTTCAGTTGCTGACTGAACCTCTGCTATTTGAAAATATGGCTGGACAAACTGCTGTTCCTGTGGTGGCCTCTGTTGGTTGAAGTAGGAAGTCGCTGAGCTCGTCTATGGGAGGAAACTCGAAATTCATTAGGCTTTGTTTATTTTTCAATATGAAAATTCTTTCCCAAGTGGACAGCTCCAAAGGGCTATGAAGATATTTTAAAAGCTTTATTCCCGGTTTTATTTCATGATTTTTGGTCCAAAAGTGAGCTGCCACTGCTGATTTATCCACCAGCAGCAGCAGTGGCAGCTCACTTTTGGACCAAAAATCATGAAATAAAACCGGGAATAAAGCTTTTAAAACATCTTCATAGCCCTTTGGAGCTGTCCACTTGGGAAAGAATTTTCATATTGAAAAATAAACAAAGCCTAATGAATTTCGAGTTTCCTCCCATAGACGAGCTCAGCGACTTCCTACTTCAACCAACAGAGGCCACCACAGGAACAGCAGTTTGTCCAGCCATATTTTCAAATAGCAGAGGTTCAGTCAGCAACTGAAGATGGGAGAGAGTCTCCCGAAACGCGTCTTACTTAAGAGTAAGTGAAAAAAATGGAGTTAGTGTAAGAATGTATATACATGAGTTGAAGTAGATTGCCACTCCATTGTCAACAGCTTCGTAAGTACAAGACTTAAATAACTAGAAAGATGTTATCCTATTTCATAAACTTCTATCTACAGAAATTATATAAGCCAAAGAATATAGTTAAAGAAACAGAAATTCTAACAATGTGTATAATACAAGGGGAAGGAGAGTGGCAGTGATAGGGGCAGCAAAATTAGGCTGATGATTTTAAAAGAAGATCCCTTTTCTTTGTTTTCCTTTTGGGCAAGCACATGAGTGAATGAGCGGGTAGGATATTTCTGTGAATGAGAGAGAGCTACTTTCTTTAAAATTTATATGTTGACACAAACTTAACTTACAAGTATTTAAATTCTGGAATGTTTCTGGAACCTTCATTTCTGTCCTCAGCTTGATAAGTTTTAAGAGTGCCTGGTGTGCTTGTGGCTGGGTCTGAATAGCCTCTCTGTTAACATCTATTGGCTGGAATCCAAGGGTAGAATGTCAAAATTCAATAGCTGATCTGAATTTTTTAAAATACATTTTTTTCCAGCATTTGGATAATTCTATACCAAAATTAGTATTTCTTTAAACTGCTTCTTGCTTAATTTTGTGGTTATGTTCTCAAAAATGTGCTGCTACTCCAATTTTTCTAACTGTTTCAGTCAGATATTTCTAAAATGTTCTTTCTTACCGGTTCTCAAATTTCTGTTAGTTTTTCTTATGTATTTTAAATTATAGTTTAGCATTCCCATTGAGTATATGACTGATATTCTTTTTGATGATACTTTTAATGAAAACCTAACAGCATACTTCCAGAGAAGAAATCAGACATACATTAAACAGAATGCTCAGACTATAATTTAAAATATATATGAAAAAAATGTTCATTTTGAAAGCTTTAGATAAGAAAATGAATTTTGACATTCCATATTTGGACGAATTCAGTAATTCTTATTCCAAGCATTAGATGTCAGATTCAATACACCAGTCAGCCCTAAACTTACCTAGCAGCTGAGGATAGGAACGAAGGTTCAAGAAAACATGTCCAGAACTTATAAACTTTAAGTAAAATGATAATAGCTTCTAAATACATATTTAAGCACTAATTGCTTTCTTACTATTATGAGGAGTGTTCTAAAAGTTCTCGGCATCATTCAGAGATGTCATGAAGATGATCAAATTACTATGATAGTTGATAGTAGATGATCATCCTTTAGATGGTAAGCTGTAAAGTTTCAGATGTGTAAGCTCAGTTATTTGTAATAAGCATGTAAGCTAACTAGCATTAACATTTTCTACAAAATGGGTAAAACTGAAATACAAACTGTGATAAAGTACTTAATTTTGAAGGATTTAACCCCCCAAAAAATAGAAAAGGAGCTAGATTCTTCATTTAATGATTCTTCCCCTTCATTTTTGACAGTTAAAATAGTGGGCTGCTGAATTTAAGCAGGATCATATATACAATCAAGATGATGAGCACACAGGGCAATCCAAAACTGCTACAACCAACGAGTTTGCCATAAAAATTCACAGTGTCATATTCAACGATTGCTGATGAAAGGTATGCAAGTTAGCTGACATTGCAAACCCTCAATAAGCCTTGTCCATTACATTTTACATGAAGTTTTGGGTATGAGAAAGCTTCCTGCTCAATGGGTGCTGCATCTATTAACAATGGACCAAAAATGTATTTGAAAATGAATATTTTGCAAGAATGTTTAGACTTGTTTAAATGCAATTTCAGTGAGTTTCTCTAATGTTTCATAACTGTAGATGAAACATGGATTCATCACTACATGGCAAAGATGAAGGAGCAGTCTAAACAGTGAATGGCAACAGGTGAAAATGCACCAAAGAAAGCACAAATGGTTCTATCTGCAGGAAAAGTCATGGCTACGTTTTTCTGGGATTCTCATGGTGTGATGCTTGTAGACTACATCCAGAAGGGCAAAAACATCACCAGGGAGTATTAAGCTTCACTACTACACCATGCTATTTAGGCTAAACATCCACACATGTCTGGATTTTTTGCTGCAAGAGTGGATGACCTTTACATCTAAGTGCTTCCATCTAGACCATATTAACCAAATTTGGCTCCCAGTGATATTAATTTTTGTTCCAAACATGAAGAAATGGCTGGGTAGAGAAGATTCTTATCAATTGATGTGGTTGAAGCTGAGACAGATGTTTATTTTTCACAGGTGGACAAATCTTATTTTACTGAGGGTATTAAAAAGTTATAAAGTCATAGGAATAAACTTATGGATTTACAAGGTGCTGATGTCTGAGGGAAAAAAGAACAAGAACAATAACAAGAAAAAGAATAAGAAAGGATAAAAACCCTATTAAATTTTGTGTTCTTGATCAGATCAAGAACTTTAATAACACCCCTGGTAAATTAACCATTTTACATGAAATTATTTGGATGAAGCAAATCTGCACCTACCATAATTTTTATGTTACTGCAAATATGAAAGCATAGTAGTACGAATAGGGTTAGAAATTAATTTATTATCTATTCACTTAATTTTTTATTAATCTTTTCTACAATTTATGCAATTGGTCAATTAAACTGGGCACAAGCAACCTCTATAGAAAAAAATGTTTTAATTACTGCAAAGCTTGATATGCTTCTGCTGTTCTTTTTCCTCACATTTGTGCTACCAACAATTAGGGGTCACATGATCTTAATGAAGATGTTAAGCAAGTGAATAACTGCACTAAAGCCTGAAAAATGTGCCCTGGACCTAGTGAACAGAGTCAGCACAACTGTGAGAAAGGTGTTCTGAGGGGAAAGGCAATATTATAGCCAATAAATTACACAAAGTGCTCACTAATAATCCAGGTTTCACAAAACCGGCAGAGGCTGTAGACATTCTGAAGGGTAGAGTTTGACAACTTCTATCCTCATAAATTCTGTCCATCAACCAGCTGTTACACTGAAAGAATATTTTCTGTCTACAAGTTTATCTTGGAGGAGAGAAAGAGAAGTTTAACGATAGAGCATTTACTGAAAACATTGTGTATTGTCACATAAATTGCACAAAATTGAAGTAATAAATAAAAATTTTAAATTTTGAATAAAGAATCTATTTTACAGTGCATATATTCATTATTTTTTTAATTTAATAGCTTCTTAGTGCATACTGCATGCAGATTTTGCCTTTTTTAAGGCAATAACTTTTGAAGTTTACTTATGACTTTGAAACTAATAAGATGTTAATTATATAATCAAGATCATTGTATGACTGAGCAAACTACACACTCTTATTGGCTCCACTTACTTGTTTAAATGTAGTACAAAACTATAATGATATACAACCCATCATTAACAATATCAACACATCGTCATACTATTTAGCAAAATGGCTAGCTGATAGATTCAGGACTACCTAAATTTCAAAGCCAGAGCATAAACAATTCATTTCAGTTAATAGAAAGAATAAAGGATATAAAATTACAGCCTTCTGATACATCAATATCTTTAGAAATAGAATCACTGTTTCCAAGTATATCTAAAAGATAAAGTTCTAATTTATCCACATGACCGGCTAAGAACAAGTGGAATTAATTATGCATACATAAAGGAATACCTAAAACTCACTGAAATATGCATAAACCAATACTATTTTTCACTCAAGGGCAAATTCTATACACAAGAATCAGGACTTATTATGGTCAACCTTTTTTCTCCATTTCTAGCTAACCTCTTCATGAGTAGATTTCAAACACACACAAATTCAGCATTCCCATACACATTTAAAATCTGATACAGATATCTTGACATTATATTTGCCATAGTTAACAAGAAACACATTCACAACACCATAAAACTTCTGAATATACAAGTTAAAAGGATATCATTACATATGAAACAGAGAACAAGTTAAGTAAAATTGTACTCACTAAGCTGTAGACAATGGAGTGGTCCTACATTAATGTGTTCAAGCTGTTAACACTAACTCCACTTACTTTTTAAAACTTAGGACTAGTTTCCGGAGAGGTCCCTCCCAACATCGGCTGCTGTTGAATGAATGCCATTATTTGAAACTGTGGATGGATACCCGTTCGTTCCTAAGGTGGTATCTGGTGGTTCTAGTAGAAACTTGCCAAGTTCATCCAGCACCGGAAAATCAAAATTCATTAAGTTGTTCTTATTTTTTAAAATGAAAATTCTCTCCCAAGTGGATAGTTCTATTGGGTTGTGAAGTTGTTTCAGTAATTTAATTTCTGCTTTTATCTCATGATTTTTGTTCCAAAAATGAGCTGCTATTGCTGATTTGTCTACCTGTTTCAATCTAATGTTCCTAAAGTGTTCTTTTCTTCAAATTCCTAAATTTCTTTTTGTTTTCCCAATGTAGCTCTGCTCACAGTCTGCACTTTTAATCCCATATATTCCTGATTTTTGCTCTGTAGGGATGGTATCTTTCATTGTGCAATGTACTAAATTTTTATATTATATTTGTTCTTTGGGGCTAACATTATTCCATGCTCTTTGAATATCTTCCTAAATTTGTTGTGGTAAGTTGGGTGGTATGTGAAACTTTCGAATTTATATCTTTCTTCAGTGTTCTTAAGTGTGGAAACTTCTTTTATCGATTTTTGTCTTATAGCTTTATTGATGATTTTTGTTACTGAGTCTATGTTCAAACCGTTGCTTATAGCCATCTTCATTATGAGTTGGTATTCCATTTTGTACTCCGTTTCCGTCAATGGGATGCTGATTAATCTGTGTGCTAAACTGTGAAACACTGCATATCAATGTGAGATGGGGTTATAACTATCATTTTTATGTAATTTTCTATGTGTGTTTGTTTCCTGCAAATTCCAAAGCTATGACTGTTTGCATTTCTTATTACTTTTAAATCTAGGAATGGAGACATCCATTTCTCTCTTCTTCTATGGTAAACTTACATTAATGCATCTAGATAATGTTTTTTTGGTATTATTGCAAATATGTCATCCATGTACCTATGCCATGTCTTGAAGATTAATGGGAATGCTTTGGTGATATGTATTTCGAAGGAACTCATGAAAAGCTAGGCTGGAAACTTGTTGATAATATTTTTTAATGAAACTGAAGAAGTTTTGTTGGATGCAAATATCAGTTAGTTTCAGCAAATCTCCTACTTCTTCTAATTTTAAGTTTATAGATGTTAACCATTTTTTTAGAATTTGCATCAAGTTTTCTATTGGAATGCTAGGAAATAAGGCTTTCATGTCAAATGACACCATTATATCACCAGCTTTTATTATGTTATATTTAAGTTTATCGACTAGCTCAAATGAGTTTTTAAGCTTAGGCTTTGTAATTTTTTAAATGAACTGAAAATGTTGATCAGTTTTTTTGCTCACCCACATACCAACTAACAAAAAAACTGATCAACATTTTCAATTCCGAAGCTTTGAAAGTTTCACATACCTCCCAACTTACCACAACAAATTTAGGAAGATATTCAAAGAACATGGAATAATGTTAGCCCCAAAGAACAAATATAATATAAAAAATTTAGTACATTGCACAATGAAAGATACCACTCCTATAGAGCAAAAATAAGGAATATATGAGATTAAATGTGCAGATTGTGAGCAGAGCTACATTGGGAAAACGAAAAGAAATTTAGGAATTCAAAGAAAAGAACACTTTAGGAACATTAGATTGAAACAAGTAGACAAATCAGCAGTAGCAGCTCATTTTTGGAACAAAATGAGATAAAAGCAGAAATTAAATTACTGAAACAACTTCACAACCCAATAGAACTATCCACTCGGGAGAGAATTTTCATTTTAAAAAATAGGAACAACTTAACGAACTTTGATTTTCCGCTGCTGGATGAACTCTGCAAGTTTCTACTAGAACCACCAGATACCACCACAGGAACGAAAGGGTATCCATCCACCATTTCGAACGGCATTCAGTCAACAGCAGCCAATGATGGGAGGGACCTCTCCTGAAACTAGTCCTAAGTTTTAAAAAGTAAGTGGAGTTAGTGTTAACAACTTGAACACATTAATGTAGGATAGATAACAAGTTACCATTTCTGGACATTAAAATACTAAAACATCAAGGAAACCTGGAATTTGGTATCTACAGAAAGAACACACATGCAGACAATCACATCAATGTTACACATGGTGTATCATTTTAAATTTAAATCACATCAAATTGATGGATTTAACCCCCAAACACACAATCATGTAGTGATCAACAACTTAACATGTACGCTAATTAACCTACACATTAACAAGGAATAATAGTCTAAAGAATACAAACAAATATGAAAAACAGCGATGAAAGAGGCAGAAACTTATTGAAGAAACCATAACTCTTTCAGCAGGGAAAGATAATTTTAAAAAATTCGCATATCATCTATGGGCTATGGAAAAATTTCAAAACATTTTAAAAGATTTTAATATCCGATTGGCACCAATAAACAGATTTAATATTAAAAATCTCTTGAATGATAATGTTAATGACAGCATTCCACTGGAGAAAAAACAGGTATTAACAAATAAGTTATGCAGAATGCGAAAAAGTCTATATTAGAAAAAAAACAAAGAGAAACATAGGCACACAGTTGAATGAAAACTTCAGGAACATAAAATACACAAAATTGCAGAAATCAGCAGTAGCATCTCATTTCTGGACAGAAAACCATGACATAGTGAAAAAAGCAAAATTATTAAAATTGTATAAGCACCTACAGAGTTAGAAACATGGGAGAAAATCTACATTTATAAATACTGAGACAGATTAATGAACTTTGACACTTCCAGGGATGAAAAATATAAACTTTAAGTTCATTACACCTCCACCAAAGCAGAATATACACATATTAGTTACAATCGTCTGAGAAAATATATGCTACATTTAAAGAAGTAAATGGAGTCAATAAGAGTGTAGTTCAACTTAATCATACCATAACCTTAATTATATGATTAGCTTCAACGTACTAGTTCCAATTTCAAGTTCATAATTGTAGTTACATTTTACAATTATAAATAATGTAAGAGAATTTCCAAACCAAACTTTTTATTCACACAGTTGTTTTATTATCTTATGTCATTCAGTACCAGAGAAATTTATTCTTAATACTTTTTTTTTTGCCATACAATGCATTACATTTCCGAATCACTCATTCAAGCAAAAAAGGAAATGCATATGGCTCCCAAACATAATCATTTAGGAATTCTTTTAGTTCCTATACAGAGCTAGTGTGTGTGTTCTGAATTATATTTTAAAGCACATCTAATTTACATTCAACTATACTGAAGTGGCTTTGACATTAGTGTCTACTTAATTCAGGACATTTTTTGTGAGACCTTTGCTCACTTTGTCAACTGTTAAATGACATATTCTTAATTTTTTAATTTTGAGAGTGAAATGTTACGAGTGTTTTATCATTGTATCAACATTTTACATGTTTGTAGCATTTGAAAATATTTTATCATATAATTGAGTGCTTATTAACTCAGCTTGCTTGTACATTATTAACTTATATCATTTTGCACAGTTTTAAATATAAATCTGAATTGAATTCATTTTGAGAACGCTGTAATAAATCAGAAAGTTTTTTCAAGAAGTAGATGTAAGACATAACAGAGTATCTTATTTTAAGGTGTCAGATAGGCATATTAATTAAGTAAAAATTGTACTTATGAAGCTGTAGACAATGGAGTGGTAATATATACTACATTAAAATATTAAAATATTTTAATATTTAATATTATTAAAATATTAAAACATTAAAATACAACTGAACACATTAATGTAGTATATAGGCATATTAATGTTTAGAAATGAACCAAAAGAAATGCTAACTTTTGGATAGAAAAAAATATGGATATAACAAGTGCTGAATAAGCATTTAAGCATCTCATTTTGATAGTCGTTGATCTTTGAAACAATAAATGACATGAATTAATGATAGTGCAAAATAAGTCTGCTAGTACTTTGTATTTGATTTTTAGGGAAAACTGCAAAAGAATTTATGCCTAGGCAGCTTTCCCTATTAGAAACTGAACATGGCCCTCAGCTGACAATCATATATTTAGTGCCTAAGGCAAGGAATGGACTTTAAGCTCAATTCTCAATAAGCCCTGAAGAAATAAATATACATATTATAATACAACATCCCAAGTTAATATTTCTTTAACTCTCTTACCGATGCATAGTATACTTATTTTTTTTTGTGAATCTCACAAGGAAAAATTTCAGTGCATAAAGCTAAAAGTTTTAAGGCATGATGCAAATAGCTAAATATTCATACCAAGAATTGAAGTCTGCCATGCCCAAATCATTCTCTGGCAAGTTGTGTTCCCAGTCCAAAATAGTATCATGCAGTCTTCCTCGACATGGTCTTCCATTAAGTCTTAAGGCAGGGCATGGTTTATCCAAACATTTTTGTCCAACAGTGGTTGTAGCCATGTCTCTGACAAACTGCCGTCCACACTGATTGCAAAGTTCTGTGAACATGTTGCCATGGAGCTCTGCCAGATGAGTGCGTGGTAGACCAGAACGCAGATGAAGACCATCAATATTCTGACTCACTACATACTGCACCCTTCCTGTAAAAAAGGTTTATTGTTTCTTTCAAAATAATATTCATTAGCAAAATCAAAATAATTCACATAAATAAGTACTTTTATACTGGGACATGGGGATATTAATAAATACAATTTATACACACATAAGTGCACAGGCCTGCACACACTGTAGCTTGGATTTACGGTAGACATTTCAAGTCATGTCATAATCAAAAGTGTTGTTAATTCTATTAAAAATGGTTTTTTAGCCATTAATGCAACTTGTACTGACTGTTCAATGTAAACAATGTCCCTTATTATAGTGCCTACAAATCCTTTTAATGAAATACTATAAAATTAATATGGCATTTTAATTCTTTGAATCATATTAACTAACAAAGACATAGTCTTTAACAATGGAGTTCCTTTCTGAAATTGATCTTTTCATTTTTAGTTATTTTTCTTTATTAAATAAAGTTTTCAATTGATATAATAGAATGTTATGATTAATTTGAAGTGCTAATTAGAAATTCTACAGTGAAACAAATCATAGAATTAAGATTACTTTCTTTGGATAGGTTTTTCAAGTAATTAGGTTTAGGTTCTGGATTCCTAAATTAGATTATTTCTGGATTATTGGAGCAGTATACCTGCTTTAAGGCCTTTATTTATAAATACTACTTCTTCCTTGTTGAAACTTTCTTTGAATAGGATTTCCATTTATTTAGGTTTAGGTTCTGGGTTTCTAAATTTCTCGAAATTACATGGAAAAAACTTATCCAAAGAAAGTTTCAAGAATAAAGAAATAGCATTTTTAAATAAAGGTGATAGAAAGGCTAAACCATAAAGAAAAAGAGATAGTTAGAAATCATTCTAAAAAAAAAGATTAAAAGATATAAAGAAACTAGAAGAAAAATGGAAAACAAGATGTAGAGAAATACAATAAAACCATTAAACGATAAAGATATATATATATATATATATATATATATACAACTTCACTGTTCCTAACTTCTTTTAAGATTACGATAAAGATATAATTTTTACAAAAGCTGATAAAGAGGAAAGAATAGTGATATTAGATCAAGGAGAATATACTATCAGGATACAAGAAAACCCTTTTCCAATATATCATTTCATCTCATGTATCATCAGTGTCCACCACCTGTGGTGCCTCAGTAGTAAAAACAGGCGTTAAACACTATTAAAAAAAAAAAAAAACCAAAAAGATGCAAGAGTTGCTAAAAAAACAAATAGTTTGTACATGTCCAGTCAGACCCATTAAAGGGATGTGTTCAGCCAATGGGGCTCTGAAAATATGCAGTTATCTCAAAAGTATTACAATACAAAATAAAACAGAATAACCCAACAATAGCAAAAAATATATGGTATATTAAAAAATTCACAGGAGAGGTAATGGTATGCAACCTATTAACAATATCAGCACACTATTATAATATTTAGCAAAATGGCTAGCTAATAGATTCAGGACACTATCAAAATTTCAAAGCCAGAATATAAACAATTAATTTTAGTTAATAGAAAAAATTAAGTATATAAAAATACAATATTCTACTACCTTATTATCTTTTGAGGTAGAATCTCTGTTTCCAAGATTATCTAAAGATAAACTTTTGATTTATCCCTATGATTGGCTAAGAACAAGCAGAATCAATGATGCACACATAAAGGAATATCTAGCTTTGGGCCCTATTTTCTCTTTAATTTACTATCAAATAATCTTTTAAACTTTCATCATTATCTTGCTTACAAATTTTCCTGATTCATTTGGCTCTTACTTTACCTGAATAATTTCCTATATCTTTCATATTCTTTCTCAATTTTATGCTCTAATCTCCCCCCCCCTCCCCCGATTTCTCTTGGCAAAACACTTCTCCATCTCTCTAAGAATTTTGGTTTCTTCACATTGTAACAATATGTCCCAATTATTATCCTTTCAGTTACAGAGTGGGAATTTTTCTAAATCTCCCCTTATTCTTAACCCTTTCAATCTCATAACCCTGGTTCTAGATCATGCAAAACCCTCTCTTGCTGTTTTATCACACTGATCAACATAATCTTCTCTACTCCACTCTGTTTTCACATCTTTATACATATTGTGCGAGGTTTTGAAATTAAAACTGGTAAATGTACCAGGAGAGATCAGAAACTAAGGTTATAAGGCTGATATTTCTGGAGTTTCGTCCATTATAGAGAAATTAGTAGTGTGCAGTAATTCTAATACATGCGTTTGCAACTGTGCAGGGTTTCAGCCACCTAGTTGTACGTAAACACAAATAGAGACTCGTTTGGAAAACTGGTCTCACAATGAAATCTGCTCCGTTATTTGATTTCTGTGGGCGAAGCATGTAAATGTGGCTGAAATTCACCGACAGCTGGTACAGGTTTATGGAGAGACTGTAATGTCTCATCAGCATGTTGCAGAATAGTGTCGAAAGTTTGCAACCTTAGAGAAAACTCTTCGATCACAGTGGCTGACCCAGAATAGCATGAACAGATTTGAACACAGCTCATGTGGAGGAGCTGATTCAG
Source organism: Metallyticus violacea (assembly GCA_030762175.1). Lineage (NCBI taxonomy): Eukaryota > Metazoa > Arthropoda > Insecta > Mantodea > Metallyticidae > Metallyticus > Metallyticus violacea. The sequence goes on along the minus strand of CM060835.1, from coordinate 138,377,820 downwards.
GACAACAGGAGAATCACGTTACGGCGTATGACGGTTTTCCACGGAAGGGAACAGTTTTCTTCAGCACATTGTCACGGGTGACAAAACATGGATCCACCACTATACCCCCCGCAGTAAGCGGTTGTCAATGGAGTGGAAACACCCCTCCTCTCCAAAGATAGAGAAGTTTAAGATAGCCCATCTGCCGAGGTGATGGCCACAGTGTTTTGGGACAGCATGGGTGTTGTACTCATGGAGTTTTTGGAAAGAGGGCACACAGTGACCGCCAACGGATACTGTGTGACCCTGACAAGATTGCACAAAGCAATTAGGAGGAAATAGCCAGGACTTCTCACCGAGGGCATCATCTTCCTTCATGACGTGTGACCTCATACAGCTCAGAAGACCACCATACTGTTGAAGTAGTTTAGCTGAGACATTATTGACCACCCTCCCTAAAGCCCAGACCTTTCTCCAAGTGACTTTCACCTTTTTCCTCACTTGAAGGAGCACCTAGAAGGCTGATGATTCACTTCAGACCAGGAGGGAATATTCAAACTTATCCCATGAAGCGACAAATGCCTAAATTGATATGGAGACTATGTTGAAAAATAACCTAATGTACTATCAGTTGACTGTATTGGTTGTATGAAATAAAATGCACACGTTTCACAGAAGGCTTTGTAACCTTAGTTTCTGATCACCCCCTTGTATCTTGCCTTTCAATATCTTCAGTTCCTAATTTAATTTATTGATTTTCTAGTTCTCCCCATTTCCCAAAATCCATTTCCTCAATCCTGTTGAGTCATTTCTTGATTTAACCTTTCCTGGACTTTCAGACATTGCTGTAAGCAATTTTGCTCATCTAAATTTCTAATTCTAAACCAATATTTCAATATTCTTTACAAAGTTTTCCCTTTGCTACCAATTCTTCCTAATTCTGCTTGTGCAACAGTATTGGATGAAGCTCTAGGTAAGCCCATGATTTGTTTACACAAATTCCTATGGATCATATTCACATATGTTCACCCTCCTCTACACCCCAGATTTCTACTGCATAAAGCATCTTAACCTTGTTATACTCCCAACAACCGCCTGTGGTGCCTCAGTAGTAAAAACGGGCGTTAAACACTACTCAAAAAAAAAAAAAAAAATACTCCCAACAACCAATTTAGTTGCAGCCCTGGTAGTTGCTCTATACATGCTTTGAGGCTTTTAATGAGAGTTTTTCTTTAGCTAATTCCTTCTCTTTTGCTCACTCCATCCACCATTACTATTTAATCTTATCCTAGATAATCAAATTTACTAACCCCCTCAGTTTCTTTTCCTTGCCAATACCATTTCTCATCTTCCCTTAACTTGCTACCCTTCTTAAATACCTATCATAATATTTTATTTGCCTATATTAATTCCTGCACTCTATTTCCTACAGAACTTATCTAGTGCTTCAATTACTTTCATTAATGCAACATTAGTACTGATCCCATTATAAGACCATCTGCAAATAAACTTGGTATAGTATACCTACACATAATCATAGATAAACATAAACAACAATGATCCAACATGCTACTATCTAACTATTATCTATTGATTGAGAGTGAAAACTTGACATGCTAGGGTCATTTGAATTGTCTCTCATTAATTGCCTTCATTTTGCATACTATTTACCAATAAGAAAATGTGTAAGATTGATGCATGGAAATTATCACATTAACTGTGTGAACTTTTTAGCAGTGACTTTATAACTTTTGGGAAAATATAAAGCCAGAGAAAATAAAATCCAAATGTTATTGTCTTTAAGAATGTGATAATGGCAGCTCCCATTTCATTCTATTTGTTTATAATGTTTAAAAATAATAAAAATAATTCAAAGCGTTAGAAATAGTATTGCAGAAAAGTAATATTAATTAAGAAAAATTGAAGAAAAAATTATTACTTGCCCATAGAGTGGACTTTGCATCTGCAAATTATTGTGGTAATGTTACCCTGTAGGATATTCTGAGAATTCTCTTACTGTGTAAATTAGTGCATATGTGGAAACAGAATTTCAGTGCTGCATATGTGAAAAATTTATATTTACTGATGGAACATTTGGACATGTTTCCCTTGTTTCTTACAAGTTCCTACCCATAGTTTCTAGCAGGAGAAATTCAATTATATGCTGATTGCATTCTCTCCTTATAAAAGAACTTTCAAAACATTATGTGCATCTCAACATACCACATTCCACAAGTTTCACCAATGCCATGTGTGTTTTTGTAGGAACTGCCTCATCAAACGAGATATTTATGTTTGGTTTTAAGCCCTTCTTTTCCAATGTCCACACTCCATTTGGTCCTCTAAAACAGAAATTAATAAAACTAATGTATTAAGAACTTTCAATTTACAACATAGTTTTACCTGAATTCAGAATTCTTCTAGGTTAAAAATACAAAAGTTAAAATAAAGAAATACTTGTGTCAAGCAAACAGCAAATGAAGTAACCCAATGAAAGAATTATTGAAAATCACTTTTGTCTTATTGAAAAATATAGCAAAGTTTTAGTTGCCACCACAGGATATTAAGATAATAATATTCCACACTATAAGTCAAAGGCAACAGAAGTATTCTATAAATAGGGTTGCAAACCCTGATTTTTTCCGGAATATACATGCCTCCATTTCTCAATCAAGTTCCAGACTCTATAACGTCCAGAATTTTTCAATTTACACAATTTAAAATTGTAATATAATTTTTCTAATACGTCTTGCATTACAAACTATATTGGAACTTACATGCCTGCTCAATGGCTATTGAAAGTTGCGATGAAATTTCCATTTCTCTTCATGGAAGTCCTAGTGTCAATTCCCAAGTAATTGCTCTGATTTTTTATCTTGTGCTCTAGTCAGCTGTCTTATTTTATGACACAACCATCATATGTGAGCATTTTATCATGAATAATGTTGCTGCTTCCAATGACAACCATCTTGTGGGCACATGTCTAAGAGTACCTTTCTACATTATACTCAAATACCTTATGATTTATGTTTGTTAATTGGATATTGAAGCAGGCTTCTATTATGTTGCGGCTCATCATGCATCACAAATTGTTCTCATCCCCCTCTGCACACAATCTGTGGGCTGCAACCCATACACAACAGGCAACAGTTATGTCTAAGACTTTTTTTCTGTGAGAATTTGTAACCCTAGCTATGAACTGATTCAATTAAAACTGAAGTTATATCTATGTTAATAATCACATTAGGAAAATACAGGGAGTGTATCTGAAGAGTAAATGTACTTATTGATTCAGTTTGTAGAAAAAACTCATTTACTTTAACTCATGACTGTTGGGTGAATTATGTCTACATTAGTTTGAGAATTATAAGTTCTGAAATTTGAAATGTCATCATTTCAAAGATTATAATTTAATTTTGTTGTTCCTAGAAGTACATTTAATTTTTTCTTATTTGATTAGTTTGTTTTATTATTGCCTTACAAGAATGTTCATTACTTAAAAGTAATGAAGATAATCCCAGGAAATGCTGAATGCCAACACCAATGGAAAACAACAATGGTAAAATTGCTTTTACATTTATTCAGTACCTAAGGAATGCTAAAAATAATATTTAAAAAAGGAAAATATAAACAGTTAGGTCTGGCTAAATTATAAAGTTAAGGACTGCTCATGAGCTGCATAAAATGAAATCATAGTGTTTCAGCAAATTCTATGTGCAAAACATTTATATACAAGGACAAGGTGAAAAGTTCTGGGCCTTGTGCAGAGATGAGATTTATAATCATGTTGTTACATGTTCTGTAATAATGTTATTAATACGATCTACCGAATAGTCTTGTTGGTATGATTGTTGAAAATAGACTGTTGTGTGTGTTTTGTTCAAATGGGAAAAACTGGAATACCATTCTTAAGAAACTTCTTTGTTTTGGACATTTACCGCCAGTGGAAATTCATCCAAAGTTGATGAAAGTTTATAAGGAGTTAGCAACAGAATTTAAACACAGTCATACTTCTCTTTAAGGTGATCCTGTGAAGGACTCCCATAACTGCAACCACAGAGGAAAACATCAAGTGCATAATATGGTATTGGATGATTGACAATTAAAATAGCTGACACCACAGGCATATCAGAAGAACGTAAATGATACATTTTTAGAACATGAAGAACTAAAGACGATAAACTTTTGTGCAAGTTGTGCTCCATTTGTTGAATGCTGACCAAAAGCAAATGCAAAAATGAATTTCATAAAATATTTAGATCATTTTAAAAAGAATCCAACTGATTGTATGCACCAATTTGTTACCATGGATGAGATTGAGTTCACCACCACACTCCAGAAATGAAACAGGAATCAAAGAAGTGGATGAAAGCTGGTGACCCTGCATCATAAAATGCAAAGTTGATGTCATCTGCTGGAAAGGTTATGACAACTATTTTTTGGGATGCAAAAAGGATTCTTCTTATTGATTATCTTGCAAAGGAAAAAACAATAACTGGCAAATATTACACAAGTCTTCTGGACCAATTGGATGAAAAAATATGTGAGAAGAAGTCTGAATTGTAAAAGAAAAAGATCTTTCACCAGGACAATGCATCTGTCCACAAAGATGCCTTGGCAATGGGAAAACTAAGGGATTTGAAGTACGAATTGTCAGAACATCCACCCTAATGACCAGATTTGGCACCCTCTGACTTCCATATATTCCACATCTAAAGGAATTGTTGGCTGGAAAACATTTTGAGTCCAATGAAGTATTGCAGCCCAGATGAGTATTTTTCAGGACCTTCCAGCATTGCACTTCATGGTTGGAAAAATAATGGACAAAGTGCATTGACCGCAAAGGGGACTAAATAGAAAAATTAGTATTTTGGCCTAGAAAACACAGTCTTTCACTGTCAGACTGAGAACTTTTCACCTCGCCCTCATACTATTGTTTACAATAATTTTTGCGACTTAACATTCTTTTATCATTAATTTAGGTCCTCTGAAATTCATACATCTTATTTTTATTAAATGTTATAGGGAAATTTTTTAATATTTGTTTAGAATATGCATATGTTAATGTTTATTATTTAATTTATAACGTACTCTTTGCACAATGGGGCCATGGTACTTGGTTGGTGCACACCATTCTGTCTCTCTGTCAAATAAGTGCCTACTCTTAACACAATATATGAGTACACATTGGGGTGTCCCTTATTATTTTACAAGAAATGTTTTGAATTCACACTAACTAGTTATATTTCTACAAATCTAGAACATGTCTATTTATAAATTTATTGGTGATGGAAGCATTTTAATCTTCATCAACTTGAATGTGAAAATGTGGAAAATAAGTCTAAATATGTCATGCTGCAGTCACAACTGGAACCTGTAGACCATATGCTGTGTTAAGTTCCTTCTGGATTATATGATGCTATTCATGAATTATGTTACAAGAATTATGCAATTCCAAGGGATGCATATTTTTGGTATAGGATGTAAAGCAACCCATTAATGGGTCACAACTTGCCATCTTTAGACTTTATTTTATTTTACTAGATCTAATTTATTTTATAACATAACTATTAATAAAAGATCAAATCTTATAATATGTGAGTGCATGAACTTCTGATATAAAGCAAGAATTTCAACAAGAGTATTTGTTGACTGTATAAGATAAAAAATGCTTATTGACTTAAATTTTAAGTTTAAAAAAATCACAAAAGAATACAAAGTTATTATCAAATTAATTTTTAAGGCCTGTGAACAGGAGTTAAAAAAAATGCAATTGGTTAACCTGCTTGATATTGCATTACTAATGCTCTACAAACTATCAAACTGGAAGAAGACAGGATCTGCAGGAGAAACAGCCAAGATGAAGTTATCTTGCAGGTATATACAGAAAAATCCCTGAAAAAGAAGGAAGAAACAAAAAGAAAAAGAAAAAAAAATTTACTTGCCGGCCAGGCATTAGAGTTCTACACCAAACAGCAGAGGAAAGTAGCTTAATTCATTTGTCAATATGCACTTTAAGAATTGTAGACCACATTACACATCGTCGTCATGGTGGTGGTGGACCACCTACCTCTTCTATTGCACTTCTTTTCCCATCATTTGAAGATTTAGACAAAGCAATTATAGTGCATTTTTGTCCCATTTTTCAAAGGGTTTACCAATGTGAGGTATTATTCCACATTAAGGGCTGAATTAGATAAATGCCAATTAAGTATTAGAGACTCTGTTTATATCATTTAGACTACAGCAATGTTATAGAGCTTCCTGTTAAATGAATCCAACAAAAGATAATTTATGAATGATATTTCTGCTATTCTTCCTGTTCAATGAATGGTAAACACTTATGGCCATTAAATTTGATAAAAAGTTGGCTTTTGGTGACACATATTCTTTACTTCAACATGTTTAAGGAGCACTCGCTCCCATCCTAAGCAAAAGACCAACTGTTGCTCTCTAGGCAGCTTGCGGAATTTGTTGAAAATATTAAGGGTAGGCATCCCAAAGTTTATTATGTGGTTTTCATTTTTAATGATGCAAATTTTTTTCCATGTTGTTAGTTTTGAAGGGTTCATGATATATTGATTAATACATTGTGGGTAATTTTTATACACTTCACTTACATGTTTTTAAAATCAGGACATGTTTCAAGAACCGTCGTTCCCATCGTCAGTTGTTGACCCACTGTTCTGGTTGGTCCTCTGCAGGTTATTGAATTTTTGTGTGGTGGCCTCTAGTGGTTGTGAAATGAATCTGGAGAGGTAGTCCTCTGGCGGAAGGTCAAAATTCATTGCCGTTTTTCGGTATTTTAAGATGAAAATATTCTCCCATGCTGACAAGTCATAAGGATTGTTTAATTCTTTCAAAAGTTTTATTTCTGGGTTCATTTCATGGTTATGGCTCCAATAATGATGTGCTACTGCTGACTTTACCGTTTGTTTCAACTTAATGTTCCTAAAATGTTCCTTCTTGCGGGTTATCAAATTTCTTTTAGTTTTTCCTATATATTTTAGTTCACATTCCGAGCATTCTATTGAATATATTCCTGATTTCTTTACTGCTGGTAACTGGTCTTTTAGTTTTGATCCTAGGAGGTATTTAATGTTGTATCTATTGATAGGAGCTAACGTTATGTTAAATTTTTTGAAAATATTTTTGAATTTGTAGTGTACTTTTGGATTGTAAGTGAATTTGCAATATCTTGGTTTTTCTTTGATTACCTCCAGAGTCGAAGCTTCTTTTATGGATTTTACTAATTTGTATTTATTGATCCTTTTTATTATCGAGGGGATGCTGAAACCATTGTTTATAGCTGTGTTTATAATGTGTTCATACTCTATCTTATATTCTGCGTCAATGAGGGGAATGTTGACCAATCTGAAAGCTAAACTGTTGAACACTGCATATTGGTGTGGTACTGGTTCATGATATGTTTTAATAATTTATAGTTTTCCTGTCAATTTTGTGGTCTTTTGATCAAAAATGGTCTGCCATTGCTATATGTGTTTGGAATTATTTATTCACCCAAATTATACAAAAGAGATTCAAAATGGCAGATTTTTGTTTGTTTATACCAAATATTCCAGAAACATTGTTTGGTATAGGTTTCTAAATTTTTTTAAATTTTTAGTATATCTGATCACAATCATTGCAATTGATTTGGTAGATACCTGATTTCTTTTCTTATGGCATCAGGTTTTTGCAGGAAGATTCTAATAAATTTCTAATGCTGTGAACTTTTGAGAAGCCACAGTAACATTATGTTTTTTTAAAAAAATTTTTGAATGCATTGAATGTTCTGGGATGGTATGTAAATTTTTTGAAATGCATATCTTCTCTTATCTGCAGTATAGAGATTGTGTCCTTAACAGCCTTTATTCTTAAATTTTTCAATTTATTTATCCATTAATTTTTTTGTGGAAACCATTGAGAACGCTATGTTGATGATGTACTTTTATTCTTTTTTCTTTTTTGCTGAAAGGAATATTAACCAATTTGTATGATAGGCTATTTATGATGATTAATTATGGTGTGCTTTGGGTTAAAACTATCATTTTTTATGTAATTGTAATTGTGGGTAGGCTGTCTGTATTCCAAATGATAGTCTGCTGTTATTTCTGATAATTTTCAAATCTAGAAAGGGTATAAATCCATCTATTTCAATTTCCATTGTGAATTTTATGATTCTATCTTGTAGATTTAATAATTTCAAAGCATCCTCAAATATTTGGGTTTAATAGCAAAGACAGTGTCTTTCCATCCAAAGAAACTTAAAACCTTCCAATCTAGAATGATGATAAGGGCAATTCATTCCCTGAAAATAAATTTCTATTCACTGTAACTGCATGCTAATCCACAGCTAAAGAGCATACAATTGTAAAAGTCTCTAATCAAGATCTCTGTTTCATAAAATAATTAAAATCAAACAATATGATAGATACAACAATTTTTAGAGCAGCTTTGAAGAAATTTAGTCAGTATTTGTTCTTTAATGATGACAATGGTGTAAAAATCAAAATTAAAATGGTGGTAAATTTGAATAGGAAGACTAATTATGGAAAGGAGATGTATATAGAGAAAAGAATGGTAAATTACTGGCAACTTCTTTTTAAGTATTATACAATGTTTTTATTTATCTATAATTCTATATACTTTCTAATCCAAATGTTTCTTTGTTTCAGAGAAAACAATGGATGATCTCATTTGGTGAAGAGTAGAGATGTTTTCTTGCCTTTAGATGTTACTAACTTTCTGCAAGAAACTCCTCTACATAAAGGAATAACATTTCATATTTAGAAATAAAAGGATATTTTGCATATTAAAAGCAGAAATGACTCAGAAGAAAGAGCTGTTAAATTAATGCAGAAATGTCACTTGCTGTTGACTATGGTTGAAGAACAGCTGCAGTTTGTGTACAGCTTACGTATGCATCATCTAAGACTTCACCCAGATTGCAAAAAAACAAACATTAAAAATAAAATATCCACAACAGTTTTGAAAATTGCAATACACCATTAAAAGCACAAATGTATGCAAAATTCCTAATTAAATATATTTACCATAATAACATCTGGTTCCATATTTTTTTAGTGTCCATTATGTCAATCATTCCAGCATTCAAATTTGGTGCTCAAATTTCATATTTGATTTTGACTGCCTACATGGAATAAATTTAGAAAATGAGCACAAAAAATTTCTGCAACAAATATTTTTTGTGCCAAAATAGTACATGTATCTGTCTGACTGCATTTCAGATTATTACTCTTTGCACTATCTGATTTGGCAAGTTAAATATGTTAGAACTATATAAAGCTGTAACAATCAAATTTCCAATCAACATACATAAAAATGTTTAGTAACTGTGAAACTTGATGGAATACATACCAAGGAAAAGCTTCAGAAAATAAACTGTGTTTACACCATTTATGGGTCAATCAAAAGTTTAGCTTTCCTTCTTCCTAACCACACAAATAGGCATCTTGAAATGAAACCCAATACATATGCACTAGAATCCATAGGCATTACCTATTGCTGAAAAAAAAGGCTGTGTGAATTATATGGTTGCTTCTGTTTTTTGAAAACAGACAAAATAACTTAGAAAAGTTACATGCAATAAACATTACTGTTATAAGTGCAGAAATTTTGAAGTACATGGTAAATGTATTTACAGTGCTAGAGATTTCATAATACGTCCATGAAATCATAGAAATATTCTACCATAGAGCAAATATTTAAAATCTTAAAGTTATTAAGAAAATGACTCAAAGTTTCTTTATGTGCATGAACTTGTTTATTTTAAACCAACATTTAATTTCACTATACATTTAGCAACAAGTGACTAACTATTGCAGCATACTTTATCTCTGTTAATGCTAAACAATATACTTTGCTATAAAGTAATTATAAATCTGAATAGAACGTCATTATGTAATCATAAAATGAAAGCATAAAACATACTGGGACTTATGTACTGTAGATAAAATATGCAAAGAGAGAGAATAAGTATATCATTGTGCACCATAAGAATATTAAACCTCCAATACCAAAACTTTTCCTAATCGTAGCATGCCATTGTGAAAACATGAAATAGTAACCTAAAATCTGGTATTCCTGCCGATGTGCTAATTCCTGCTCCTGTGTGAACCACAACATGTTTTGCTGAAGACATCCATTGTGCCAATTCTTCAACTTTTCTTGTAACACTTTCTTTGCTGTCAAATTTCTGTAATTAATAAAACAATTGTCCATAAAATATTGTAATTTGAATGCAGCTATCTACAAAGAAAGAAGCTCTATAACTCGCTTGATTAAGTTCTAACAGATGAATAAATATCCAAAGGGTAAACAATGTTTTACCGTAATATAGAGTAGCTTTCATTTGTGAATTCTCTTCTATAAATACTAACTTTCTGGTATGGTATTACTACTAGTTCTTAATTTAAATATGTGCATACACATGCTAGGTAAGCCTCCAAGCCTCCAATGCTATGAGCAAAACTTACAAACAAAAAAAATATATCATGCAAACTTCTCAGGTCACAGGTTGTGCAGTGGGCCGGCTGAAAACAAATTATTTAGGAAGCTACAGATATCAAGACACTCTACAGGAAATATGCAGAAAATACCTGAACTAAATAAAAGTCATAATTACTTCCACACTACTAGTTTTTTCACTTGCATAATTAAACCAAAAATCATGCTGGATCCAATATGGGATCATTAAAGCCACCCTATGAATAAAGCAAAATTACCATAGTTAAAATATTGCAGGTACTAAAACCATACTTTGTTACACCGTGATAGAACAGCTGATGTTTTTACTGTACTCTAAGTGTCCAGAATACTTAGAGCATGACAACTCTGGTTTAATTCCAGAGCCCTGATATTAAATTTGTTGCAAAGAGGCATCTGGGCAGATATTTCTCTTTTACTTATTCCAATAACTGCTTCATTGTCATCTTTCTAATCCAGTACAATGTAATTTACCATAAGAGTGTCTATAAAATGCACTATGCAACTATTTTAGGCTGCTAATACACAGACTCCAATGCCAGTCAGATTATTATTAGACATTGTCACTTTACTGTACTTTTCTTTACTGCAGCAATCTCACAGCATACAAACCACAATTAGAAATGAGCTGTTTGTGCTCCCACCGGATTCAGAAAGGTGCTTTCTATAATAGTATTGTATTGTTTAACACACTTCCATTAACTATAAAAGAACTGCATTATAATAAAGTAAATTCACGTTAGAATTAAAAAAATATTTTCCACTTAAACCTTCTACACAGTAGATGATATCATTCAACTAAAAAAATAATTGTTTTAACTATCTTAAAATAATTTTTTCCATAAATATAAATTTATTAAAAAAATGTAAATATCTCCTCCTTAGTGTAACAATGCATGTAATATGCAATTTTGATATTCTACATCCTATAGTTAAACTAGCTCAACAAAATCAGACCAACTCAAATATAGAATCTAAGGATTAAATTATGCATGATATGACATAATAGATGCACTATCTACAAATCTGGGGTATGAGAGAAACAGAAATAAAGGAAAAATGAGAGTCCCTAAGTCTGATTTCTGTTATCTTTGTTGGTTGACTTGGTTTATTTATAGATGCTCTTTAACATCTCAGGTCATCAGTGTCCCATTCAATTCCGGGCATGAAATGGCCTATAAATTTTGCTTAGAGACCTCTTCTTTCAGGCTTGAGGTACTTTTACATGCTGTTAATCTACGGCTTTACTTCTCTTCTAAAGGAAACCATACTTAGGATTTTTATGCGTGAAAAATGCATTGATCCTGGCTGGGGCTGAACCACAATCATACACCTTATTATATACAGCAAGAATGATGATGAAGGTTTAAACAGCATAAAACACATAACGTCATTAGTGCTCTAACACACATCATGCAGTAAGAAGGGAGTTTAACAGATTCATTCTGACACTTGACTTTAAGTAATTAATATTTATATCTCCACATGTAATTATTATGATTACTTTTGTATTTTGCTATTCAATTGGATTGTGCATAATTCAATGTCCTGTCCTGAATTAAATTTTGATATATCTAATGTTTATATGGCACATCCAACCTGACATAAATGCAAACTCCTCCATTATGTTCTTTTTTCTTAAAGTTTCTGCTCCCAACAATAAACATGTAATGACGATTATGATAATTCCTGTTATTTCAAATGAGTTCAGATAGGCATGGTTTTATACTGTTACAAATTAAGCTGTTTAGTAATTTAACTTTTTATTTTTCACTCCTCAATTTCACTTCATATTCTGTGTAATCATTATCATTTAACTTAACATTAACTGCTATTAAGTTGATGAATTAATTTTGGGTGTCATCAATGCACGTAAGCCTCAGATTCATACTCTGCACCCTCCTATGAAGCTGAGGTTTGTCATGCCCATCAAACAGTCCCAGAAACTTCATATTTGAGTGCCTGCTTTTAGCGCTGATGTCACCAAGATCTTTCTCAATCCTTTCTCAAGGCTATTACTTACACCACCAACAATTTACAACCTCATCCTTGCTGAAATCAACAGTTAGTTTTTCCTAGTTTTTTGTGACATCAAAGAGTCCAGCACTTGTATTAAAAATGCTCACATCATCATAAATGCTACCCATGTCTCCTTGAGTATACCCCTCCCATGACCACTACCTAGAAGCAAAACATTGTTATTACCTTTATGCTTAGCATCAGTACTGGTGGAGGACTTGTGTTCTGGTGAGCTTGCAAGAACATTGAATCTAGAAATGTTAATTAGAACTTGTACAGTGAAGCTAATCATATAAGTAAGATATATTATATGATTGAGTCAAACTACACACTCTCATTGTTCCACTTACTTGTTTATAATATGTGGTACTAGTTTCACACTCTTTGTTCACATCATCTGCTAAATGTTGAATGCTGGATAATTTGTTATTCTGTAGGAAAGTGTATTCTACTCTGGTGGAGGTGATGAACTTAAAGTTTATGTTTTAATCCCCGGAAGTGTCGAAGTTCATTAAATTGTCTCTGTACTTGTAAATATAGATTTTCTCCCACGTTGCTAATTCTATAGGTCCTAGTATTGATTTTAATAATTTTGCTTTATTTACTATGTTGTGGCTTTCTGTCCGGAAATGAGATGCTACTGCGAATTCTTCATTTGCTTGTATTTTATGTTCGTGAAATGTCATCCATGAGCTATGAAAAAATTTCAAAATAGTCAACAAGATTTTAATATCAGGTTGGCGCATGTAAACATATTTGATGTTAGAAATCTCCTTAGATAATGTTAATGACAGTATTCCACGCAAGAAAAAAGCAGGTATTTACAAAATAAGTTGTGCAGAATGTGAAAAAATCTACATTGTAAAACCAAAGAGGCACACGGTTAAAAGAACATTTCAGGAACACAAAATACAAGCAAATGGATAAATCAATCTACAGAATTAGCAAAATGGGAGAAAATCAACATTTACATATACAAAGACAGTTTAATGAACTTCTACACTTCCGGGGATGAATACATTAACTTTAAGTTCATCACATCTCCATCAGAGTAGAATACATATTCCCACAGCATAACAAATTATCCATTTAGCTGATGATGCAAACAAAGAGTTCTGGAAACAAGTACTACATATTATAAAGAAGTAAATGGAGCAATAAGAGTGTGTAGTTCAATAATCTTAACAATGAATTTGTTCACCAGAGGGATGCTAGTAGCTACTTCAGTTTTGTGTTGTGTGTGGGGTTAAGTAGTTGAATCTAATGCTATGTTCAAGTTTGAATGTTGTGGAAAATGTGTGTGGTAATTGTGGTATGTGTCATAGGAATGTGTATTCATGTTGTCAGCTGTGATTTCATCAGATATGTGCTAAAACTAACAGCAAGCATTTGCTATTTACGATAAGCTTTTGACAATGAAAGTCTTTTACTGCTTTTATTACTTTCCTTAGTATCTTGCAATACTTTTTAAAATGTATTTTTAATTCCATTTTCTATTAATACTATATTAATGGAAATATTCAGTGGGAAATATGTTCCAAATGCAATTTAATAGCATGTAAGAAATTTGAATACACTGTTAACATCATTTGCATTGCACATGCTATTCTACAATTCTTGTTGAAGTGCCTTCACCATTTTACTGAGGTTTAATTTAGGGTCTTTACTGAGCTTTAGCTGACCACATTTTCTAATTCCTTGGATTATATATTGCTGTGCTAGAGTTTTATGAATCCTGGTGAGAAAGTTAATTGTATGCACCATGTTTCATGCTTAGGCTTAAATAAAAAGTTTAAGGTATCTTCAAGTTTTATCAACTTTCCTAATGGTAAACAATAAATATCAATTATCTGTAATCTTTGGTTTAGAAGGCAAGTATGGTTACTACCTCACCAAAAAATGCTCCATCTCTATATTTATATAGATATATAAAAAATAGAGATATTGAAGGAGACACAGAAAGTTTATCTGAATTTACAAAGATATTATCTATTGCTACAACACCAGGACTGACATCTATGTTGGAGATAATAGTGATATAAAAACTTTATTGTTGAATTTTATTATGGAGTCCTTCTTAACTATTACTTGAGCATCATGGTCAGAGATTATTTTATTTTTCATTTTAATATATATTTTTATATATCATTATATAAGTAGAGATTAAATTAAATTAATATGTTTATTAATTTAAATGGAACAATACTGATGGTCATACACCAACATAGCGTATCTAAAATAACAAGAACTAGAGAAGTAGAAATTGATAAACGCCCACAAATTCTTATATTTGAATGATAGCTGTAAAACACCTAAGTAGAGATAACTTTACTGTACATGGCCTTCACTTGAATTCTAAAGGCAAAAAGCAGTTTTTGCTCCTTATTGCTGACAAAAGTTTAGCTTGTATCAGAAGTTTTTATCCTGAAAAACGGGACCATTGATTTTGTCATTGCATTATTAATTACATTATTGAACACATTTTATTTTAACATTACAAACTTTATTTAACGTAAAATACATTTTCCATTAATTGTAACATCCCATAACTTAACCTACCCTATACTAAGCTATAGTCTCTCAGCCTGGCCACCGATTCCATGATACTAGGTATTCCACTATATTATCCATTTGTCACATATGTTGGCTGACTGCCAACCAAACAAATACCAGGTCAAGCCACTGACATAGAGTTGCATGGAATACATACATGGAACTTATATTTATTGTATATATTTACCATTGCCAGTAAAAAAAGGTAACCTACACGTTCTTCTAAAAACCTGATATATGTTTATGGGTATTGTGTAAGTGTGCAGCCTAATTTTTTCTTTGTAAGCGGTTCCTTGCACAGGTTGATAATTGTATCATCACATGTATTGTTGGTGTGAGGAGGGGGAAAGCATGGGACATTACCATTGCAATCCACATACTCTTCCATTTTGTATCGGTATGAGATAGACTTGTCAAGACCTAATGTGAAGCATATATATGACTATATTATTTGTAAAACCAGAGTTCAGGAAGGAAGACTAATTAGAAAAAAATTTAATTCATTTTATCCAGGCTTTGCAATGCATTAGACACCTTTTTCCACCCATTAGATAAGTTCTAATATAGTCTCTTTCCAGTCTTCTCTCTCTTCCCAGAGTATGTCCTCTAATTCTTTTTCTTTTCCCTTTGTGATCAAATTCCTTTTGGTCTACCTCTCTTTTTATTGGTATCTATTTATACATTTTCTTCAATAATCTTGCATCCTCTTCACATGACCTAACTACCTCAAATGCATGTTTTCACTTATGCCATGTGACAGTCTACTATAGATAAATTTAGGGGAGGTCTTATAAATTATTAAATAAAAAGTATTAGCATCCAAATAATGAAAAACTCTAATGCAAATTTAATTGTTTATATAATAATAAAAATAATAACAATAACAATAATAATTAATAATAATACTTTATTCGCCATTTGGATCATTTACATGATATGGGCTTCATTCAGAATATAAAATAAGCAATATACAAGTTTAGTAATTATACTATTTACCTATAGACAGAACGAAGGCTTTGATTCTCACTGAATAACAGTTTTCTGCCTTTGCTACATTATTTAAATGGAAAGAGCCTTAATGATTGTGCCATTAAATTAAATTTGGTTCTCTGTTCATTGTGTGTATAGTTCAAAACAAACAAATTGTCTCTAAATCTAGATAAAACAAATGTTATGAAATTCATTACTCACAGATCTCCAGATCCACAATTACAGATAGGATATTATAATGGTGTACTTTCACAAACCAAATATATTAAATTCCTTGGTTTAATAATTAATAACAATCTGAATTGGAAAGATCATATTGATCTTATTACACCTAAACTAAGCAGTGCATGCTGCAATAGGTGCATTATTATTTATCTTTTGATCATTTTACATGATATAGGACATGTCCTAGAGCTACAGTTGCTTAATATAATATTAATTTATAATTAAAATAAACATGGGATATAAATTCTATTTACAGATCTTAACAGAATGAGTTTGAAATTTTCAAAGATATTTGCATCTATTATTTTTATAAAACTCTCTTGAATATAAATCAATGATTAAGTGGCAGGTTTATTAGCAAACTTAAATTTATGCAACACAAAATCTATAGTTTCTTATAATCACGTATTAAAAGATGTCTAATATGAGATGCATGTTATTTACAAATAATATTAGTTAGTCACAGTTGATAAGCCCTGTCTATATACAGTATAAAAATCACTGATATCTAACAGCTTTCTGAAACTCACTTTGCTGAAAAAGGCAATGCTCTTGTATTTTCAGAGTTTGAATTTATGCAGTACAGATAATAATAATAACAACAACAATACTACTTTATTCACCATTTGGATCATTTACGTGAGATGAGCTTTGTTCAGAGTATAATATAAACAATATACAAGTTTAGTAATTATACTAGATTTACAATATGCCTTATTTAAAGTTCATATATTCACTTACTGAATAAAAGGTATGTTCTAATAGAAAGGCTTTGACTTCTTTATTAAATTGTTTTATATTTGTTATTTCTGTAATATTTATTGGTAGTTTGTTATACATTTTGATGCCCACATTTGTGAGATTATTTTTTAAAATATTTGTCCTGCATATCTGAACATGAAGGTCAGTTTTTCTTCTTCATATTAGTAATGCTGGAGTCAATTACGACTTTAAAACTAG
The DNA here is from genome assembly GCA_030762175.1 of Metallyticus violacea. Taxonomy (NCBI): domain Eukaryota; kingdom Metazoa; phylum Arthropoda; class Insecta; order Mantodea; family Metallyticidae; genus Metallyticus; species Metallyticus violacea. Next base: position 138,360,585 of record CM060835.1, on the reverse strand, counting down.
TTTATTATGCTTATTTTCAATTCAATAATGAAGTACGGTCTAATACTTTGGGGAAACTCAGTTAAAAGTGAACATGTCTTCCTGTTAAAGAAAAAAGTCATACAAATAATCGCTGGTACACATAGCAGACATTCATGCAGAAACCTCTTTAGGAAATTTTAAATTTTAACTCTTCCTTGTGAATATATTTTATCCCTCATGAACTTTTATATAAGAAATAAACAAAAATTTGTTCAAAATCAAAATATACAAGACAAGAATACTAGACAAAAAGCAAATCTACATCGTCCAATTTCAGCACTTTCATGCCAAAAAAAAAGGCATTTATTATGAGTGCATTTTAGTATACAATGCTCTTCCCTCTTGCCTAAAAGCCTTAATAAACAAAGGCCTATTATTCTGTAAAGGAATATATGAGTGACAATATTATACTGCACAACATATCAATGTATATGTAAATATGTATATAATAAAATTTGTATGATTAAGTGACTTGTCTATTTTTGTAGTTGGTTGAGTTATTCTAAGTGTTCTTTTTTATTTTTATTGTAATTATTTATGTAGATGCAGACAAATTTTTGTAAATACAGATTGAAAGCTGTGGTAATTGTATATGACAAATTCAATGTTCGTAGGTCTTTGTGGCTGCTCCACGAACTCACTGAATGCCCCAAGAAGTAACTAATTAATTTTCATTACTACCTCTACCTTAAATTTATAAAATTGAAGCCAAAAAGTGCAGTTACACAAACATTCTAGAAATGCCCTGATTTTAGAATACTTTGTGACTTAGCAAAAGCTTACGATGTGTCAATCATGAAATTTTGATAGATAAATTAGCTTTCTATGGAATAAATAAAAGGCATTTAAAATGGTTTATATTCTATCTTGACAAACAGAAACAAAATGTAGAGATATACTGTTCCTTTTAAAATAAAAACAATGCATCAGAGTGGAAAATAATTAATTGTGCAGTGCCTAAAGGGTCCATTTTCGACCCTCTTTTTTTTCTGCTGTATATAAACGATCTCTCTTCATCCATTAAAGTAATACCGTTCTATTTAAGATGATACATGCATATTGATAAATGGAAATAGTTTTAATAATTGTGCCATTAAATAAAATCTATTTATCAGCTCCTTGGGTGTATGGTTCAAAGCAAACAAACTGTCTCTAAATCTAAATAATATAGATATTACAAAATTCATCACTCAAAAATCTCCAAAATCCTTATTATGAATAGGAATATCGAACAGTATATTTCTACAAATGAAAGATATTAAATTTCTTGGTATAAAAATTGATAACCATCTGAAGTGGAAAGCTCACATCGATCTTATCATAGGTATCTAAACTTAACAGTACAAAATGTGCATTGTTAACTTTAGATTCAATTAAGACTTTAAAATTAGTTTAATATATCTATTTCTATTCAATAATGAAATATGGCCTTATATTTTGGGGAAACTTGTTTGAAAGCGTGTATTCCTATTACAGAGAAAAACCACATGAATAATCTCTGGTACCTACAAATAACAGGCATTCAAGCAGAAACCTCATTAGACAATTAGAAATTCTAACTCTTCCATGTGAATATGTATAAATAAAATATAATCCCTCTTGAACTTTTATATAAGAGATAATGAATAATTTGTATAAAACCAAAATATTCATGACAGGAATGCTACACAAAAAGCAAATCTGCAAATACTGGTTTCAATACTTTCCTTCCATCAAAAAGGAGTTAGTGCGAATGCATTTTAATACAGAACACTATTTCTCCTAGCCTAAAAACCTCAATAAACAATAGTATATCCTTCTTAAAAATACCTGTGTAAAAAGGTCTGTTATTCTGTACAGAAGTATATTAATGACAATACATTATTCTAATTCAGCAACATTGTAATGATTTATATATGTATGTATGTATGTATGTTTGTATGCGTGTGTGTGTGTGTAAAAATGTATATAAATGTATACTGTTTTTATAAAAATTAGAAAAATGTAGTACCAGAATGTGTACTATTGTAATTATTGTAATTGACAAATTCTATGTTTGTAAGTCTTTATGGCTATTTTGCAAACTCCTGGAATTCTCTAGGAACTAAACTATGCTAAAAAATAGCATTGCATACCAAAATAAGAAAGTGAGTAGAATAGGGTCCATGAAGATGTGTATGTTATAACAGGTTAGGATAAATTATAGGTTAAAAGCAGCTGGCTGTGTTCAATAAATGTTCCAGTCATTTTGCTACACAAATAAAAATGTAATCTACTTCAAAACCTACAAGAAATAAATAAAGCTAACCAGTATAACAATAAAGTGTCATTCTACAACATTCGTTATTTTGGTAAAAAATGTAACAGGTAAAATGTATGCAGTTTATATTTTCATTGCTGCAATATATTTTGGCACATTTATTCAGTTTTATTGCGTATATTTTATTTTCTTTAAAACCTCTTATAATGCTTATTAATAAGTTTGTTTTTGACGTGAAGATACCAATGTATTGATTTCAAAAATAAAATATGTTGCGAAATGCTACCTTTAATACATAAATGTGCTATTTTGCTTTAATATATGTAAAAGCTACTCCAGGTTTCTAGGAATTCACGTAAGGCTACCACTGGTTTATATTCAGAAAGTTTAACATTAGCGTGGGGAATAAAAAAAAAAACTTTCTTATATGTGTTTCAAAGTGGAGACGTCTGTCTCAGCCTTTACCACTTATAGTTATGTTATTATAGAAATTAAACAGCACAACTTCGCTTTCAACGCTTTTAATTCAAATTATTGACCCTAGATTTTCCGATAAAGAAATATGGTTAATTAATGAATGTACTTACTTCTGCTAAACCAAGTTTCCCTTTGTTGTGATACGGCGAGAGTCCATCTGCATAGCTGCAGGACATCTTCGTATAGAGAACTTTTTATATAAAAATCTATTAGGTATTTTGAAGCAAAATATCCTTCTTAAGAGTTCTTGTACAACAATTATAAATTTTTCATATATAGTCCAAACAAGCTTAAGCACAATTACCGCCGATTTCACACACTATTTGCTATTAAAAACCTCTGCTTTCAAATGTCGTCAGCTCACTGCATCACAATTACTGCACTCCATTAACCCGGAATTGTAAGTTTTGCTTCACTCATTAATTGATTACATGTGTTACTTTTTAACGTATACCTTTTAGTGAAATTATATATATATATATAGGTTACGAGCAAAAGCGCTTGTGCCTGTATTAGGTCCAAGGAGATTTAACTTAAATTATATTAACATAAAGGAACATACTTAATGCTTTCACAATCATCACTTTATGGTGGAACAAGATTTGCAGATTACTTATGTCATATTTTAAACGTGCTAGTAAACTGCATATATTATTAATATTTTGCTTAACTTCCAGATGCTGCCGTATCATAGGTACCTTCTTGTTTCGCACAATTTAGTAACAAAGCCTACACCACGCCAGTCAAGGGGTCACTCGGACAATATGCGATATATATTATGCAGAAATATCTCATTCTCAAATGTCGCTCAAAATGTTGCGGAATGTTAAACGTCCTGTGAAAAAGTTCATTACTAGTATTTTCAGTATCTCTAATGCAGCAAGGAAAAAAAATAAAAATGTGTTTTTAATTCTTTGCAGCTGCGAAAGGTTATCCTTAGAATTACAGCGCAAAATGTCTAATATTCCTCCAATTTGCGATTTGTGAATAGTACCAAATGGAGGATGCATTTAGTTAACTTCTTCATAATTTTACACCTTTGCCAATAATTCCCAGAGAAGTATATATATATTAGAAGATCTTATTAGAAGAAACAACGCGTTCATTATGGTTGCAAGGGTGAGTCTACTCAAGATTAGAGTTTTGTTTCATATTTGCTAATTTTTTTGATGAATTGAAATATTTACTTCTTTGAATTAGCGCGCTGTTCATGACGTCGATAGCATACCACCAAGGTACATCATGTAACTGGAACTAAACCCGAATACCCACAGGCTCCACTTTATATAAATCCGATATTAACGTGAATATGCTGATAATCAAATTAGGCAATTAACATGTCTGCATTACAGTAATCCAAGGTGCTAGATCCACTCATCACATCTCAGAGAAGCAGTGCACTTTCTCGATCAATTCTTCACCCCCTAAATACAATAAAGCACTTGCCCATACCCAGAGAAAAATCTCGGAGCTGCTAGAGCTCCAGTCCCGAGCGACAGCAAAGAGAGGCGATCTCAGTCCCAAACAAGAAAACGAAATATGTATTTTTCTCTGTTTGTGTGCCATTTGTAAGAGTGTAAATATTGTATGCATTAATTCTTTTTAGAGATAATGTAACATATGCATTGTCCTCCATAACTTTCTGGCTGCAATATGTTGTTTTTTATTACAAAACTGAGTTTTTCACTTTTTATCACGCGCTGTCTTAATGGAATTCGCAATTAATTCACACACACACACACACACACACACACACACTAACCTCAGGTAAATTCTAGAAAATTTTGAATCCAGCGGTTTGCTGCGGCTCGCTACTGCCTGACAGCCTACGCTCGCCTCCTTTTCGTAAATACAAGTTGATAGGGGCGGGTAAATCACTATAATTTTTACTACGCGTTGTCTTATTGGAATTCCTACATTAATAGATATATATATACACACACGCGCGCGCGCTAACCTTAACGCTAACCTCAGGTAAATCCTTTTCGTAAATATAAATTGATGAATCACTGTAATGGTAGCAAATCTCCTTTGATTCCAGTAGGGGAAAAAAAAATCGAAAATATCAATTTATAGTGCATTATGGACGTGGTACTATCTTAGCGAGTAAATCTTTGTAATGGTGGCAAATCTCCTTTTACTCCAGCAGGAAAACAAACAAAAAAAAAAAAAAAACTCAGTATGTAAGTATTCGAATCCACTACCTTCACATCTATAGGCTCTAACCGTCCGAGCTATCATGCCGTGGTGCTTGAGAGCCCTATTATCTAGCTATATCTCTGAGTCACTGCCTTCGGCTTTCTCCGCTATCGCTCAGGATTTGACTCTAACAGCTCTGAGAACTTTTCTACAGATAAGTAAAAGTAATAAAACTTCCTAATACCCTTTCCCCTCTGCGGTAAAATCCTAGCTCGGGTAGGTATACAGCAACTCTACACAGGTTGGCTACTAATGCAGTCTGCCTAAAGATTGGTTGAAGACCAGTAAGCCTCGTTCGGCTGGTAATGCGTTTTCCGTTGCATTGCTTATTACGTAATGCGGGAACAAGAACACGGAAGCACAACAAAGAAGGATATGTCTGGTTTCACGTTATAGTAGATGTGGTTGTATTTTTCAATTATTGACAATCGTTTCGTGAGTACTATAGTTTATTTAATATACTTTCCTTTAATCTATTGTGTACAGCATTCCTGGTTATACAGTGATTGGTTGCAAACCATATAAGCACAATGGGAAAGAAAATAACAGATTGCTGCTCAGATTAACCCATGATTCCGATTTCGAAAATATTTCGTTATCAAAATATTACAAAAAAGGCAAAGTAAATATAATCAATGCTAGGAATCTCCCTTCATTTATAAGAATCTGATTATATAACACATATGCCAGCAGAACTGCTTATATTACCTAGATAACGTATACTTATATCACAGGCAATTCCCTCACTAAATTTGCCTAATTACAATCCCGGCTTAGGGACCTCAAAATTAAACACCGGTATTAACTCTTACTAACTCAATACCGCAGAGATAAGGGAGGTATGAAAAACATACTGTGCGAATACATGCCTTAGAGAAGTTGAAATTTTTGTTGCCAAAAAAGAAAACGTGCGCGAAGCATATGAGTATGCGATATCGAATTCAAAAGTTTACTCAGAAATACAAGAACTATTGAACTTTATTTCAGCATACGAGGCCAAGAAAAAACATTTAAGGCGAATATGTGTAAATTTAAAAATAAAAGAAAAAATAAAACTCATTCAAAAAATTTCACAGTGAAACTCTGGAGAGGTGGGAACGATATTAGCCGAACATTTTCTTCCAATTAGATCAGATAACTTAAAATAAAGCTAACCCAGTTATTTGGAACAGAAGTGATATGTACCAAGCCATTACTTTTAAGGCCGTGTTTCAAAAATGCTATTCTTTCATGCGAACAAAGATGTATTATCCTCTACCAACTTTATCCCACGCTCTACGCAAGTAAGTTAACCTTCTCTTCCGTTGTTCTGCAGATATTTTGCATAGTGTGGTTATACTGATGAAAACAAAAATCGAAGACTTATCGACAAAGTTAGATTGTGTGTTTTGTCATTATGATATGAGCATTGATAGCAGAAAAATCTATGACTAGGCCGAAGACAAAGTAGTCATATTCTTGTGTTAATAGCAAGGGGATTATTTCCATCGCGGAAGCAGCCAATCACTTTGATTTTCATTTACAGTTGACACCGACAGCAATGACGCAAATAATATATTCTTTGTATAAAGCATCTTTTACTTTCGTTGCTGCAGTGACAGACATGAGGCCGAAAAATTGTTCGCTGTGAAACGAGTTTGATGCGACATTCACAAACACTTGCTTTCTGCACCCCTGTGATGAACTTAAACATATTTGGGTATTTGCTGATGTGTATGAGACATTGCGCATTGAATCCTCTAAAGTCTATTATCTTTTTAAAAAGGATTTCTTAAAAACATTAGGTCACTGGTGGGTCTCTTCAACGATTTACTCTCATTCCAAGTAAAGTACGTTCTAACAGAATCGGTTAAGATGAATATTTATGGGGGAAAACTCCAGTGAGCTTCCTATATCTCCAGATTCAACTGCAGTGCGTGATGAGGACGGTAAATTCATCACAACAAAAATGTTTGGTAACATCATCCCAAACTAAACAGAGGCGTTGGCTATGGTGGAAGGCGAGGAAAATGATGAAGACATTCTGTTTTCTTGACTTGAAACTTCTGCAGCTCTATTGGCTTCCTATTGTTGCGCAGAAGGATTCAAGTATATTGCAAGGTACATCTCATTCCAATTAAAGCAATATGACAGATTATTAGGAACGCCCAAGGAGACCTAATTACAATATTCCCCGAAACAATGGGGAGGATTGAGATACTTTCTCGTGATGAATTTCTTGAACCATCAAATTCAGAAGTTTGAATTTTTATCTATCCACATTCATGGATCAGAAAATTTATCAAGAAGAAAATATATAATTATGAACTTGTGTGAAATTCCTACAAAGGTGTTTCCCGAAGTCCATTTTTTGGTTATTAGAATATGTACCAGAATCAGGACTTTTATCTGCCTATGATGATTATACTCTAGAGAGAAGGGGAGGAGTTTAGTGGCAGATAATCGCAGAAAGTCTAAATATGACACTCTTCCATAAAGTAAAAAGGTATGAAGCAACAGATTCGAATTTTTCAAAAGCATCATACTATGTCTTAATGAAAGGTATTATTTTGTCTAGTCCTTATGTTTTTAAAACAATACATTGAGACATGAAAACAAAGGGGCTAAAATATACACCATGCTCTTTAAGTAAGCCCTACATAAAATAGAGGATTCCAGAGAGCAAGCTATAATAATAATAATAATAATAATAATAATAATAATAATAATAATCGCTACTACGACCACCACGTCGGTCCGGATGGTGTAGTGGTAACCATACTTGCCTTCTAGCCCTAAACCCCGGGTTCAAATCCGGCCATTTCCATGGATTTTTTCGGGCGTAAAAATATCCTAAGTATGGCTTCCTCCAGAAGAGAAGTAAAGTCGTGGGTCCCGTGTCATACATTTACGGCACGAAAAAGAACTTCAAACCTGAAAAAACACGCCTCTGCTCTGAGCAAAAATTGTCGGCCGTTTCACGCCCTGAATTGAATAGGACGCTGATGACCTGAGATGTTAAAGAGCGTCCGTAAATACAACAAACAATCAACATCACCTCTACAATATTTGAAATAACACTTGCCTATACACGCTGGACGGAGATCACTAGTGCAACTGTTGTTCTTGTTGCTCGAGCAACTTATGCAACAGGCGACAAAGCGAAATTACTGTTTGTGTGACTACTGGTAACAGTTTTTTTTTTTGAGTAGTGTTTAACGCCCGTTTTTACTACTGAGGCACCACAGGCGGTGGACACTGATGATACATGAGATGAAATGATAAATTGGGAAAGGATATTTTTTTTTTAAGGAAGGAAGCGTTCCAGGCCTAAGTTTAGGTACCTCCCCGGCATTTGCCAGTTATGAAGACTGAGGAAAACCTGGAAAAAACCCCAGTCAGGGAGGACGGTCCTGGCGGGATTCGAACCGCAGACCTCCCGCTCACGAGTCCGTGCCTTAACGACCTCGGCCACCCGTGGCGGTTCCTGGTAACAGTGTAAATGTATTTTATTATTATTATTATTATTATTATTATTATTATTTTTATTATTATTATTATTATTATTATGTTAAACATAATGTAACTTATGCGCTGTCCTCTGTAACTTCTAAATATAAATTAATAGGGGGTTGTTAGGTGAGTAAAATATTGTAACGGTGGCAAATCTGCCTTTAATGGACTTCGTAATAAATTTACACACACACACACACACTGACTCTAACGCTAACCTCGGTTAAACCCTAAAAACCGGGACCCAGTGGTTTGCTGCGGCTCGCTACAGCCTGACGGCCTACCCTTGCCTCCTTTTCGTAAACATAAATTAACAGAGGTGAGTAAAACGCTGTAATGGTAGCAACTCTCCTTTGATTGCAGCAGAAAAAAATTGTAAACATAAATTTATAGGCGCATTCTGTGCGAGGTACTATGTTACCGAGTAAATCATTGTAATGGTGGCAAATCTCCTTTAACTCCGGCAGGGAGGGAGGGAATCATCTGGACGTGAGGATTCTAAATCACTATCTTCACAACAATAGCATTACGCTCTAACCATCTGAGCTATCCTGGCGTTGTGCTTGAGTCTTATTATCTAACAATATCCATGGAAGTCACTATCCTCGGCTCTCTCCGCTGTGGCTCGGGACTGCGACCAGCAATAGCAGCACTGAGTTATACGTTCACCATGTGAGGAAAAGTGAAATACTTAGCGTTCATTTAATTCCCTTTTACTACATAACAATTTTGTTCATAAGAACAGACAAATTTTATGTTCGTAAGTCTCTGTTGCTCCGTTGCTTCGCGAACTCACTGAATGCTTCAGGAACTAAAATGATGCAGGATATATTCAATGTTAGTAGCAGTCAATCTAAGTAAATAAAAACTATCTTTCTAAAGTTATAAAATGTTTAGGCATTTGGAATAAAAATTAAAACTTTTATTTTAAGGTTAGCGGTTCTACATTATGACATTTAATTTGAAAACAATTGTCACTTTCTCGTTTTTCATTTTAATGGAGTATGCAGTATGTTTAAACATGTAAACTCTTATTACAGCGACGAACAATGCGGATGCATAGAGGAATCTTTTATTGTTAAAGCGACACCTTTCATATTTCTCTGTCTGCTGGTCTTCCTCTTGTTCCCTAATGTTCAGAACGCCTACCAAAAGAAGCGCTAGTTACTGAAGAAGCAACCTTATACACGCTTTGGACCTTGCGCAAGCGTAGAAGTGCAGAAGTGAATGGTGTTTTTCACGAAATGTTTGTTACTTTAATCTTGTGAAGGCTAGCCTTTGTCTCCATCTAAGGCTTGTCCGCACAATTGATATCTTCCCTCTTCTGATATTTTGTACACCTGTAGCCCGACAGGACCGGGTTACAGACATTAATTTTAAATATAGTATTTCGCCAATGTGTTATATTGTGGTAATGTGGAATGGTGAAATTGTTTTATTTTGACAGCGAATATAATTTATCACTTGTTATATTAAAACCCATAAATTCCCTTAACTGAATTTTAGTTTATGCCGGACCACGGACCGTATAATAGGTTGGTAACTTCATTTATCTCTGTTTTCCAAAAATTTCTACCTAATTGTAAAATGCAGCAGAACACTGAGGTGTCTCACAAGGATTGTAGAAAAAGGAATAGTAAAAAGTTCAGTTTTGGCTCAAGATTTCATTTCAAGAGCGATTTATGTATGTCTACAGATAAAAAGGACCGGAGGATTATAAAGAGGTTTTTAGTTTTAAATACACAGAGTTTTGCACAGTAACGTTTTATTAAGCCGATAAACAAAGAGCGATAAGATACTAAGACTTTACTTTGTTTACATGAGTCTGTTATAGTAAACTGTGATATCTTCCCATTCTTTATAACAAACCGAGAGAAAGCTGTAACTAACACAAGATAGAATCGATTCATATCGATACATCGAATAAATTAATGAAGTTATATACCTTTAAACGTCCTTAATATTAACATTTTGAGAAGTATAAGATTAATAAAAAATATATATCTCCATTTTTTTACTTTTACTTAACCACTTTTCACTTTCACATTTTTTTTAAACACATCAAATTTAATAGAACCTGAAAGCTGTAACTAACACAAGATAGAATCGATTCATATCGATACATCGAATAAATTAATGAAGTTATATACCTTTAAACGCCCTTAATATTAACATTTTGAGAAGTATAAGATTAATAAAAAATATATATCTCCATTTTTTTACTTTTACTTAACCACTTTTCACTTTCACATTTTTTAACAATTTTTTTAAACACATCAAATTTAATAGAACCTAACGATATGGTATGTCAGCAATCTGTTCTGCAGGTGGACAATACTTTAAATCCAAAATTCCTTCATTGTATTTTTCTTTTATGAAATAAGGTTTGGTACCAATATGCTTCTGCGGGTGTTCATTTTTTCCATTTTAATAAACTCAATGGCAGAAGTAAACTTTTTAAGAATAAAGGTTTTCTGATACATTTAGCTGCTGATATATATATATATACAAATGGGTTCGCGAATTTTCCAGTATAAAATATGACAGCCACAAATGCTTCAGCAAGTTCCGGAGTCATTAACGAAATCGTTGTCACGGTAGGCAATCAAACCATCATGACTATCTCTGGAGTAGGAAATTCTATCAGATTTCGTTCCAGCCAAATATAAGATAGATCTTTCACGTCAGCAAAATCTACTTGAGTTGGATTTTACAGATGTCTTACTGTAACTAACCGAGTAAGCGAGAACTGGGCGGGTTTTAGATGAGACATAAAATAGGCTGCCAGAGTTTGGCCGGTTTCTCCTTAAGAAACAAATCCCCATTATCCCACAAACAGCTGTGCTTTGTATAACCTTCCAGCAGATCATAAGTATGCCTACAAATCACACGCTGTAAATTGATTTGTATTTATTACAATACCTATTAATTATATTCCTTATAGGGAGCAACTTAACAATAATTTCACATACCAAGGCACTCTTAAGACTACTGAACATACATATAATTTGACACCCAAATAGCATTTTTGCCAGATCAGGAATGCACTGAGAATTCATTTCTCTCTATTTTGCAATAATGGTATCTCCAATGGTAAACGTTGAAGAAAAATGAGCAGCAATTCCATGATTAACATGCCGAAATTAGTTAAGAACACATATTTGCTATTAGGGCATAAAATGACCACTCTATAGCGATACATGTGGCATTAGTTTAAAGGTTTGTGTTTTTAAAAATTATATTACTCTCATCATCTTTACACAAACACCATCCTTTAGGACAAATGTAATTTTACACGTGAGTTATATTTTGGCTTTTTGCTGAATAAATTAGATCATACTTTTGAATTTCTTAGAAAAATTACCTTTCTCTGGCCACATCCTGGGGATTTATCCTACCAGCATATTTCCTGTTTTAAATATTTTCCCAGCATCATCAGAAAAGTTTCAAATTGATGGTAATTAAAATTCCTTTGGAAGCAGAGAAGTGGCAAGTAGCCATATATCTGACTCAAGCCTGAAGACAGCATGATAAACAGTGTGAAAGTGTAGGGCATAGTACAGATGTACAATCCTTGTTAATTACTAGTATCAAAGTAAACAATCTGACTATATTATTACTTTTGCCATTTTCAAAATTTTCATTGTGCAATAAAAGTCACTGTTCAACTAGCATTACACTTAGTAATTCAAAATTGACTTCAATATGATGTAGTATTAATAATTTGAGGTTATGATTTTTCAATCATGCTTTTGTGTGGTTTAATGTGTGAAGTCGACTCAAAACACCTTAGCCATAACATACAATGAATTCACTTTAATTCAATCTTGCTGCTGATAACTTTGTGTATCTATACATTGAAATAATTTTAATAACACATTCCAACTTCTCTGCATGCCAATTGTAGGTTTGTGTGATGAGAAATCCTTACTTCGACTATCAACTCTGGATTCATCAAGATAACATGCTTCACATTCATGTACACTGAACATCTGTACCTTTAATATGCAACTGCACTTGTGCTTATTGGAGGATTATGGTAGATGCTTTGGGTGTGGTGCATATAAATGCTATTTCAAACAATATTTAAAATTTATTAGACCAGGAACATTAACCAGAGGCATTAAAGTCACTCCTTAAACTGCAAAGAACACATGAACCTCAATTTCATACAGTAAAAACAAACATCTCATCCTAAACTGAATTTCTCCTAGTTTAATTTTTCCAATAAATTACAACAGTTAAAGAATTCAATAGTCTCTTTATTTTAAATTTTTAAAAGCACTCAGCTTTATAAAATACCGAAATTACAAATACATTTCATGTTTATCTTGGGCTGCATCTTGAATAAAAATGTCACTTGATTTAAGAAATTGGAACATTTTTAGTACTAAAGCTTTTTATTATTGTACAGGATTTAATTTTAAATGCCAAAGTCACACCAATCTTTTGCATCAGAAATCAGTCAAATTCATCTTTGTCGTCGAGTTCGAGATGCTCTTGCCCTGGGTGCAGTGGAACCAGAGGCATTAAAGTCACTCCTTAAACTGCAAAGAACACATGAACCTCAATTTCATACAGTAAAAACAAACATCTCATTCTAAACTGAATTTCTCCTAGTTTAATTTTTCCAATAAATTACAACAGTTAAAGAATTCAATAGTCTCTTTATTTTAAATTTTTAAAAGCACTCAGCTTTATAAAATACCGAAATTACAAATACATTTCATGTTTATCTTGGGCTGCATCTTGAATAAAAATGTCACTTGATTTAAGAAATTGGAACATTTTTAGTACTAAAGCTTTTTATTATTGTACAGGATTTAATTTTAAATGCCAAAGTCACACCAATCTTTTGCATCAGAAATCAGTCAAATTCATCTTTGTCGTCGAGTTCGAGATGCTCTTGCCCTGGGTGCAGTGGAACCAGAGCCAATGCTGAACATATTTCCAGTAGTTCCTATAAATAAATAAAAACATAAACATTAACCAAAGAAATGCAAATTTGTGTAGACAGCACATCATTAGCTAAAGAAGCTGTCATGAGGACAGTTACAAATATGAAATTTATTCAAAAAACTATTAAATTTGTACTATACAAACATTGTGCTTTGTTTATAACATTTCTACACCATATTATTTGGGTTATAAATTGAGTGTCCAATTCTGTGTAAGTCTCATTCTTAGCTCTTACTACTCCTCTTATCTACTACTTTATTAGAAAACAAAGATGATGATAAAGGTAAACAGCCGTTGTAACTAGAAATATTTGACACCTTTAAATCATAGAATGCAGGCAAAAAACTTCACACTGCTTAAGGCATATTCTGCTATACTTTGAACATTTTCCCAGCACATGTAAATTCCTCTTCCTTATCCTAGCCCCAACACCCATTCCATAAAATGAGACTTATTTTCACAAAATTCTATCAATTTCATACCTTCCTCAACTTCTTTATCCTTGCTATTCTTACTCCAAATTACTTGATCTTTTTGAGCTTCAACCCTTCTTATCCCTAAATCCCTGCCTGTACCTTCTCGAAATTCCATTAAAATTATTAACAATAAAAAATTCTATATAAGGATATTCTTCCAACTCGAAGTTCTCAACCATGGCATCGATGGAGTCGTAACTACCAATGGGTAACACTGCAAGCTTATGGAAATTAGTCAATTTTTTTTTCTCAAGAAGCAATTTCAGCATGCACTGTGGAAGTACATGTAAAAGTCAAGAGATGTATTTCAAGCAGAAGGTGATTGCTGGAGTAACTATTCAAGATGAATTCCAGGTAAGATGAATGGAAAATGAAGTGGTCAAGATGCAGATGGGAGAATTGAAAGAAAGTAGGTTCATTGGTATTACATACAGACAGGTAGTGGCTGCTCATAACATAAGCAACCATAGTGTCACTTGTCCACTCTCTTTTAGAGCCCCAAAAGGATGGTGCATATTCAAATTTCCCAGCAATAGAAATTATGGTAGTAGGGAGGTGCTCAAAATTTTCCCTTGACAGGACATAAGACTGAGGGAAGTAATGATGCAAACAGTATATTTAAGGCCAGGAAAGAAACAAAAACTGCAGTGGCTTGAAGCAAAGATTGCATCATAGCGGAGAGCTGTATAAATCATCATTGCTATGTGCAGGATTACCATCATCTGGTCTAAGGTTCAAGCTCATCAGAGAAGAATGTGATTGCTGGAGTAACTATTCAAGATGAATTCCAGGTAAGATGAATGGAAAATGAAGTGGTCAAGATGCAGATGGGAGAATTGAAAGAAAGTAGGTTCATTGGTATTACATACAGACAGGTAGTGGCTGCTCATAACATAAGCAACCATAGTGTCACTTGTCCACTCTCTTTTAGAGCCCCAAAAGGATGGTGCATATTCAAATTTCCCAGCAATAGAAATTATGGTAGTAGGGAGGTGCTCAAAATTTTCCCTTGACAGGACATAAGACTGAGGGAATTAATGATGCAAACAGTATATTTAAGGCCAGGAAAGAAACAAAAACTGCAGTGGCTTGAAGCAAAGATTGCATCATAGCGGAGAGCTGTATAAATCATCATTGCTATGTGCAGGATTACCATCATCTGGTCTAAGGTTCAAGCTCATCAGAGAAGAATGTTGGAGGACAAATGAGTCTTGAGAGCACAGCTTCATCTCCTGCTGACATACTAGCAGAGGATCAATCTACTTCAGCAATAGCTTCAGCTTAGATCTACGGGTACATATTTCACATATATTCTATGAGAGGATATCCTCAGTAATAAGGTACGAATAAGCTAAGGAGACAAAAGTTTCTTTTTCAGTTGGCATATGGCAGTTCAATATACTCTTTTTTCATCACATGGGATTTAAGTGATTATTTTAGAGCAGATGCATCCTGCTTCATTAATTCACCTGAGGTAGGAGTGTTCCACTCAGAAGGGTCAGGTTTCAGCACCTGAAATAAGCGGTCCATTGAAGTATGTGCAGAAGACTGCTGAATGTTTGCTCCAGGGAGCTAGAACTCAAGGAAGAAGGGTGTAAAATTGTCAAGATCTCTTAGTTTAAAAGTTCTGTTAATTAAATTTTTCTGCATGTTTTCATTTTTAGGAAATAAAATCACTACATTTATGTTAGATATACCTATGAAGGTTTTATCACTTCCTATGACCATGTAATAACAGGAGGAGTCTGTGACAAATTGAGGAGCATTTTTTTTTATTTTCACCTAGAGAAAGAGATTAAACAAATTTAATATTTTCTCCAGTATTAGATCTTACTGTTTAAAATAATGCCCTAGTACATTATATTGAAACAAAATTTGAAATATATTGGATTACACAATCATTTATTCAGATTTTTTCGAAAGTCGATAAATGTATGTATGCATAAGAGAGAAAAGTTGTTCTTATTATGTGTTAAAGAGTTTTGTTTTTTAAAATTTTTATGCAGTTATTTATTATTACAATAATTTCTTGCATAAATAAATTTTACAGTTTATTATTGGCCTGCATTATTACTTATTATGTACTAAACATTTATTTAACATTTATGTTTTTGAATTTAACTTTGTTAACTTTACTGAGAATAAACATAATAATAAATTAATATGCAATAATTTAATCATCCTTAATAAAGCTTATAGTACAATAATCCAAGCTGCTACAATCCTTGTATCATTCATACAATACTGAACATTCTTAGCCTTATATCTAGACATGGTTAAATTTGTTGTCTCCTAGAACATTTTTGTAGAATTCAAATGCATCATCCAGTACTTCAAATTATTTTAATAGTGCAGAAATCTCCTTTTTCTTATCTTTGCTAACCATATTGTGCTTTGGTAGAACAGTGAATGGTAGTAGTGCTGAATAACGTGGTTTTCTCCTGACTTTCAGAAGTATGTGCTATTCAAGGATATACATTGTCCTTTACTTTCTGGAATTAAATGACTGTTACTTTTGAATGGTAACCTAGACTTTAGCACTTTCTGTGCATTATACTTTGGGTTTTTATTTTCTCAGTCTTCAGGGTGCCGTGTTTTTCTAACCCTTCTGCTGCTGAGCTCCAATCTAGTCAGCTTCCTGCAATCAGCTGAAATTGGCCAGAGGTCTGTTTCACTTGTACAGTCATAAAATTCATCACCTTTTAAAAGGAAAATGCACCATTTTGAAAATTTGCTTCTATAAATTCAAGAATAGTAAATAGCATCACAAAACTTTCTGTATATGGAGTATATAAGGCATACAAAATTTATTAATAGTAACACAAAAATATAATAGCTTTAAAATATCCTAATTGTTTCAACCGATATTAAATATTTTTAAAAGATAAATATAGTTTTCGTTTTTTAGATTTAATAATCAACTTTAAAACTCTGATATACTATAAACTTTAACGTTCATAATGACAGGGTGTTCATTTAGGAATAAAATGGCATATAATAAAATATGCAAATTGGCCTGTTATGACTATACATTTTAAAAAAGTAAACATATGTGCAAGTAGAAAAAGAAAAGTGAACTAGTTAAATGTACTGACCAACACAAGCAGCAGTAAAGATTTATCATCAGATGAAATATTAAATTTTATACTGCTCAATGTCTCAAAACACCTTTAATACACTCAGATTTACTTAAATATGTGCCATTAACATTCAACACTACTTTGTCTAGTATTGATAATGTAATACAAATATGAAAACATACAGCCTGAAATAATATCTAGGCCTAACACAACACATAGAAAATACTTTCTACGAACTGTATATTCCATATGATATTTATATTTGCCTTAAAATTTATATTTTTTTTTTACTAGGGCAATTGTGTTGTGCTGCACATTTAGCATGTAAGCCTTCATCACACTGCATGCACATTGTATGTGACTTTCTTGTTATGCAGAGTGACAAATTATGCACTGCCTTTCTAATTTTCTTGACAGAATTTTCATACCATACACAGGAATGTAAAATGTTCTTGGGAGTAAAGGTTGTCATCATCATTACTATTTTCATGATCGAAAACATCAGCATTAGTTTTAAATTTATTAGTATTAGTGTTGAGAGAATTGGCTAACAAATGCCTTTTCTTTCATTGTCAAGACCCAGGGGGCATGCTGGGTATAGTTCCTTCACTACCATCAGAACTGAACTTACACTCTCACTATCGGATATCAAATCATCAGCACTTACATCGCACTTTTCAAAATACACAATTATCTTGTCATTATCCTCACCTGCCGTAAAAACACCACGAGTGCAACTTATCATTTTCAACTGCCAGAACACTATTATGAGACAAAAAGTGACAATGCTACTTTCAAATGCAAAATACCACCTTTGTGAAAGCTGGAAAACCCTCATTACAATACCTAATGATCATTAAAGCTATTACTTTTCAAGCGCTTGCAATACCTCACCATAAGCTGTCACAAAAAACTGGACGATGAGATTGGCACTGGCAATCTTGGACTGGATTTAAAGAAGCTGACCAGATCGGCTCTGGGCAGGTGACCCCACTATCACATGGCACCAAGAGGGTTAAAATGTCATAACATTCTTTAGGAGACAAGATGCTTTTTTTTTCCCTGTATGATTTCTCAATTCTACCACAAAGACTTGGTCGGGAGTCATGTATGTTTATGGACTGGAAAGAAATGAAGAATATTCTTGAATCTTGAACTCTTTTCCATGAATGCTATAATTAAGTCAGAGAGAACATCCAGCAAAGCCAATGTAATTTATTTGCATCCTCTTGAAGACTTTTTCAGTCAATATTTTCCTTTTTTTTTTTGCTTATTAGCATGAACCATGATGCATAGATTGTATAACCATACTTGCCTACCACAAACATTTTGCTCACTGACACTTTTGGAAGTGACTGATTTTGCTGCATATTGAAGGCAATCTAAATGATACCTGGATTTTCTTCTTTCATTATTTTATAAAACTGCTTTGCATGTAATCTGCAACTAGTTCTTAATTCATTTTTCTTCTCCTAATGTTTCTCTGATTTAATTTTCATGAGACCAAAAGTGCAGCATGCATTAGTTTGGGGAGGCCAAAATAAAGATTAAAATATTTATATAATGCATTCTTGTATTTTGATAAAGAGCATAGTTTGAAGGGTGGTATCCTGTTTGTCTCTAGATCTTCTGCCATCTTAACATTCTTTTACCCAAACAGAAATTTCAGAGTCACTGAAATCATCATCCATTCTAATTTAACTTGAAATATATCTTCTTACAACCTTGACTGCATCATTGATAACTTCTCTAAAAGTAACCTAGAAATAAGATCACGAAGAAGTCTGGTTGCAGGATTATAAGCAACCAATCAAAGAATAAACATTGTTATAATGATGAGTAACATAGCATTTCTATTATTGCCAACTGCTGAATATGAAATGAAAGTAAAGAATTTATTGCATTTAATTAAAATTGTGTATTAGAACATTGCACAGTGAAGTTAATCGCACAATGATCTTAATTTATTGCATTTGTCAGTTTTTACTTTCAACTCTCAGATTGGATAGTAATGTAGGGGCCAGGTTAGGTTATAAATTCATTACTTCATATGGTACAGTACAGGATGTACAGAGCTGTGTCATTCAGCACTAGTCATTTCCTTTGATTTTATGTGCAAACAAAGAGAGCAAAGGCATTCTCTCTATATCTGGATATGTCCTGTGTGAAGGCAAGTACCTATAGTATAAAATGCCCTCCATTAATCAATGGTGGGGGCAGTCACATTGGATGGGCTCCCCAGGATACCACCCAAATCCTAGCTTGGCACTTGACTTATCTGTTCAAGGTAAGTTATAACTAAAAATACTTGTAGTGTTTGTAGCTTGCTTGCACACTTGTGTGTTATCTACTCTATTTAATTACATTAAACACATACACTATTTTTATAAATCATATCTTGATACTATGAGTCACTCACCCAATCTTTAAGCAGCTATGCTTCCAAAGTAGCATACTGTAACATATAACGGTTTTTGCTGAAACTCATGAATTGGCCTGCTTCTATACACGATATTTGTCAACTTTTGCTAAAATTTGATTCACAGGACAATGTAGAAGGTAAAAATTATGTTATAATGTATAGTGCTAATGCAACTGGTCTTCTCCTTCTACTCATTTTTGCACAAGATAATTGCATAATGTGTAGTTCTTGGATATCAAGAAAACTAACATACAAATAAAGTCACTCAAGTCTTTACACTAAATATTCTCGATAGGATGGTGGTAGGTATGTTTTGGCTAATGATATACAGAGTCTTCAAAAAAAAAAAAAAAAAAAAAAAAAAAAAAAAAAAAAAAAAAAAAAAAAAAAAAGTAAGTTTGAGGATATAAGCAGGCTTTTGAAGACAATTGTTGGTGACATGATGAAAGAAACGTTCACAATAGTATGAAATCTTAAAGTAGATCCTAATTATGGGCAGACATGGTGAGGCATGAGCTTCAAACTGTAGTAGCATAAACAGGAAGAATAATAAGTCAGCTAGAAAAAAGACAAACATATAACATAAAGAATACACATAAAATAATCTATGAACAAACTGCTCAAATAGCAACTACTCATAGGTTAAAGATAAAAGGATTATGGGTTGATCTCACCGAGCTCGATTGACTTTAATCCCTATTTAATTCTTCTTTAATTAGGACATTGCATCTTAGCATCAACAATTATATGCTGATTCACCATTAAACTCCAATTAAGTTAATTGGCATATATTTGGCAATTAAACAAGTTCACAGAGAGAAACCACAAAAAATTTCTATAACCTTTCACAACAAAAATTCACAGATACAGAAATCAATTTTTTGAATAAAGGTTTAAAAACTTGTGTAAATTTCTCCAAAAAAGTTGAAGATTATGTAGCAGATATACAGATAGCCACCAAAAACCTTACAGAAACAGATAGGAATACAATTCAAAGTCAGTGTTATAATATTATCGAACAAATTACAAATAAAAATAATACCAACCCTTACACAAAGATAATAGACACTAAAAAGCAAATCTATTATCTACACAAGAGTAGACAAAGGAAATTATGTGATAATTCTAGACAAGAATGATTATGTAGACAAAATGGAACTATTAAAAAACAATGAATATTCAATAGTAACAAAAAATCCCCTAAATCAATGCAAAAGCACATTTAATAAAACAATTACTGATTGCAAATTAATAGATAAAAAGGAAACTTATAAAATTAAAGTAGATAACCCTACAATGCCTACAATCTACGGTCTCCCAAAAGTGCACAAACCAGGGAAAACAATGAGACCTATCATAAATAACCTAGTTGCTCCAACTTATAAATTAGCCAAATGGTTGATTTACAAATTTTGTACTTTTCCAAGATTTGAATCTGCTATTATAAAAAACTCATTAGATCTTATTCAAAAAATTAAAGACATAAAAATAGAAAAAAACAGATATCTTGGTTTCGTTTGATGTTACAGCACTTCTTCCAAATATTCCTACACCTAATTTATACTCTCTGATAAAAAAGTGGTTACAAAAGATAGGAATAACAACAAAGGATATTCAAGAATATATTACATTATTTAACTTGTGTCTAGAACAAAATTACTTTACATTCAATAACAAATATTACAAAAAATTTTGGTCTGACAATGGGTAGCTCACTATCACCAATATTGGCAGATATTTTCATGAGTGTATTAGAAATTAGACTAGCAAATAGTTTCCCTTGGCTATTTAAGACTTGGTACCACTATGTTGATATTTTTGCAATAGTACCAGAAAGATACTTGGATGATGCAATAAAGTTACTTAAATAAGTGTACTTACGAAGCTGTTGACAATGGACTGGTATATATATATAAACAATGTATACAGTTTTTTTCACACTAACTCCATTCACTTACATAAATTTGGAACATATGTTTCAGGAGCGATCCCTCCCATCTTCAGCCTGTTGACAAACAGCCTGTTGTTAGTGTGAAAAAAACTGTATACATTGTTTATAAAAAAAAAGTTACTTAACTTACAAGAAAAAACAGTTAAATTCACTATGGAGAGAGAATGCAATAAGCAGTTACCTTTCTTGGATATTAAGATAATTGAAAAAGAAAATCATCTAATTTTTGGCATATAAAGAAAACCTAATCATACGGATAATTACATTAAATATAACAGTTTTAATCCAGTTCCTCACAAACATGCAGTTTTAAATAGTCTTGCATACAGACTGGTTAATGTCCCAATGAACAAGGGGGAATATGAATTGGAAATTAATAATATAGTGGATATAGCTATAGAAAATGGCTTCAAACAAGAAGTTGTGCACAAGAAAATAGACAGAGCAAAGAATAAAAAGAAAATTAGAGACACCACTACACTTGATATCATGATATCATGGTTTCCTTTGATGTAAAAGCATTGTTTCCAAGCATTCCAAAAGAGAAAACCCTGAATTTGTTAAAAAAATGGCTACTGTCTATCAACATTGCAGAAACACACACAAAAGAATATGTAAAACTCACAGAACTATGTTTAAACCAAACCTACTTCACATTTGAAGGAAAGTTTTATAAACAAAAATCAGGTTTAATGATGGGTAGTCCACTATCTCCATTTTTGGCTGATCTGTTCATGAGCTATTTTGAAACACATATAATGAAAGCCTTCCCATACATATTCAAAACATGGTACAGATATGTTGATGATGTGTTTGCCATTGTAGAAGATAGATTCATAGAAGATTCATTGAAACTGTTGAACTTGCAAGAAAAAACCATAAAATTCACTATGGAAACCGAGGTTAATAATACTTTACCTTTTCTGGACCTAAGGATAATAAAAAGGAATAAAAATATAGAATTTGGTATATACAGAAAGGACACACATATCGACAATTACATAAAAACAAAAGGTTTCAACCCCAGACCCCACAAGGAAGCAGCATTCAATAGTATGACATATAGGCTAGTTAATACACCACTCAGTAAAGAAGAATACAGGAAAGAATATGCACATATAATACACACAGCAGAAATAAATGGATTTAACAAACAAATGGTAGATAAAAAAATAAAAAGATTTAAAAATAAAAAGGAAATTAAACTAATCACCACACTCAGTTCTTCACTTAAAGAAAATACCTATCAAAAATTCACATATCACACTTATGTTAACCATAAATTCCAAAAACTTTTCAAAAAGTACAACATTACTCTAGCACCAATAAACAGATATAGTGTTGGTAAACTATTAAATCTAAATAAAATTAAACAAAAAAAGAAGAAAGAAGAACATTCAGGTATATATAGAATTAATTGCAAGGATTGTGAGAAAATATACATAGGAAAAACAAAGAGAAATCTGGGGATAAGATTAAAGGAACACTGGAGAAATATTAGACACAAACAAGTAGAAAAATCAGCAGTGGCTGCACATTTTTGGAATGAGAATCATGAAATAGAGAAGGACATAACATTACTAAAAACAATTCAACATCTGAAAGAACTTAATATATGGGAAAAAATTTACATAAAAAAATATGAATACAAACTTATGAATTTTGATATACCGGAAGCAGACAACACATTGTTTAAGTTCATTAACAGACCACCAGAGCAAGCATAGTAACATACATACTTTGCTGAAATTGGCTCCTCAGTCGTCGTTTTGGTTGACAATGTGAGGAATGTACCTCACGAAACATGTACAAAAATTACTTTTATAAGTGTGTTTATGAAACTTAAAGAGAGTTTTAATGTGACGACATGATTTTTAGTGTTTTACTTTAAATCAAAATAAGACCACTACACTTACTCCTATCAAAGAAAAAAATAGAACATACAAAAAATTCACATGCCACCCCATCAGCCTTTCATAAATTTCAAAAGATTTTTAAAAGATACAACATTGTTTTGGCTCCAAAAAATAATTATTCCATTAAAAATATCCTTAACTCAAAACAAAAAGAAAATAACCTACAACAAGAAGATACATCAGGAATATATCAGATGAACTGCAATGATTGTTAAAAGTTTATATTGGAAAGACCAAAAGAAACATAAAAACAAGAGCTAAAGAACACATTAGGAATACAAACCAAAAACAAGAAGAAAAATTGGCGGTAGCTTGGCACTTTTGGAAAGAACAACATAGCATTAATAAAAACCCCAAATTACTTAAAAAGATTAAAGGAAAAACTGAACTTACAGTCTGGGAAAACATTTATATTTGGAAGAACAAGGCGAAAGTTTTTAATTTTGAAATCCCGCCAAGTGATGTACTAATACAGAAGTTCATTAAACCTCCACCAGAGACGAATCAATCTACCACGAACAGTGAGGCCAGCAGTAGACCAGGAACTGACGATAGGAGCGATGGCTCCGGAAACTAGTCTTCCATTTTATTAATTTTAGTGATGTATATGTTACAATTCTCGACTCAATTTTTTTTTAAATGTTTAAAGAATGTTACCCTGCCAGCATGCCATCTCTTCAGCTTGTTCCAAACAAAGTAATCCAGTGAATTTAAATCTGGATTATATGGTGGCCATAAATATGAAGTTTGGGCAAATGGCTTGACATTCAGCGTTTGTTTCTGTAGATCCTTGACATAGAAGTTCTGATAACTGGCATTTTATTTTCCATGTTTGCAAACCTTGAGTACATCTTTACAATAACTCTGAAATTTAGCCCTTTTCTTCATAAATGAATACCAATTAGCTTTCCCTTCACACAAATTTCTGCAGAGCACATTACAAATCTCTTGTGTAGTAATCTTTCCTTTATATAAACTATTATTTGGGTGTCCAAATTCAACTTAGTTATGCTTGAATGATATATATATTAAAACTGAAACTTTTTTGTGATTCTATCATTCAATGGTCATGTATACTTCAACTTTTTTTAGTGCATATAGTGTATATGCTGTTCTAATGTCGCCAACAGTGTGGATCTTTACTGTTAAGTGTTTTGTACCATCTTGTAAGGGTCAATCCTTTTTTCAATTCATTAAAATAATACAGGTATTATATCAGGTTAGTCAAAATATCTACGGAGATTTTCATGCTTTCTGAATAGTGATTTGTTCTTTGTGCACTTTGCATAGAAATGTGGAGAAATTCTGGAAATATGTTTAATATTGCCCTTAATGAATATATTTCAACCCATTAGTAAAATACTTATAAGTTGGTAATGAAGTACCACAATTATGCACACAGAAAATGCCCATAATTAATATCACTATCTAGCACTTTGTAATTAGAATACAGAACATGTTTCGAGATCTCTTGTTCTCATCATCAGGTTAGATTAATTAGTGTTGTTGGTGGATAATCTGGAGACATTTGGTGGTTTAATGAGTTGACACAAGTTTTACATTGGTGGGATTTGAAGTTCATCTCTCCATCTTTATTTTTCAGAATGAGAATTCCTTCACAAATTGCTAACCCCATTGGATTCCCTAGAGATTTTAACAATTTACCTTCTCTTCTAAGTGGTGATTTTTTTTCTACAAGAAATTATTTGTTCAAAAATCACATCCTCACAAGAGAAGTTTGATGTTCGTGAAATTGGTGGCTAAAGCAGCGGAGAAGGCATTTTATGTGCTGCAATTACAACTAATTCCGCAATCACAGTTTAACATCACTTTTGAGCAGAATACAGAAAGGATCCACCAACAGATAAATCTATGATATGCATGGTATGTTCATATGGTTGTATGTGCAAGGGAAATCAACTGTGCACACATCTATATCTGCAATCGACATGCAGCATATATGACAATGTACCCAATGTAGTTCTAAAACATCCACATTGAAATGAAATAATAACTTACACAGTTGCTATGTCTGCTAGTGCTTATTCTGTCATGCTATCTATATTAGTATGTATGCAGTAATGTTGTAAACTGCAGATACTAAGCAACCCTGTACTTGAACA
Organism: Metallyticus violacea; assembly: GCA_030762175.1. Classification (NCBI taxonomy): domain Eukaryota; kingdom Metazoa; phylum Arthropoda; class Insecta; order Mantodea; family Metallyticidae; genus Metallyticus; species Metallyticus violacea. Next base: position 138,335,230 of record CM060835.1, on the reverse strand, counting down.
ACAGTTTAATAAAAATTTTATCAGTGAAATCAACTATGTTGTAGAACATAAAAATGAACAAGTGAAAATTAGATTTAGCATATCACAAAAATCATGGATTTTATACAGTATGATCAGTGATGCTTTCCCCCATGACACAGTTTTTTCTTTTAAGCTTGCCACTACTCGTTTGCTGTGCCATGGAAGGGATAGCAATCCTACTTGTTTACTTGTTGATCATGCTGGCTGTCAGTCATAGCTTAGCTGTTCCTGAGTGTGTGTTGTGTTGTTCATTTCTTAATTTGACAGTATACATAAAGTGTATTATGCCTTGTTTGTTTACAGTGACTTTATGTATGATTCAAATATGTTAACTCACTGGTGAAAGAATTATAGGACCAATTTTTTCAGTATACAGTCAATTCTGTTACTTCAAGATTTAGTAGAGATTTGTGACTCCCTTGGTCCCCCAATTTAACAGCCTGTAATTATCATTAATGGAGTAATTAAAAAATGCTGTGTACAATACAAATCTGCACAACATACAAAAACAACATGATTATATTTATCAGGAAATTGCCAGAATTTCTCAAAATGATCTAATTAAGTGGTGAATAATTTCCTAAAGAGATGCCAAAAAGTAGAGAATAAAGGCGGGCAGTTTTTCAACACCCCATTTGATTATTTGATAAGTAATGAGTCTCTTAAATTGGTTTTTGTATTGTTCTATGGTTGGTTTGTTTTATTGCTTTACCCTCCTGCTAATCATTGGCAGGCTAACAAGCAGTGCACTTACCCATAGGCAAAACCTCTAGGAGAAAGCAAACCTGATCACACATACGAAGCAAAGCTTACAAAGTCTCTAAATTGCAAGCAAACATAATGGATAGATACAAAACAGTTATATTCATTTAGAAAGTAGTTCTTTTTTATGGTAAAGGAATTATAAATAATTTATCCTTATTATTTTGGAAGATATAAGATTTCAAATTTCTATCACTCTTTTTGACCCGTTATGTTTCAATGTTGAATGCATGTCTATATTTGATAGGTATGTATTGCTCTTAACTTTCCATTGCCTTGATTCTTCCACATTTACCCTGCACAGCATATTCCTCAGTAGTTTCCTACCTTTAGTTTTATGTTTGTTTTCACAATTTCTTTTTTTAAGTTTAAAATGAAGTAAAGTTTCACTTTTTAGGACGAAGAATGTCTTCTTTAGTGAAAATAAAATGTTAAATATTTTGGAAAATAATTGTGTTAGTACTTTTAGAAAGAAAAGATGCTTGTTAAATACCATTATTGATAACCTTAAAAAATTTTATTATGTAAAAATAAGTTGAAGTTTTTGTTCTTTTTTGAGTAAGAGCAAACACATGGGTTTTAAATGCATTATGAAGAATGTATATTACATTAGACATGCTGACCTAAATAGAATAATTCTATGTGCTATAGAGCTTACAGCCCCCTAGAAATATAATTTTTCTTGTCATCTGAGAGTAATATTAATAACTTCCATTTCATTGGTTTACATTTCAGTTGGATTCTATTTCAGTAATACAGATAAAAGCTGATATCCTGGCGATTTGGTATTTTTTGGCATTTTTATAATCTTACATCACCTAAGCATTTCTTACTTGCCTGGTTGAAAAGTGCTTGGGACTGATGAGGACCCAGTTGTAAAACTAAGAGGAGTAGACGGAGACCCAGAGCTCCCAAAGCTAAAACCTGTTGAACCAGAAACAACAAACAGCAAAGAAAAATAATTGTTTTTACAACCATCCAAGTCTTCTCAAACATTTTTATCGTGCAAAATACAGGGTGTCCAAAAACCAGGCAATGCAGAGTATGTTGTGTGGGATGGCAAACTGATCATTTTTCAAGGAGGTACCCCTGTCCAGAAACGCACAGTTTGGTGTTTTTTTTAGACATCCTGTATGTAAATCCACCTTCATTAATTTCAAATGCTTCCCCCCCTTTTTTTTTTTGCTAGGGGGAGGGTGGGTTATTAAGCTCTAATCAGGAATTATTAGATCAAAGCTATGCCAACTAATGTAAACACCAAAAACATAATTAAGATTATTGCATGATTGAACCAAACTACACACTCTTATTGGCTTCACTTACTTGCTTACATTTAGAACAGTCAACAGTTAGCCGAGGATGCGAACCATGGTCTGCAAATCATGTTCTAAATATTAACAAGTATTTGAGGCCAATAAGCATGTGTAGTTTGACTCAGTCTTACAATAATCTTAATTATATGATTTGCTTCACTGTACAAGTTCCACTTAGTACTTCATACCAACATGCTTAGCATCCATTATAGTAAATCTGTAGGCTCCAGAAATACATATTTAAAATTTTGTTTATGTTTATTTAGAGCTATCCTGATTCTTACTCTTTCACTCTTTTTTTTTTCCTTGAATAATCAAGTTTATTAAAAATCAGGCCATACATATATTACTGTTATTTGATTTGTGAGCAAATTATAAAGCACACATTTCTCAACCATGTCAATATAAATACAACCCATTTTGTTGTTTGAATTAATATAACTGAGTTGAGCAGTCCAGAATGATTATGCTTAATACCTGACATAAGAAGTGAGCAAGCCAGAGAAAACTATTCAGGAAAGATAAGCAAACTATAATGTTGCTCTTTCACAACAAATAAGCAGGTAGTGTATGCTAGATATAATGTGAGAAAGAAATGCAATTTTGTAAGAAAATTAAATTTAAATTTGAAGTGAAGCACCCAAAAATTAATAAAGCTAGTAGTATCCCATGTGAATGCTGGAGAGTTTGGATTCGAAATGATAACAGACTGCTTTTATTAATTAAGATGTTGAATTGTAACATTTACAAAAGATAGAAAATCTCATAGTAGTACCAACATACCAGGTGTAAATAGCCCAGCTAACTACAGGGAAATTACAATGAAGAAATTTTCTGGTGTCTAGTGCATGTAGAAATCTTGATATTTTGCCAAAATTTACATACAACATTTTCCAGGGTATGCCAACTCTTGGTTCTCCTGATCTGTGAGTCAGCAGATAACTGGCAATTTACCAATCTACTCTCATATATTTCCTTATGCTGTCTGTCCCTCAAGGGTCATGCATTCATGTACTGACCATTCAGTATTGCTTAACTTTAGTGATTGGAAAAATTTTCTGCATAGGCAGAATATTGTATACTGCATTTTTCTGCAGTGTTGCCACTGGTACTTTACCACCTGCTGTTATGTTTACACATATCCTGCTTGTTGTTAATGCATCTATTTTTAGTATTAGTTTTCATAAGGACTGGAATTCATGCCTTGGTTACTCTCTCTGCTTCTTCCTTGTAGTTGAAGTTCCTGTCATGTTTAAAAATCTCAACTATTTCCTGCTCTAATCTAACACAATAGTTCACCATAGTTGATGATATACAGCTACTATAAATGATTATTCGTTTTCAATTCCAAAGTATTACAAGTACAAGTATGATTGATATATGAAAAGAACTGTAAACTCACCAAGTATATATAAATAAACAATGTATACAGTTTTTTTCACAAATTAACCGACATTTTCAAATCCTTGAAAAAATACCAAAGTTTGAGTGTCAAAAATTCACAAGATTTGGTAGAAAAAATACAAAATTACAGCAGAAAGTACAATGGTATCGTTTGAAGTAGAAGCCTTATTCCCAAGCATACCAAAAGATACACTTATGCTAATGTTAAAGAAATGGTTAAAATCCTTAGATCTACAGACACAAGAAATTGAAGACTTGATAAAACTTACGAACATTTGCATTGAACAAAATTACTTCATTTTCAATAAAAAATATTACCAACAAGTCTCGGGACTAGCTATGGGAAACCCGTTATCTCCATTTCTAGCAGATTTTTTTATGAGTTTGTTTGAAATGCATATCACCAAAGCCTTCCCTCTAATCTTCAAAACATGGTATACGTATGTGGATGACATATTTGCAATAATTCCGAAAAAACATACAATGGATGCACTAAAACTTCTGAATTTGCAGCACAAATCTATAAATTTCACCATAGAGGAAGAAAGAAGGGGATATCTCCCCTTCCTAGATGTAAAAATCATAAGAAATGAAAACTATCTTACATTTGGAATTCATAGAAAGGATACTCACACAGAAAATTACATAAAAAATGACAGTTTTAACCCCATTCCACATAAATATGCAGTGTTTTATAGTTTAGCACACAGATTAGTTAACATTCCACTCACAGAAACAGAGTACAAATTGGAATACCAACAAATCATAAAGATAGGAGAAACTAATGGATACAACAAAGACACAGTAATAAAAATCATCAATAAAACCAAAAAACAAAAGACAATAAGAGATGTTTCCACTCTTAAAAGTGCCAAAGAAAGGTACAAATTCAAAAGTTTCACATACCACCCAATTTATTACAATAAGTTCAAAAAGATATTCAAAGAACAAGGAATTATGTTAGCCCCAAAGAACAATTTTAATATAAAGAACTTATTAGGTTGCAGAGTAAAGGACTACATGGCAACAGAACAAAAGTCAGGTATTTACGAAATAGAATGTGCAGAGTGCGACAAAAAATACATTGGAAAAACGAAGAGGAATTTGAGAATCCGGAAAAAAGAACACTTCAGAAATATTCGCGTAAAACAAATTGATAAATCAGCAATAGCAGCGCACTTTTGGAATAAAAATCATGAAATTAAATCAGAGATAAAACTACTTAAACAACTTCATAATGCAATAGAACTTTCCACTTGGGAAAACATTTTCATTACAAAAAATAAGGATAATTTGATGAATTTCGATATCCCTCCATTGGATGAACTCAGCAAATTCCTAATAGAACCAACAGATGCCGCCACAAGAACATCAAGAGACCCAACCGCCACGTTTAACAACAGTTTGTCAACAGGCTGAAGATGGGAGGGATTGCTCCCGAAACATATGTTCCAAATTTATGTAAGTGAATGGAGTTAGTGTGAAAAAAACTGTATACATTGTTTATATATATACCACTCCATTGTCAACAGCTTCGTAAGTACACTTATTTGAGTCACCAAGTATACATTATGTGCACCAGCTGGAAGCACAGTTCAGTGCTTTACAAAATGGCAACAAAGTAAGAAAAGAGTATTGGTTTGGAATATGCAAGAGGTTCATCTTAGTAGTGCAATGTACATTCAGAAGAGAGCATGGAAAAGAACAATGTGTAAACAAAGCTATTTAAGAATGCTGGTTGTTTGTGTAAATGGAAAAGCACCTGTCAACCAAAAATGCCAGATGAAAAAGTTAAGAGAGTGAGGTAAAGTTTTGTGCATAGACCACAAAAACCTTTGGTTCAAGCAAGCTGCAAACTTGGACTTCACAGCAAACTGTATGGAATATTTTGCGACAATGGTTACATTTCAAACCATGCCGTCTGCAGCTCCTGCAAGATTTAAAACCAGTGCCTGAAATTCTGCATCACAATACAAGAAGTATTGGAGGAGGATAAAGATTTTGTATGTACAGATAGATAAAGATAAAGCCGAATGTAGAGTGTGAAGAAAACTTGGTGAATTTACGGTTCTTTTCATATTTCAATAATATTTGTTTGTGTAATACTTTAGAAAATATAGCATTTTGAAAACAAATGAATTGTTTATAGTATACCTGTACTTCCATGTCTTTATAGTGGATATCATGGCCAGCAACAATGGTTGTTTGATTTTTTTTTTTTTTTTAAAGAAACTGTTTTTTCTTATTTTATTTAAATGGTATATACTGAGTTTTGTTGCGAAAAAGCAAATATTGGTGCTGCTAGAGCAATTTATAAATTTTGTGTTTGGCAGCAATTTTTATGTCCTAACAGCTGGTTCAATTATGTTCTTCCTTCTAATCGCCACATTAATTTGTTGTACCCATATACCTAAACCTGGTTACAGTTGCACAGGATCCAACAGATACCTATGGAATGCAAGTGCTGTCCAAGTATTAAATATATTATTTAAGATTTGGATCTGCCTCTTTATCTCAAATAACAAACGACAGGAAAAGAAAAGATAAAAAAATAATATTTATGTATTTCATTATTCTGGGTAGCATGAAGAAAACTGAGCCTGCTATATGGATTTTTTCGCTATTTAATTTGTGGAAAAAATAAGATATGGGAGCACCATTTTGATTATGAACTCCATGCCGTGAATGGCCATATCCACCATATTGTATTTGAGCAGCTAGACAAACATTTTAAAATATTCTTAACAGCTATGGTTTGAAGTACCACTGAAATTTCTTTGTTGATAGTTTGTAAATATGAGATCTTCTATTACTTATGGCTGCAAAGAAAGAATATAAATTAAATTATCTTTATATTAAAATGTCACTTGGTAGAATATATTATGGCTTTACAATATTTGCTCTGAGTTCATTAAATATGTTATCTTACCAAATCCCACCCCCCACTTTTGTAAATGTATTTAGTGAAATTAGAGTAGTAAATAAAAATGTTAAATGAAATAAAGCATGTTTCACATGTCTAAAATTAAAAAATCTAAATGTTTAACTTCTATTGTTAAACATCAGGTCACTAAATTCCACATGAAAATTAGTGCTCTATGATGAACTTTGTTTTCTGAAAAGTGCTCCATGAACTAAAAAGTTTGGCTCAACAATATTAATTTCCAAAATTAATGTAAAAATATTATTCCAGTATTTGTTATTAAATAAACTCATTAATTGTGCATATTTATAAAATACAATTTTACATATTCCTTTCATACACGGTGTTAAAAAAAAACTAATGTAATATTTCTGAGAATGCAGAGGGGTCTTAGACAAACAATTTGAAATTGGGAATCAATGGTTTGTCCCTTCAAATTTAAAAGTTAAGACATTTAATTTTTAGAGGAGCAACATGCTAAGGACTAATAAAGCTTCTATTCAAAATGATACCACACAATGTAGAAGTTGGCACAGTCAGTATGGGTACTGGCTTAAAGTAAAAGCAAATTATTGTTATCAAGATTCAGTCTTGTTGATTACTTTTTTTACTTTTACATGTTATATAAGAGAATATTTCACCATAAAATTTAAAAAAAATAATAAAATAAATACCCAACTGCACAGAACTTGAACTTCAAAACCACAGTATGTCATCTTATTCATTTGGCCGCAGAATCATATGGACAGCTTCCTCTAGACTAAGTTATATAGCAGCATAAATCAGTTAGCCATGTTTAGTGTGCCATTCTGTGATAAGATTAGTGGGATTTTAGAGATATTATAACACTAAATCTTGAAAATGTTAATGATGAGCTATTGACAATAGGAATTCCTTTGCTCACAAAACAGGTTTGAAGACCTTCTGAAGAAATTTTTGCCCTATTTTGCTTTAATATTGACTTATCAGTTTTTAATTTAAACTCCTTTATTATCATATAACTCTTATTTTCCTTCGTAGACCATATACTTGCTATGTGAAATTTGTCTAAGACCCTATAAAATCTATGAAATTATTGCAGTTTAATTCATTTGCTCCCAATATATTCCACTCTGACTTAAAACTGTTGAATGTAAAAACAACTGGCTGTGAAAATACAACAAGGGTGCCACAAGATTAGAACTAAATAATATTATAGCCAAATTAGCTATGTAGAGTAATCAAACAAATCCTTAAAAATGTAATAAAAATTTGAATCTTTGTGCCATTATTCTGTAAGTTTGCAGTACTGTTATCAATGGTTTAAAGAATGCCCAACAGGTGGCAGCATACTTCACAATACCAGTTTAAAATGGCTGCTCCACTTGTGAAGTGTACCAGTGAAGAACGTTTTGTCATAGGTTTTCTGAGCAGTGAAGGTGCAATACCTATTTAAATCCATTGGTGAATGAAGGTTCACTTTGATGATTCATGTTTATCACTATAGCAAGGTACAAGTGGAGTAGAAAGTTCAGAAATGACATGACTTCTATGGCAGACGCTCCCAGCACAGGTCAGGCACACCACGTTGTGACACCAGAGTCTATTGAAACCATTGTGATGGTGGATGAAATAGCTGCAAATCTGAACATTAATCATAGCTCAGCTCATCACATTATTCATAATGTGCTTAAGTTTCCCAAAGTATCTGCAAGGTGGGTGCCACCGCAGCTCACTACAGAACTGAAAGAGTGGCATATTGACACCTGAAAGAAATTTTGCAACACTTTCAAGAAGAAGGTGATGGGCTCCTTGCAAGAATCCTTACAGGAGATGAAACCTGAGTACACTATCACAAACCCAAAACAAAGAGAGCAAGGACTGGTGTCATTCTTCATCACCAAAACCTAAGGAGTCCTGGATGCAACCATCTGCAGGGAAGGTTATGCTCTCTTTTGGGATGAACGAGGCATTATCGTGGAATACTACATGCCTGGGAAACACCATCACTAATGCATCATATTCCATTATGTTGAAAAATGATCTTCAACCTGCAATCAGATCAAAGCAACGTAGTCGTCTGACTACAGGTGTCATTATCCAACATGAAAATGCTCGTCCTCATACTGCCCATGCAACAGTTGCAACCATTATTGATTGGCCTTTACTTGATACTCTTCCACATCTGCTATACTCACCAGACTTCACCCCGAGTGATTACCACAGTTTGGACTACACAAAGAGGCAATGAAGAGGAAAGAAATTTCGTTCTAATGAAGGCAGTGCATGAGTGGCTGTGCACACAATCACAAGATTTTTTTTTCAGAGGAATTCTTGGACATTTTATGCCAAAGGATGTGTTGACTGTCATGGAGACTATGTCAAAAAATTATACATTTATGTTCCACTTTTGTTCAATAAATTACATTAAAAAAAATATTTAGGGTTTTTATTTGACTCCCTCTCGCACGATAATAGGCACATTCAATCCTTAAGCTTGCATAACACACTTGCCTGTTTGGTTAGATGTGCTCCCAAATTGGAATGTTGGTCCTGTTCCTGTATTAAACAGTAATCCCCCTCCATTAGGATTCTGTGTAGCTGAGGTGGTTGTCTGGGTTGAACCAAAACCAAACACATTACTGCTACTGGACTGAGTAGTATTACCAAATGTGAAAGTACTTGATGTTGTAGGAGCTGAGGATGCAGCCCCAAGTCCAAAGGCATTACCAGTTGAGCCACTCAAGTTAGTGCCTGGAGTTGATGCACCGCCAAAAGCAAATATATTTGTTTGTGGTGTAGTGGAACTTGCTGTGAAAAATAAATAATAACATATATAAATATACGTGTCCCAAAATTCATAGTAAAAATTGCAAGGGTCCTAGATAAGCAATTTGAGATAGTGAATTTATGATCTCTTTTGTAAACTTTCAAAGTTATGATGGTTTTTCGAAATCAGATATCTGAGCTGATATGTCAATATAAAGTGTGTGTATTAGATTTTCATTCAGAATGCTCATGTCTTGCCCAAATAGTCAGAAAAAGGAGTGTTAATACACAGTACATGGGAAGTTGAAAATTATTGGCTTTGCTACTTGGATAAAATTGTACATTCTGCAAGGGTATACACACCATGGATAACAATTCAATAGTTCTACTAAGTTAATTGTGCTTGCGTGAAGTACTTTGCATATCACACCTTAGCGGTTTAATGCAATAGACAGTTTATAATTGCTCTGAAACATGGCTAATGTATTTTCATTTGCCGAGGTTGCTGATGTGCATTTGGTTTATGGGGAAGCAAGAGAACATGCATCTATAGCTGTGCAGGGATAAATTTCCAGGCAGACATCATATCATATAATTTATTCACCTTTGGAAATTTGTTACAATTTCATGGCTTCATCAATTACAAAATATAACAATTTCAAATTATTAATACTTATAATTTATCTGTATACGTAATTTTATTAAAGTATGCATTGAATTCTTGTATACTATAAAAACACTGACTAATTGAAAACCTCTTAACTTTCTTCCTAAATCTAATCAGGTGTTTATCTGTGATTTCATTGGTTATTAAGTTATACATTTGGATGCCACTATGCAGGATTGAATTGATCTTTTTAGTTGTTCTGGCAGTTTGTAGATGGATTTTGTTGCTGGTTCTAGTACTGTGCTTAAGGATTGATTTATTGGAGTAAAATTGTTGTATATTACTATTTATGAAACATACACTTTCTAATATATAAAGGCATGGTAGGGTAAGTATATTGTTCTGTATAAAGTACATTTTACAGTGGGTGCATTTGTTTAGATTACATTTTACGTTTAATTTTCTTTTGGGCTAGAAAGAGTGTATTAGTATCTACTGAATTACTCCACAAGATAATGCCATAAGAAAGAACTGATTGTACACATGCAAAGTAGATCATTTTTAAAGTGCTAAGGTTGCATACATTTTTAGTACAGAGATTATATAATGAGTTCTGTTAATCTTTGTTGTGATGATGTAAATGTACGACTTCCAGCTTAAGAATTTGTCTATAGTTACTCCTTAAAATTTTGCTTCAGAGGCATACTGAATTACTTTATTATTGTAGGCGATCATTGGATCAATATTTTATCTTTCCCTATTAGAGAGGGCAAAATTCATGCATTGGGATTTATTGGCATTTAATATCAACTTATATTCTGCTAGACTAGCCATAACTTCTGCCTGTTATAAATTTGTAGGAGAGTTTCCCTTTAATATGCAGCTTGTATTGTCTGCATACATTATCGTTGCTGCATGAGGTATGTTAATCGGCAAATTTTCTATGTATACTAGAAACAAAAGAGGCCCAAGATTTGAGCCCTGTGGAACCCCACATTTTGCTACTTTTAAGTTTGAATTAACATTTCTGCCATTTGTTACATTTCTTATGGATGTTACCTGTGTCCTGTTGCTTAGGTAGGATTTGAGCCACATATATGCAATGCCATGAATACCATATGATTCCAGTTTGGATAATAAGATATTATGGTCAATCAAATCAAATGCTTTACTCAGGTCCATAAATATACCAAGTGTAGATTTGTTTTCATCAACTCCCTCAAATGTTTGCTTTATTAAAGAATATAGGGCATTATTTATGTTCTTGTTTTTTCTAAAGCAGTTTTTCTGGCCACCAAACACTGTTTTTCTAGGAAGGGGACATTTCTGTTATACATTACAGTTTCTAGTATTTTTGAGAATCCTGATATGATAGAAATTGGCCTGTAGTTATCAACATTATTTGGGCTATCTTTTTTAAATATGGGGACAATTTTACTTGTTTTAAGATTCTCAGGAAATTTTCCTGAAGTAATGGAACATTACATATATCAATTAGGGGATCTATAATGTAGCTTATGTACTGTTTAATTATGCATTCTAGTATTTCATCAAGTCCTGCCGAAAAACTGGTTATTTCCTCATGAGTAACTGGCTAAAGTATACACATTTTTCACTTCTATTTAGTTTTGCATTTTTAATAGTATTAGCGTTAGTTTGGGATGGAAACATTCAATCAGCAACAGTGGTGAAATGATTATTGAAAATATTTGCCACTTCAATTGGATTATCATATATTACATTGTTAACTGTTAGGGTTATATTTTTATGTTTCTCAGCCTTAAAGTTAGCAGTTACATTCCAAATGGTCTTGTTTTTATTTGAAGAGTTGTAAATCTGTTCATCAATGTGTTGTTTCTTAGTTGCTTTTATTACTTTGCTTATACTCTTTAAAATATTTTGTGAATCCATCAGATTTATTTATTTTATTTATATTGAAGACTGCTCAAACTTCCATGTCCTTGGGGTTTGCGGGAAACTGGATCATTAATGGTACACAGATGCAAACTAAATTATACTCCAGCCTTTGAAGAAGAGGTGCTTGCTTACCAGATTTTAGGCTGAACCTTCAACCAGCGTCCAGCAATTGCTGAATACGAACAAGTCCAGCATGATCAGGTCCTACATGAAGAATGACTATCCCTATCACATGCTTAAGGTGCAGGCATTGGGACCAGCAGATTTCGGTCCCATTCTGCAGTGAGCCTTGGAGCGGCAGAATTAACAGCCCGACTATTCAGTTTTCTTCACTGATGAGGTCATGTCCGCAAGAGGTGAAAGAGTCATGTATGGGAGTATGAGCAGCCACATCCAATGGTGGAGGCTGGATTCAGCATCAACATGTGGGGTGGCATCATATTTAATCAAATAATTAGACTTATCCTCCTACTCACTTAAACGGGCAATGTAACTTCAGTTTTCTCACCCATGTTTTTGGAAGATGTTCCTCTGAACATCCAAGGTCAAATCTGGTTGCAGCATGATGGAGCCCCTCCTGAATTCAGCTTGTAAATGCAAGATTATCTCAATAGTTGTGCTTCCTGGGCAGTAGATTGGAAGAGGTGGTCCTTAAATAGACAACCGCATTCTGCGGATCTCCACTCCCTAGATTTTTTTATGGTGACATCTTAAGAGTCTCGTGTATGCAGCATCAGTTGACACTGATGAGCAGTTACTAGCATGGGTCTTAGCTGCTTGTGATGGGTACATAACCCTTCAAATCTTTTTGAGAGGGTGCGAGGATCGTTTCTTAACAGGTGCACTCTTTGCAGGGATGTTGGCCGTCACATCGAACAATATCTCTGGTGATTTCTTTTATTTTTTGCACTTACATTACATTTTCTTAATCCTTTAATTTTCTTTTATTTGGTTTTCATGCAGCAGTGAAAAGCTAGAATACAGTTTACCTAATTTTTCTTAGGTATTTGGTTTCAAATTTTCCTTTACTCTGGAGAAAACTGAATATTTTTCCTTTTAAGTACTTACTATGTCTATTATTATTGGCTAGAGTTGAAGGAACATCTTGTAAATTTTGAAATGTATATACAAGTATTATACTGCAATATGTACATCACAGATCAAGGTGATAAAACACTTGGGTAATAGCTTTACCCTTGCAAGTTTTGAGTTACTTTGTTATTCACAGTCTTACCATTAAACACATTGTAATTTATTTTGCATAATTCATTAAGAGTGAACAAGTGGTTCTGAACAGCAAAATAAATAAAATGTAACTACAACACTGGGGAGAAGGAAGGAAAAAAAGGGAAGGGGAAAATTATGGAGGTTTGAATCTCCTGCATCAGTAATGTTTTAAGCAAATGCACTTAGTACGCTTTTTAACCACAGCACTATTCAGGGATAGTAACTTGAGGAACTGAGGCACCTGTCTTTATCCCCACCTCCTGTGGAGGTTTAATCAGTGGTGTTCCAGCCATTAACTGATGTTATGCTATTGCATGCAATTTAGAAATCAGATCATAAGTTCCCTATTTCAAAATGCTAATATAGCAACTCCCTCCTCCGAAATCCTTGCAATTTATATGGTTGAATTCTGGAACATTCAGAATGATGGAGATGTCCATCATCAACATGGCCATCTTTTACAAAATATGCGAAAAAAGAGCTTAACTAAACATTTCATTCACAAGCAATCTGTAATGTGTGCAATTTAGGTTATTAATAAAAAAGACCAGCTTATTATGTTTTCTCTGCTTTTAAAAGTAAACATATTACGTGAAAAATAAACCATTGCAACTTCGTTTAGGCCTGTATTTACTGAAATTATATGTAGAAGGGAGAAAAAAGAAAGTAAAATGTTAAGTAAATGAATTAGTTAAGTATGTTCCTAAACTGTCATTGTCAAATGCTTGAAGCATATAGTATCAGAGTAAGCAGCAGCAACAGCAATGGTGGTGGCGTGGCAGCAGTAAATTCTAACGAAATGTTTAATGCTTTCAATCTGCCAAAGTTATAGCATTTCCTTCAACCAGTTCAGCCCAATGCATGAAGTACATATAATATATTTAGTGCTTGGTAAATACTGCAAACAATTATAATTTGATTACAACAGGACCCAAATGGCAATTATTTTTAAAATGAATGAAAAAAAAGCATACAAATTACATTAATATGAAAATCAATTTTAAAAATGCATTGTTTTAATAGAAAACAATCTGAATGGTTTAGGTGCCAATTTTTTTCAATTTACTGAAGAAACCTGCAATAAAAAAAATGTTTAGCATTTGTTATTGATCATAGCTTTCAGCAAGTGGTAGTAGTGTCTAATGGTTATTTACTTATAAAATTGGTCTATATTTCATGTTACAAGACTGGATGTAGGAATGCAGTTCTGAGATGTCACTGGAAGTTACAGCAATAAAAATTTAAAATAGAAAGAAAAGTATATTCATAGTTGGGTTATAAGATCCCCAAATTCAAAAGTGGAAGGTTTTTTTAAAATGCTCTAAAAATCTATGTAACAAAACCTGAGGTGCAGGCTTAAAATCACAATAATGGGCTATTTAAAAATAAATTCATATTTGGGTAATGTTGATTATAAATGCATAAGTGATTTAATACCTACTTATAACTTGCAGGATGCTACAAAAATGCAGTCGCATCACATGTAATTGCATCATAACATGGAAATGATCCAACAAGGAATTTTGTATTTCTGACATGCACAAATTATGCATATTTTGAATAGCAATGTACCTAATGATGAGTGGGATTTACGATTTTCTTTCTCTATACAGGAAAATAGCCTGCATAAGCTGACCAGATTTTTCAAGTTAAAAACCAGGGTATGTTATTTTATACCCCCCATTCAGCGTTTGCCAATCATTATTTACCTAGGTATTATGACAATTGTGATAGTTGATTTGTTTTATTTACAGAAGCTCTTTAACATCATAGGCTATCAGCATCCCACTCTATTCAGGGCATGAAACGGCTAACAAATTTTGCTCAGAGGCCTTTTCTTTCAGACTTGAGGTTCATTTTTGTCGTATGTATGTACAGGACCCACGGCTTTACTTCACTTCAGAAAGAAGCCATATTTAGGATTTTTACGCCCCAAAAATCCATCAATTCTGGCCGGGTTTGAACCAGGGATATTGGGGTGTAGAAGGCAAGTACGGTTACCACTACACCATCAGGACCGACACAATTATGATAATGATGAAATCCATGTTATGCATACATTTATGCATAATACTGAAAAGGAAAGTGAAATAAAATATGTTTTTCACATTTAAGAAGGAATATTTATTAATACTTACATGTGGTCTGTACACCTCCAAAGATGTTGCTGCCAAAATTACTTGAAGCAGGTTTGAGAGTATTACTAATGTTGGAAGCATTACCAAAGCTGAATGCTGGTTTTGATTTTGCTTGTGTTCCAAACTGAAAAGCTGGAGATCTGATCTGTCCACTTGAAGTTCCTGCAGCATTTTCTTTGCTGCTTTCAGATGATACAAAATCAAACTTAAAGCCACCAGTATTAGGTGCATTATTAGCATTAAAAACATTACTTGTACCACTTGCTTTTGTGCTTCCGAAGCTAAATGGAGGTGGCTTTTCATCTGTTTTAGTACCACCAAATATATTGCTCACATTTGCAGACTGTGTACCAAATACTGATGTATTTGCATTTGTGATGGCCGGTGATGAAACAGTAGCAAAAACATTCTTGCCAGTTGTAATGTTGTTGTTGTTTGATGTGTCCCTTGTTGAAGAACCAGAGAATGGTCCAAATCCTCCTGTTACCACTGTATTATTCTGGGATGTAGCAAAGACTGCATTTGTTGGAGCGGCTGATAATCCAAAATGTACAGGTGCTGGAGTGGAAAATTTTGGAACTATTTGTGATGGCAGCGTCTCAAATGCAGAGGTAACTTGTGAAACAGCTGGTGAAGATGCAACTCCACCAAAAGAAAAAGTATTTTGTGTAGAAATTGGATTAGACAGTGTTGATCCAAAGCCTAATGATGCCGTATTTGCAGATGCCCCAAATCCAGAATCTGCTTCTGACACAGATGTACCTATTACGAAACCACATATATTTTGAGAAGCTAATGGTGATGAGCCAAATCCAATAGTAGTTGATGGCAATCCAAAAGATGAGGTGCTCTGCAATGTTGTAGAAGGCTGTATATTTGTAGCAGAACTTACTACGCTTTGTGTAGAAGAGGCTGCTGAAGATGAGACAAACTCATTTGATCCTTCTGTAGTTTGTGCAATTTCCGGCGCACCAAATACAGCTGCCTGGGTAGTCTTTACTAGTGGGGAAGCTGCAAATGCATTTGTTTCTATAGACTGGAGAACTGCAGGTGCTCCAACCTGTATGGGTGATGAGGCAGGTACAGCAAATACTTGTGCAGATGAAGTTTTGAATGCAGTTGCTTGCGCCGGTGCAGCTGATCCAAATACATTTGCTCTATCTACTGTTTGTGTTGTCAGAGGTCCTCCTAATGATGCTACCGTTTGTATAGGCTGCAATGATGATGTGCCGAAAATGTTAGTTGACTGTGTAGGCTGCAATGTTGAAAACATGCCAGTCACAGATGTTTGCTGTGATGTGTGTGGTATATTAAGCACAGAAGTTGCTTGTGCAGTTTGTACTGGTGGCAAAGATCCTAATTCAGTAGCTGCTTGCACAGGTGATCTGAACCCAGTTGGTGCTTGAGGCACTTTAAATGCCATGCTTGCTTGAGTTGACTGTGCTTGTGGAGAAGAAAACAGGGTAGAGTGCCCTTGCGGGGATTTTTGAAACCCAGAGGTTGCTTGTGTAGACTGAACTTGTGATGAGCTAAATAGTGTTGCTGCTTGAGTACTTTGCATTTGTGCAGATGATCCAAATGCCATGGTTGCTTGCGCGGACTGTTCTTTTAGAGATGATTCAACTCCAAACATTAACTGCAATGGTGAAGACTGTTTTAGTGTTTCTGCATTGTTTCCATTATTAGATGATGCCATGGATAGTTGTACTGCAGGTGTTGTATTGGAATGTACAGTTGTAGATGTTCCTAAACCTGATGTTTGAATAGGCTGTTCTGCAATACTAGTAGCAAATATGGGTGTTTGTACTGATTGTGAAGAAATTGGCAAAGTAGAAATTACTTGGGATGTACCAAAGTTGTTGCTAGCTGTAGTAGTTTGTGGTGACAAACCTATTGCAAAAGCATGTGCTGTTGCATTTGAGGTCACTGTAGGCATTTCAAAGCCTGATGAAATGTGAATTTGTGAAGAAGAAATGGTTGCTGACTGCTCATTGCTAGTGGGAGTATCTGAAGTTTTCAGGTAAGCATTAAAATTTGAAACAGCTTGTTGTGGTGAAGTTAAATTAGAGAATGGTGATGAATTCTGTTTGGACGTAGCTGAATCAATACCAAGAACGCTAGATGTTTGATTTGAACAAGATGGTATAGATGAGATAGAAGTAGCCAAAATATTAGGCAAGGTAGTGCTGGGAAGTGATGTAACTAATCCAAAGACATCTGCAGAGCTAGAAGATTTAGTGAGAGCTATGCTAGAATCTTTTACTTCTGTATCTGAAATTTTTGGTTCACTTGAAGTTGGAGCAGTGCACTTTGGATTTGCTGATGTTTCTTCAGAGAAAAGTGCAATGCTTTTCAAAGGCAAGCTTGAAGCTTTTGAAAGAAGAGAAAATTTGCGGGTAGGTATATTCTTTTTTGAACCTGCAACAAAGAAAATTAAAATGTGTTACAGATATTAATTTCATGCTCCTCAATAAACAATTTTATTTCAAATACAGTAAGACACATTTAAAACCTTCAATTCATGCTTATTGGCATGACGTCACCCACCATCCTGGCATCTGATTCCATCAACTCAAGACACCAAATACTTTACCTTCTTACAGAAGATGTGCATAATAAACATCTTCTTAAGAAATAATGCTCATCATTTCTTCTACACTAATGAACTAATTAGATCCATTGTTCTTCAAGCATTTTCTATAAAAATGGTGAGTACAAAACTCATCAATTTTACTTGTAGTACACCAAGGTATGGTGCCGTGAATTTGTGGTGATGGCTGGGGGGAAGGGTGTGTGGCAGACTTACAAATGAATGCTTTTAAATGTTTCTCATTGTATTTTATCTACTGAATAAAGGTTTTCCCTTCTACCATGCCCTTTACAGGAGCGACCAGCTTTCTTTCCTATATTACTCACCTTACTAATACAGAATTTTGTTTATGTATTTCCTGTTACTCCTATTAATTAGTGGTATATACTGTAAATATTATGGTACATTTCAAACTAAAAAACTAGTTTCCAGCAACAAGAATGTGGTTACTTTAGTATACAAGGACCACTCTAAACATTTTGAGAATGGATGCAATGAAATTTTTTAAAATTTAGATCTGATCATTGCAATTTTTCAAAGTACCTTCTATTGCATTCTATGCAATGTTTCATCCATTCAAACCATTTTATAAATGCCAGACACCATGCTTCTTTGGATAAGATGCAAATACATTCTTCGTACACAGCTTCAGGTTATTCAAATTGTTACACAATTTTTTTCTTTTATTTTGAGGAAAAGAAATTCACACTGGGCCAGATCTGGATTTTGGGGAGAGTGGGACAAATATTTGACTCCTGACTCTTGCAGAAATTGGGTTGTTTCTAGTGCAGTGTGGGCAGATGCACTGTTTTGGTGCAACAAGATTCCATGCAAACAGTCTTAGGATGCTTCACTCTCAATCTATTTTGTAGTATACCGTTTGGCAGTAACAGCAGTAAGTGCCCCTCAAGTGGAATTGTCGCAATATGACCCCTAGCTGAGAGGAAGCAACAGATCATCACCTTGCCAACACTTGTTTCTGACTCCCTTTTGTTAGGGGATCCTCTCCTGAGAACATCCATATTATAAACAAGTGAAGCAATAAGAGTGTGTAGTTCAGCTCAATCATACAATGATCTCAATTATATTTTTAGCTTCACTGTACATTTCTAGTTAAGACAATCTATCCTAAACTTAGGTATTCTTTTTTTTTTTTTACACTAAACTCCATTTACTTACATGAGTAAAAAAAATGAATACCTAAGTTTAGGATATATTACCACTCCATTGTCAACAGCTTCGTAAGTACAATATTTAAAGATAATCTATGTTTAAAATAGCAAAACAGCAGTTGCAAGATAGTGACAAACCCCCAAGTGTGCAATTCTTGAAAAGCTCTCCATTATGCAATTTTTGTGGGCTAAAGGTATGGAAACAACTAAATATTCATAAAGAAATGCTTTCCATCTATGGAGAGAAGTGCCTGTCACATCAAGCTGTTTAGGTACAGAAGTCTCTGAAGGGACACATATTGAAGAACACCATGTCAGCAGACCAATGGACATTGCCACAGTGGCAAATTTGCAATGAGCTGAAGACTTAATTTGAGCAAACAGAAGGGTAACTATATACACTATAGCTGATGCTATTGCTTGTTTATAAAGCATGGTCTACTTTATAAAATATAACAGGATAGGTTTTCACAAAGTCTGCACTAACAGTACAGAGCATACTGACTCCACAACACAAAATGCAAAGAATGTGTATAGCATTGCAGCATTATGATGGACATGACAGGCTAGCCCAAAATGTCTTGGGTTCACCATTAACAGCCTAAGACAAAGTCTGTCATTACAATACAAACATCCTGCATTGCCTGGGGAAAAAAAAGGAGGGGGAAAGGAAAAAACAGAAAAGAAGTTAAAGTTATACCATTTGCTGATCAAGTGATGCTTACAATCTTCTGGGATCAAGAAGGCATACTGCTTACTACATTCCAACTTGAAGGGCAAACTATAAATGCTGACTCCTTTCATAACATCCTCAAGAAAGTTCTAAAGTCATTCAATGGAAGCAATCAAGACTCTTCATCAATGCTAGTTTGCTCTTGCATGGCCTCATACTGCAAACAAGATAAACAAGATGCTATAGCAGGCTGTTAGAAAATAATGAAGTTGTTTTCAAGAGCAGTTTTCTACGAGGGTAGGTCTATAAGTTTCTGGCCTAGCCAATAAGGATTATCATAAATTATTATTAAGTAAAAATTGTACTTACGAAGCTGTAGACAATGGAGTGGTAATATATACTACATTAATGTGTTCAGTTGTTTACACTAACTCCACTTACTTATTTAAATAAGTAAGTGGAGTTAGAGTAAACAACTGAACACATTAATGTAGTATATCATAAATTATATTGTACTTACGAAGCTGTTGACAATGGAGTGGATAAATCCTACACTTATGTAATCAATTTGCTTACACTAAAACTCCACTTACTTTTATAAACAAAGACTAGTTTCGGAAAAAGGTCTCTTCCGAAACTAGTCTTAGTTTATAAAAGTAAGTGGAGTTTTAGTGTAAGCAAATTGATTACATAAGTGAAGGATTATCATCTTCACAAAATCCTTATCTGATGTTATACCTTGTCTGTTAAGTAAATAATTGCAGCTGCAGCTTCGGCCCCACTGTGTTCGGTTCACATATAGTTGCAGAAAGAAGTTTATATGCAGAAGATTGCGACATGTTCAAAATGGAGTATCAAGCTGTTATTAATTCTTCACGAAAGCAGGACTTACTGCAAATAAAATTATACAGCAATTGGATGGCGTATATGGGGAGGCTTCTCCCTAATATTTTACCATAAAAGAATCGGACTAACATTTTTGAATGGATGGAGAACGTATTGAAGATAAAGAGTGTGCAAGCTGGCTCTTGGAGGCGCTCACTCCTGAAAACATCACTCTTATGGAAGGAGAAATTATGAAAGACTGGCGACTCAAAGTTACAGAAATATCAGCAAGGTTGGGCCTTTCTAAAACAACTGTCCTTTGAATTATTCATGAACATTTAAATATGAATAAGGTTAGTGCAAGATGGGTATAGTATTCTTTCCTCAGTCCAAAAGCAGCAACCAGTCATCTGTTGTTAGGCATTTTTGGAGCTTTGGCATGGCAACGAGAGAGAAGTTCTGCAAACCATTGTTACAGGAGATGAAACTATGGTCCTCTACTATGATCCCTTGTCCAAAAGAGATCGAATCAATGGAGTGGTGTAAACCTGGCAAAGCACTACCTCTAAAGGCCAAGGTCACTCAGTCAACCAAGAAAATCATGACCACAATCTTTTGGGACTGTGAAGGAATACTCTTCATTGACTTCAAGGAGAGGAACACCACAGTAAATGGGTAGTACTTTGCTGGCCTACTGCACAGACTACTTGCTTCCATCAGAGAGAAAAGGCGAGGAAAGCTGAGTAGTGGGATGTGCCTTCTTCACGAAAGTGTATCTGTGCACAAAGCTCTTTATGCAAAGGAAGCTATGAAGAAATGTGGCTTCAAGAAAATCAACCATCCCCCTAAGCCCATACCTAACTCCCAATGACTATTTCTTCTTTTTAAAACTCAAAAAGGAACTTTGAGGAAGAAAATTTAAGTGTGACGAAAAAGTGATGGATGCTGTTTATGCCCATTTTGCAGACAAGACTTCTGCCTATTTTTGGGGGAGAAGAGGGATTAAAATGTTAATTTAAAGATGTGAGAGATGTATTGCAATAAAGGGTAAAAATATTGAAAAGTGAAATATAGTTTTTGTCTTTTATCACAGCTAGAAAATGGTTAAACCGGAAACTTATGGCCCTGCCCTCGTATTAGCATTTAGAGAAATATCAGCATCAAATCATGCAGCAATGGCTCCCTTATTCAATGCATCTTTGCAGTTGTTATGGCTGAATGGGGTGAAATTTGATAAT
Organism: Metallyticus violacea; assembly: GCA_030762175.1. Lineage (NCBI taxonomy): Eukaryota > Metazoa > Arthropoda > Insecta > Mantodea > Metallyticidae > Metallyticus > Metallyticus violacea. The sequence goes on along the minus strand of CM060835.1, from coordinate 138,313,672 downwards.
GTTTTACTCTTACTTAGGCATGCTGCTCCATTTATGAAGAAGACAGCAGAAGGCCTTTCTGTATGCTTCCCAAACATGATACACATATAGTACATTGTATGCACAGTGTGTGTGATAGATACGAACATTGTACCTGGAAGTGCACAAATTAATTTCAAATGGGAATAAAGTGTTTGTGAAAGCGCTAACAAGAATTGATTGGAATGTGGAATCTGCAAAAAGAACATGTATGCAGCCAATTACATCAACACTGACGGATTTAACCCCAAAACGCATAAACATGCAGTGATCAACAGCTTAATCCACATGCTCGTTAACCTACATATTAACAAGGAAGAATACTCAAAAAAATAAAAGCAAATAGAAAGAAAAGCGATTAAAAATGGATTTAACAAAGAATTAGTTCACAAACAAGTACAGAAATTCCAAAGGCAGAAACTTAACTACCTATCACACTTGAAGCAAGAAAAGATAAGATAATTTTTTAAAAACATTCACATATCATCCATGCACTGTGCAAATATTTCAAAATATTCTAAAAGATTTTAATGTTAGATTGGCACCAATAAACAGATTTAATGTTCAAAATCTCCTGAATGACAATATTGACAGTACTCCATGGGAGTAAAAAAGCAGGTATTTACCAATTAAGATGTGAATACAAAAACGTTTATATTGGCAAAACGAGAAGAAACATAGGCATATAGTTAAAAGAACACCTCAGGAACATTAAATTCAAACAACTGGAGAAATCTGCAGTAAATTCTCATTTTTGGATAGAAAACCACATTACGAAAAAAGCAAAATTAATAAAATCAGTACAAGGAACTACAGATTTTATAACATCTGTAAATCTACATTTACAAATATACAGAGAGATTAATGAACTTTGATACTTCCAGGGATGAAAGCATAAACTTCACCAGAGCAGAATGTACATCCCCCAAAGCTTAATGAATTATCCAGCAGTTGGCAGGTTAGCCGAGGATATGGATGATGGTCTGCAAAACATGTTCTAAATTTAAACAAGTGGAGTCAATAAGAGAGTAGTTCGATTCAATCATATAACAATCTTAATTATAAAGTATTGATTTGATCAGATCTTGCACTTCCACCTAGAGCCATAGCTACTCTGCTGGAGGACATGGTTAGAAACAGTAGTGTATTATACAACCTATTTTGAAAATTTTAAATCAGTGGTAGATGTTCTAAATAAGGATGACACTTCATCAATTGAAATTTTCCAGAACTTAAGGATAGTATATTAAAAAATTAATTATCTTACATATCTGCAAATTTGAGTTTTTTGTGTTACTCTATAAAAAAATTAGAAACATCGAAAACTTGTTAAGTGAGACAATTAATGAAGTTCATGACATTGAGAAAAAAATTAATTCACTCAAGGTCCCAAAGTAGGAGCTATTAAACAGAAATTTAAAAGTATGTTTGAAAAAAATGATGGATTTCATACTATGGTAAAATTGCCCAAGTATTAGAAGGGGATATAGAAATTGACATTCCTTTGATGAAATATGCAAGACTATCTTCTTGCAATGTTGAACGGTTCTTTTCCCAGTATCGTGCATTGTTCGGTTTATGATTGAAAATTTGGAGAAAGTTTTCATTGTTACTGTAACACCAAGTTCTTTTAATCCACCACTATCTCAATATAATTGGTTAGTGATATTTTAAAATAAATATTTACAATTTTATATTGAAACAAAATATTTTTTTCATTTTTTACTACATAAAAAATAAAATATTTTCATGCTTTTAAGCACATAAAAATGTTCTCTACGAGATGAAAGGATAAAATGGGAAAGGATTTTGGTGCAGGAACCATCCCAGACCTAAGTTTAGGGTACCTCACTGGCATTTGCCATTGCTGAAGAAAACCAGGTTCTGGTGGGATTCAAATCACAGATCTGTCAAATCAAGAGCCCATGCCTTAGTAACCTCTGCCACCTGTGCCAGTACTGCTAGTCAATAAGCTGTTTCTAAAAGCTTGTTGTTGATTTGGTTTATTTACGGATGCTCTTTAACATCTCAGGTCATCAGTGTCCCATTCAATTCAGCACCTTAAAGAGTATACATTTTGCCCAGAGGCATCTCCTTCAGGCTTGAGGTTCTTTAACATGCTGTAAATCTATTACATGGACCCACAGCTTTACTTTCCTTCTTGTTGCTTAAAATTAATAGAAGAGAACTGGCCCTCTTTTAAACAAAAGTATTTGCAAAGCTCTGTGAAAATCTAAAATGTTTGAGAAGAAGAAGAAGAAGAAGAAGAAGAAGAAGAAGAAGAAGAAGAAGAAGAAGAAGAAGAAGAAGAAGAAGAAGAAGGGGGAGGAGGAGGAGGAGAAGAAGAAGAAGAAGATGATGATGATGATGATGATGATGATGTCTACTTCATTTAATAAATGAGGATTCCAAAACTAACTTAACATTAACCTGAAAACAACCATATAACTGATTAGAGACAATTTTAATTTTAAGGATTTTCTTAAATGCACTAACATACAACATTATAATGGCTAATGATATTATTGTATGATTTAGTTGAACTACACAGCCTTAATGCTTCACTTACTTGTCATTATATATAGAGCCAGTTTTGAGAACATTTTGTTCTCATCAACAGCCAGGCTAAAATTCAACTATTATTGAATATTATTGAATTATTGAGAGCTGTACAGGGACCGGTAGAATTGGATATTTGGGAAAAGATTTACATCTACAAACATAAGGATCATTTGATGAATTTTGACATTCCGAAGGAAGAAAATATAAATTTTAAGTTCATAAAAGTTTCACCAGAGCGGAACATTGCTTCTGATACTACGTAACAACAGCCTTTTACACCAGTCGTTCACGGCCGAAGATGGAGATAACTTATCTTTGAAACCGGTACTGAATATTTTTAAGGTTAGTGAAGCATGAAGAGTGTTAGATGACAGATTTAATTCATGTGAGCTTCACTGTGTTAGTTCCATACGAAATTTTTTTTTTTAAGTTTTTACAATTTTTAAACAGTTTTAATTAAAATTCAACTGTTGAATTTTTGCCTGGCTGATGATGACAACGAAATGTTCTGGAAACCAGTTCTATATATTACGACAAGTAAGTGAAGCATTAAGAGTGTATAGTTATACCAAATCATACAATAATATCAATTACACTGTGCAAGTTCCAATTTACATTTTAATGATGCCTGTTTACCATGTAACTGAAAGCACAAGCTTAACAAGCACTGAAATGATTGAATGACTAATGACCATGTGTTATTTGTTAAATAATTACCCCGACAAACTGGTTTATTTAGGAAAATATAACATTCTAGCAATATCAATAATTGAAGGGGAAAGCCCTGTCAAAATGTTTAGCAGTCACTGTCAGGGAGATAAGATGTCACATTCTGACTTATGCAGTCAGCATTCCTAAGAAGACAGAACATTCCTAAATAATATATGATTAGCTGATAACCGTAAGTCTCAAGCAATTTCTTGAATTTTCATGTGCATTTCCAATGGCATATTTTGCTCCAATATCTTAATTACTTACATATTTATAAGAGTAGAATATTTTAATATTAAAAGTACATTTTTCAAATTTTTTCTTTAGTAATACTATTCAATTATTTTTTGGTGGAGTGGGGCAATTGTGCTACCCTGCCTTCACCAAATCAAGCTGCTGTGTATAAATATGAATGCCAGCATGCATTAATACCACAACCATCTATGCAGATCATAAATAAATTATCTCACCTCCTTGTTCAATAATCTCTAAAATTTGATTCAAACGTTGCTGATTTCTCTGTTCTTCAGCAATGAATCCTGAAATTCGTTTTGAGTCATTCTTCACCTTGGTAACCCCTGGAGAGTTGGCAGAATGGTCTATCTCTGTAATGCTGCTATTACTTGTGACTGGAGGAGCAATGCAAGCAGTGGAGGTTGCAGTGGAAGTTGCACAAGTAACTGTAGTAATAGCAGCAGGAAATGAGGTCTTTGGTTTGTCAGAGCTTAGAGTACTGTTACTGGCATTTAGAGAATCTGAAATAGACCCTGCAGGTGATTCATGTTGATATTGCTTCTTGGCTACTGGTGTATTGTCTTCTGACCACTCCACTGAAAATGATAAAATAGTGATATAAAATGTTATGGCAGTGTATGGTTTATAGATTTCCAGACATTTTAAAATAAATATTTTTAGATGATCATATAGGGGGAATTCAAAGGTTTCAGATTGGTAAGATAGTTTGTAATTAATCACAGTATAAACGGGACAAGGTAAAAGAACAAAATAAGCTACAATAAAAGAAAAACATTTTCTCAAGGATATGATACAGTCCATCTTATCAGAACCATTGCTACCACAAATAATTATTATTATTTTGATAATGCTACAGGCCAATTGGGGCTATTGGGAAAATGCCAGTTTATTACAAATTCTAAACAGTGGAATGGTGAAGAATTTTGGACAAACCATTTATACAATTAAGATCATTATACGATTCAGTAAACTACACACTTTTATTGGCTCCACTTACTTGTTTAAATTTAGTACATGTTTCACAGATCATTCCTGCATCCTCAACTAACCGTCAACCGCTGGATAATTCATTATGCTTTGGGGATGAATATTTTGCTCTGGGAGGCATGATGAACTCAAAGTTTATGTTTCCATCCCCGAAAGTATCAAAGTTCATTCATCTGTCTCTGTATTTGTAAACATAGATTTTTCTCCCATGTTGCAAATTCTGTAGGTTCTTGTACTGATTTTAATAATTTTGCTTTATTCACTATGTTGTGGTTTTCTGTCCAGAAATGAGATGCTGTTGCTGATTTCTCCACTTGTTTGTATTTTATGTTCCTAACACATTGTTTTACCTTGCGTGCCTATGTTTCTCTTTGTTTTTCCAATATAGTTCTTTTGGCATTCTGCACAACTTATTTGGAAAATACCTTCTGTTTTCTCTGATGGAATAGTGTCATCAATATTGTCATCAGGAGATTTTTAACATTAACATTAAATCTGTTTATTGGTGCCAATTGATATTAAATCTTTTAGAATATTTGAAATTTTTGCATAGCCTATGGATATGTGAATTTTTTAAAAATTATCTTCTTTTTTCCTGCTGAAAATGTTGTGGTTTCTTCAATAAGTTTTTGTTTCTTGAATTTTTTGTGAACTAGTTCTTTGCTAAATCCATTTTTAATTACAGTTCTTTCTATTTGTTTGTATTCTTTATACTATTCTTCCTTGTTAATATGTAGGTTAACTAGCCTGTATGTTAAGCTGTTGATCACTGCATGTTTATAAGTTTTGGGGTTAAATCCATCAGCTTTGATGTGATTGTCTGCATGCTTGTTCTTTCTGTAGATTACAAATTCCAGGTTTCCTTGATGTTTCATTATTTTAATGTCCAGGGATGGTAAAATATTATCTGTTTCTGCTTCATGTGTAAACAATATGCTTTTATAAAACTTGATCGGAATCAACATAGTAAAATGTATGTAATTGCTTCTATCTTGTATATTCATAGTTTTATGGTATCGTCAATGTGTTTTTTGTTAACTGTGCAAATATATTGTCACACATCTGTATCAGATTTTAAATATGTATGGGAATGCTAAGTTGATGTGTGTTTCAAAACTGTTCATGAAGAGGTTAGCTAGAAATGGAGATAAGGGATTGCCTATAGTAAGTACTAAATTTAAACAAGTGGAGCCAATAACAGTTTATAGTTAGAATCAATCATAAAATGATTTGAATTATATGATTATCTTCACTGTACAGGTTCCTAATAGCATTTCAAAACATTTATATTTCATTACTGATGGCCAATCCTGCACATTGATGTTAGTTGCTATTATAAGGATTGACTGAATGAAACAGACTGATGTCTAGAAACTAAAGCTTTATGCATGGCCAACATACACTTGCTGCACATAGAGGACAGTTCTACTGAGTCTACAAATAATCATCCCCCTAGTTTAGTCTTTTTCCCAATGCTTAACAAGTTTACTTATAAAATTTAAAATGAATTTTGTGTCAAAACAAATACAGTGAAGCAATTAATTTATTCTTAATTAGCTAGTGAGTCCATATATACTCTTATGCTCCACTGAACATTGAATTATACAGAACACGTTTCATTGGCTTTTGTCGCATCATCAGCTGAGTCAACTACCGGATTTGTTTGTGGTTGGATGATGGACTTGGTATAGCTCTCATGGATATTTTATTAATTTTTGGATTAATTTGCCTTCTGTTTGGATTCTGAAGTTCATAACTTAATATTTTTTATAAAATTTTTTCCCCATATTCCCAGTTCCAAGGTTCTATCTACAAGTTTCAGTAATTTGATTTCCATTTCTATATGTTTATATCTCCAAAAGTGATGTGCAACAGTTGAATTATCTATCTAATTGTACCTGATGTTTCTCCAGTGTTCCTTTAGCTAATTCCAATGCTTCTTTTTGTTTTGCCATATATACTTTGTTGCATTCCAAACAGTTGATTTTATATATTCCTGATTTCGTCTCATCAGGTATTCTATCATTATCACCGGCGTTGAGCAGATTATTTAGACTGAATTTGTTCATTGGGGACAAAGCAATTCCAAACTCTCGGAGTATTTTCTGGAACTTTTTGGTGGCCAAGGATGTAAGTATATTTCTTGTGAATGGTAGTTTTTTTATTTTTCTTTCTTTCCTCCCCCCCTCTCTCTTTAAGATAGATAAATTAGCAGTTGCATGTCACTTTTGGAGAGATAAACTATCTAGGGCAACCAGTTTGAACTAAAAATTTGATTTGAATTAGTTTTTACTTGTTGAAACTGGTTTTGATGGATTTTGAGTTTTTTAACGCTAACATGTATAATTCAAAGAGACATTAACCTGATGACTTCCGCTTGCTAGCAGACTTCTTCATGAACTTCAACAGATTACGACTAGAACTAAGCGAGCTCAATATTTCATTATTATACATTTTCTTCCTTGACTGCTGATGCTGCGTCTGCTCTATATTCATCTCTCCTGGAGAATCGTCTCTCATTCTTTTACCACTGAAACAAATATTCATGGTAATTATTTAAGATTCATTCCTATTTTCCACTAACTTGTAAGTTCAAACACATCCAAAATATTTTCAAGATTAACCTCCTTTTATGGATTCTATTATTTTAATATTCCTAATAATAAACTAGGTAACTGTAGGCTCATTAAGTAATGAACGTTATTTCAATTTCTTTACTAAAGCTAATGCACCAATCAAAGCCACAAGAATGAAAGAATTAAGTCTATGGTGTATGCTATAATAAAAAAAAAAAAACAGGATATTTGTAGATAAGACTTCTATTCTGATGACCTCATTTAATTTGTTAATAAGCATAATGCAGCATGAAATGCAATGAACACTGCAAGTGAACCCACAAATATTTGATGGACTTCAACTAACCCCAGAAGATTCTATGATTTTTTACAACAGAACTTCATCCAAAGGTCATCATCATAGTAACCCATTTACTGAAGATCTTTAAACATCTTTCAGCAGTTTTCAAAACATTAAACTGGTCTCTTGTATTGTTCATAACAGGTCCCAGATCTTTAAAAATGTCATACAATACTTTAACTCTAGCCAATTATGCAGTATGGAAGGGAATGTGCTATAATTTTGTAAGATGATTTCATGTTATAAAGGGAACAAAGTTTTGTAATACCATTCTAGCCACTGACATGTTATTTGGTTGAAAAATATAAATTTCTGCATTATGTTTAATGTGCTGTAAAATATTTACATGTCAGGATTCACATTCTGATTATAATAATGAATAGACATATGAAATAGAGTAAATAACATTGTTTATATTTTCATAGCTCAAAGCATTTTGATATAAATTCATCTGAAAAGTTTTATGTAAATAATTTGTACTTGCAAAATGAGATTTGGTCACATTGAGCTTAATTTGTTGACGGAGCATTCATAAATTAGAAAAAAATTAGCAATGCTAGTTATGAACCTGTTTTCAGTGATGTCAAGTTTAGTGACAAATTGCTAAATCTAAAGGATCTGATAAGTTTTTTTTGCTAAAAAAAATTGAAATAAAAGAGGCAAGTGGCTTTTCTTTTATAAATAATATCATGAAACATTTAGAGACTTCTATTTCATCTTGGTCTTCTAGTGAGAGCAGTATCTTTTAAGCTTGATTTTGCTGAAGTATTGCCAATCCTCTGATGGGCTTCTTTGGTAGTGTGCACTAAAGGCCAACTGGAAGAGAAGGGATGACTGACTAATGTTTCTATTGATTGCTAGGGAAAAAATTACAGCATCTTTGGTTAGAATTGTTTGCCATCATCATGATTTTATTCCCCTTTCTCTCGCTGTCACTACCTACTTTTCTTTCTCCATCAGAATAAACAATCACAATTAATTAAAATTTTTTAAAAATATTAAAAACTTTAAATTTTTTTTTTCATATGGAACTAACACAGTGAAGCTCACATGAATTAAATCTGGTATAAAATATTTTTAAGGTTAGTGAAGCATGAAGAGTGTTAGACGACAGATTTAACCACAATTAATATATATGAATTTAAAACAGAACAATTTGGAGGAAAGAATAAACTATTTGACAATGCTAGGCCTACTAGTTTATATTAAAACAGGCTAATAGTAATTCGACATAAAGCATTTACATTGTTATTTGAAATGTCTTTTCCCCTATTAACTCATTCACCCATTCATTCACTCACTCTCTGACTCACTCACTAAATCACAACTTGAAAAGATGATCCAAATGAATAGAAGGAAATTAAGGAAAAGAAACAGGCATTCAAAGACTAACATTAAATGGTGCAGCATACACAGTTTAGACAGTTCAGAAAAGAACATAGATCAACAAGCATTAAGCATGTAGCATCTGAAGTCCTTGGTAAGATAAATAGCCATAAAAGGAAAAGAGGCAGATGAAGGGTACAGGGAAAAACAAAACAAAGACCAATTTTTACTTTTTTACAAGGACGTAATTTGAAGTTTAAAAACATTCCAAAATTAAGCACAATAGATATATAGAATTTTTTTTTCTCTAGAAAGATTCTTAAGGTAGTTATCTAACAGAAGACTTCTTTTGAAATTAGTGTATCATGTTAATTAACAATAAAATGTCTAACTACACATACGAGTATAGGTCAATAAGTCTCTGGCCAAACCATTTTCTGCATGATAAAGACAAAAACTATATTTCACTCTTCAATATAGCTACCCTTTATTGCAATACACTTCTCACATCTTTGAATTAACATTTCAATCCTTCCCCCCAAAAATAGTTAGAAGTCTTGTCTGCAAAATGGGCACAAATAGCATGCATCACTTCTTCGTCACACTTAAATTTCCTTCCTTGAAGGTCATTCTTGAGTTTTGGGAAGAGGAAACAGTTACTGGGAGCTAGATCTGGGCTGTAGGGTGGATGGTCGATTTCCTTGAAGCCACATTTCTTCATAGCTTCCTTTGCAACAAGAGCTGTGTGCACAGGTGCACACCACCACTCAGTTTTCCTCGCTTTTCTCTCTGATAGAAGCACATAGCCTGTGCAGTAGGCCAGCATATTCCTCCTCCTCATTTACTGTGGTGTTCCTCTCCTTGAAGTCAATGAAGAGTATTCCTTCACAGTTCCAAAAGATTACACCATGATCTTCTTGGTTGACTGAGTGACCTTGGCCTTTAGAGGCTGTGCTTTGCCAAGTTTACCCCACTCCATTTACTCTCTTTTGGACAAGGGATCATAGTAGAGGACCATAGTTTCATCTCCTGTAACAATGGTTTGCAGAATTTCTCTCTCATTGCCATGGTAGAGCTCCAATGCCCGACAACAGATGACTTGTTGCTACATTTGGACATGAGAAATAAAGTCTAGGCAGCCATCTTGCACCAACATTATTCATATTTAAATATTCATGAATAATTCAAAGCACTGTTGTTTTAGAAAGGCCAAACCTTGCTGATATTTCTGTAACTTTGAGTCGCCAGTCCTCCATAATTTCTGCTTCCACAAAAGTGATGTTTTCAAGAGTGAGCACATCCAAGAGCCGACTAGCACGCTCTTCGTCTTCAATGCTTTCTTGACCAATGAAAAAGATTGGCCTATTCTTTTATGGTAGAATATTAGGGGGGATGCTTCCCCATATACACCGTTCAACCGCTGTTTAATTTCATTTGGAGTAAGTCCTCCTTTTGTGAAGAACTTAACAGCTCGATACTCCATTTTGAACATGTCATAATCTTCTAACATAGCCTTCTTTATGCAACTATATCTGAACAAAGCTGAACAGAATTTACAGCTGCAATTATTTACTTAACAGGTAAAGTACGACACCAGATAAGGATTTTGTGAAGGCAATAATCCTTATCGGTAAGTCAGAAACTTATGGACCTACTCTTGTACTTGTACATAAAAACAATCAAAGCCCACTAACTATATTATGGAATGTATTGAATTATATATAGATATTTGCTGAGGATAATATAAACATTAATGAAAATGTACTGAAAATAACCATTCAATCAAAATTATTCATTGTCTTTCACAGATAACCTTGAAAAATAGAGCTGAGCATTTTCGAAACAGAATCTCTTCTGGCAATGTAGATCAGTCTGCATTTTATCAGCAATAACATGGGACTCCCAGAAGATATTCCAGGTTGTTATAGTTCGACTGGAGAGGTTTTACCAGCTACTATTTCCATATTTCTCTTATCTTGATTCTGTATTCTTTATTAAGAAATGAAGACCCAATTTAATATCCTGGGAACACTCAATGATATTGAAAGGAGACGGTTTGTAGCACCATTTTCTGATGTACTAATTCCAATTGTTACCGCCAAGGGTGACTGAAGTCGTTAAGGCACAGACTCTTGAGCGGGAGATCTGGAGTTTCATTCCCAACAGGACTGTCCTCCCTGATTGAGGTTTATTCCAGGTTTGCATCAATTAATGCTGAGAAGGTACCCCAAACTTAGGTATGGAACGTTTCCTTCTTTTATAAAAAATGCTTTCCCTACTTATCATTTCATTTCATGTATCATCAGTATCCACCTGCTGTGATGCCTCAGTAGTATAAATGGGTGTTAAATACAATTAAAAAAATCCAAAAGTTAGCTGTATGAGCATGGATTTTATTTGATTTATGAAACCCATATCTTTGTCACATTTCATATAACTGTAGCCTCTGATGGTAAGTCACTTTTACTAGTTCAAATATATTGTACTTATGAACCATGGCATGTATAAGGTGAATAATGGTATAATTTTTTTTTTTGGCCGGGGCACGAATCCCAAAAAATTTACAAATTTCAAACTAATGGGTCCAGGTGATGGATGGAAACAATAGTCAAACAACATGCAACTTGATGAGCTCCCTTTCTTGCTATGATCTCATTGTAGGTGTTACAGAGGACTCTGATTATTTTTCTCCTGGACACTATTTTTTCCATGCTAATTTTTATGGACTACATGTAATTTTTTCCCTATATGAATGTTTGGAATGTAGTGCTGCATACCTACAATCCATTGGCACCAAAATCTCAAATTTCACAAAAAAGGACATATATATATATATATATATATATATATATATATATATATATATAAAAGTATCACGAATTTTGTATTCCCGAGGGCTACGTGTATTCGATTTTCGATTGTTTTGTGGTGTTATGTTGGTACTCATGTCACTCACTTATGTTGACAAGCTCGGCCATTTTGAATGTTCAGTTAATTGTTGACAGTTATTTTGCTTGGACGTGTTTTGGCTCGTCTTCAATTTTTGCCTATTCCAAAAAATGGAACAAAGAATCTGTATCAAATTTTGTGTGAAAAACAAAATTAAGTGCGCAGATGTATTCCGAATGTTGACTGTGGCATATGGTGAAGCTACCTTGGACCAAAGCAATGTTTATCGGTGGTACAAAATGTTCTCAGAGGGTCGAGAAGATGTGAACGACGAAGAGCGTCCCGGACGACCGAGCTCGTCAACAACAGACGAATACATTGAAGTGAAGAAAATAGTATTGGCCTATCGTCGAATCACCGTTAGAGAAGTTGCTGAGGACCTAAACATATCGATTGGCTCGTGCCATCGATTTTTACCAATGATTTGGGCATGAGACGGGTCGCCGCAAAATTCGTACCAAAGTTGCTCAATTTCGACCAAAAACACCATCGCATTAACGTTGCTAAGGAGCTGTTGAACTCTGTCCGCGACGACCCAAATTTGCTCCAGAGGGTCATAACTGGTGACGAATCATGGGTTTATGGTTATGACGTGGAAACTAAAGCTCGATCATTCCCATGGATGTTGCCACACGAGCAAAAGACCGAAAAAAGCGCGCAAATTCCGTCGAATGTGAAGGGTTTTGCTTACAATTTTCTTCGATTGCAGAGGGCATGGTGCATCACGAGTTCTTGCCACAGGGTAGAACGGTCAATAAGGAATATTACCTGCAAGTTATGCGCAATTTGCGCGAAGCAATCCGCCAGAAACGCCCGGATTTGTAGAACAAAAATTGGCTTTTGCACCATGATAACGCCCCTGCTCACACATGGTTGCTTGTGCGCGAATTTTTGGGCAAAAACAACACACTTATGATGCTGCAGTCACCGTACTCCCCAGACCTGGCCCCCGGTGACCTTTTTTTGTTCCCAAAACTGAAGAGGCCCATGAAAGGACGACGCTACGCCACGATTGAGATAAAGACTGCATCGAAGGAGGAGCTGAACAACATTACAAAAAACGATTTTTAAAGTGCTTCGAGAATTGGAAAAAACATTGGCACAAGTGTATACTGTTTGGTGGGGATTACTTTGAAGGGAACAAAATAGATATTCATGAATAAATAAATACTTTTTGAAAAAACACAAAATTTGCGATACTTTTTGAACAGACCTCGTGTATATATATGGAATGACACTACAGTTTATAGTATGGGACTATCAAACACTTCTGGTGAATTAACAACATAACAATGGCATAATTTTGTTTATATTCATAATTTGGAACTTGCAATAGTTCACATATTAAACAATGCAGTCTGACTTCATAAGCAGCATATCTCATATTTCTTAACAAGAAAAGTAATCCAATAGAATTAAATACAAGAAGAAAAGTGTTCTTATGAACAGAGAATTAAGAAAGTTATGTAAGCAGCACTGAGTATGATGTTCACAGAGCCCAAATGATGATATAACTGAATAGAAATGAGAAACACTAGTGACTTGAATATTATTCCTGAAGTCTATAAAGTACAGATATGTTACAAATACTTTGTTGCCGACGCAATTACTATAGATGAATTAAGACACAATATAAAAGCTCATGGTAGTGAAGGCATTAATATAGAACTATTAATTATGTGTCAAAAACAGTTAAGGTGAGGCTGCAAATTCTGACAAATTCAGACAAGCTATTATAATACCAAATTTTAAAGGAGACAAAAGACTAATTACAAAGGTGTAAGTATATTAAACACTGGTTACAAAATTATAGCCAAAATCATAACCAGATTAATTTCTTAACATATTTTAGCAAAAGAACAGCAAGATCCTATTCCAACTTTATTTTCACCACTCAAAAGCTCACACAAAAAACAAAACAGTTTAATTTAGAGACTCACATGTTATTCATATATTACATAGTACTTTGTGAAAAGATATGGTATATTATGGAGAATAAATAATACCCTCATTTGATATCAGTGATAAATATTATGTAAAGACAGTCATCAGCAATGATAAATAAGGGCCATATTGATAGACATTCCTGGTATGCGCCAATTAGAGATTTCTAGTGAATTAATAATGGCAAAATAATTTTTATATTTATAATTTAGAACTTACAATAGTGTAAATATTAAACAATGTAGTCCAGCCTCACTAGGTAGGATAGATTAAAGGGGAACTACCTTTGCAAAATGCCTGGTGGCAGCAAACATTTATGCCAAATTGGATATGAATAGAAAGCATAATAATGTACCTTTCAGGAGTAGGTATATATTTACCAAAAAGAAATGTGAAAAGATTGTTAGAGTTGGTTCATCCTAAACTATATGACAATGAAGATAACCAATTTCAACTACACAAGTCTTTAAAGCACTTCATCATCATTATTATTATTGTTATTCTTGGGGTTTATGCCAACATAAAACTGCCAACCTATATAACTTCAGCCAACATTGCTAAAGCCAAATAAAGTATTGCAAAATTTTCTCGTAGCTTAATAATGCATCTCTTATGCAGGATTTTCTTAGAGAATTATTTTATACAATTTTATTATTCTCTATGCATTATCAGTTTAAAAACTTTATAATTTTAATTTATCATGCAGCCTATAATATCATTATTGATAATACATTGAATATTTGTGCAATACTACTTTTCCATAACCTAGCTTTACTGGACTAGTGATAATGACCATTCATAGTCCCATACTTGTGCCTTTTTGAAAAGCAGTATAACCTCTGTACATAGGCATTGTTAAGAGGTATCAACATTGCATGAAAGCTACTAATTTAATTAAAAAGTAAAATTATTCCAAATGCAGAAAATACAGAGATGTAATATTTTAAAACAAAGACTGCATTATTCTTGCAAATGACAGCTCACAAAACAGACTGGAAATGATTAAATGCTCTTTAACACTGTCATACGATATGATCTAATATGGCATCTATTATGTGTGAACATATTCAAAACATTTCAGTTACTGTGCCTTTTGAGCTTCATCTGTTTTAATTTTTAGTATTTTTATGCATAGTATTATTGTTTTCATAGTTTAATGCATTCAACAGCATAATTCAGAACAACAAACGGTGTACAGCAAGAAAGGAGAGGAAAAAAAGGGCAGCAGAGGCAAAGAAGAAGAAAAACACAAGGAGGCTACTTACGGACCAGGAGACTATTAATAATATAGGTCAGAAAGAATATTATACCACAAAATATATATTTTTGTTTTTTTGTCATTTCGTGCAAACCAAGTTTTTCTTATTTAATGTACTTTTATCAGAAACTATTTATCCTAATGATGTGAAATTTTGTTTGGTTGTTTTACAGAAGCAATAAAACAATCTGAATTTTTTAAAAATGCAATATTGAATAAATTTACTTTTAAAAATTAGTGAGTATAAAAAATATATTGGTTAAATTGTTTAAAAATTTTATATGAGATGAAATGAAAAAACTAAATGGTTCAGTTTTTTAATGTTCTTCTCACCTACAAATAGTAACAAATTTATTTCACTGTACTCTGTAGTTTTTCAGAAAAGGTACACTGTATGTGGGTAAAGTGTTAAATTATTTATAATAATATGATCAAAGCTGCACCAATTTCTGTATATATAATACTAAAATATGATTTATGAGGGTTACTTAAAGAAAATATGGCATTTTGTAGCAATGTATATTACTGCTCTTGGGAGTATGAAACTTTTATAGCTTTTTCGATATTAATACCTCCTGGGAGTTGGAACTTTTACAGCTTTTTCATAATAATAACACAGTTTTCCAGCATGTAAATCAACTATCAAACATAACTGAATAATTATAATATTAAGAAACGTATTTTTTTTCTACATAACAGGTAAAAGTTCTGATAACAAAAATGGTAATTGTTTTACTAATTTTCAAAGTAGACCTTGTTACAAGGTTACATTATCTTTCTTCATAATATGTAAAACTTTAATTTTACATTTTCCCAGATATTTTATGTCTAAAATGTTAAGTCCATGTTGAAATTCCATATGTTTAATGTAATAATTTTCTTGAATTTATTTTTCTCCCTCATAGGTAATAATTTGACATTATTTGAATTTTCAAGTCCAATGATACTGACCCTAATCCTATGCACCTTCTATTGATGCATAATATTCAATATAAAAGAAGTAAAAGGGAGATAATGCAATTGACGTAACATATTAAATGAACATTCTCAGTCAATATGAAATAGTTTATTTCTTTTTAAATTGATATTATCTTGCATATTTTATCGGCATTCTTGCTTGTCTTGTTGATCATACCCATAGTTTTAATTAGAATGGCTATGTTATGTTTTACAAGTATAAATACATTAGACCATTTTTATAAATGACAATGCTCCTATCTTCAAGAAAAGGTACTCCTTGTAGCTGTGCAACTTGGTATCAACAGATTCAGGATGTCAAATACTAGATTCAAGAAGAGTGAGACAAGCTTGTCTGCTTCTGGAGTGCTAGTGTTGCTCCAGCAGTTGGAAAGGGTGGCTTTTTAGCAGCTACTTGAACGTTATGATGCCAAATGCAATGAAACTGATCTTTTCCAATAATCCTGAAATACAAACATGTCAAGGGGGTATGAAACTAAAGCAGGGGGTTTATGGTCTACTACAAAATAGTGATCCATTTTAAGTTTTAGACAAAGTCTATCTAAACAATGCTTAAGTTATGTGCTTAAATAGTTATTCAATTGGTTTAGCCAGACATCATTTAAGTTAGATTATCAGCTGGGAAGGAGTTTGATGTATCTTTTTGTTAGACTCTTTGCCAACTGCTACCAATATAAATGCTTCATTAATGTGGATAAATGCCAAACATTTGTTTAAGAGCTAATTGCACAAGAAATAATGATAAGCATGTAGGGACTTTCTCAAGTGAAGAAAAGACCATTTTATCAGACAATAAGTACAATACTGTGGAGAGTAATATGTTCCAGCAGAAGGTAGTGTGGTATAAAACAACAGATTCTTTTATGCAGTGAGCCATAAGCAACAAATCACCTGCAAATAAATGAAAACTGTTAACTGTCTATGTACAGAAAAGCAATGGTAGCAATGTGGTCTTTAGGCTTAATGTTAATAGCTGTGGTAAAGAAACAAATTACTTTTTAGTGAGACTTTATTTACTTCTCAGTTAATAGAAATGAATCCCTTCTAGATTATGTACACAAAAGCCCTCTGATGATTGGGACAATTTATTCTAACTGTAGTGTGACTGTAGTCAATGATCCCTAGAAAGAATAGAAAAACTAGCAAAACAATCAAATGATGTTTCACAGCATAATGAATAGTAACCTATAATAATGTATTTTTATATTCAAAAGTTAAAGATTATCTGCAAAGGACAGTGAAATTATGATTAATCAAAGGATGATGATGATGATAATCATCATCATCAGGAAGCTTATTAGCCTTTCCTCAAACTTTTGATGGCAGTCAGGATCCTGCATGGGTCAAAAAATTAACATTCATGGTATTACATTTACAGCAAAAAAGGTATTGGTTGGCAAGAACCACAATGTCAGAAAAAGTCACAATGTGATAGGTAATTGGCAACCTCTCATGTCTTGCTCAAGTAAATGTGGACCAAGTAATAAGTTCTTTGCATTGTAAGTTAAAATGCTCATTTTAAATACACATTTAAAATCTAGTACGATATGTGATGATATATTTGTCATAGTTTACAAAAAACACTTTGACAATGCCATAAAACTTCTGAATATACAAGATAAAAGCATATCATTCACTATGAAGCAGAAACAGGTAACATGTTACTATTCCTGAACATTGAAATAATAAAATATCAAGGAAATCTGGAATTTGGAATCTACAGAAAAAACATGCATACAGAAAATCACATCAAAGTTGACAGATCTAACCCCAAAGCACAGTGATCAACAGCTTAACACAAAGTGAAATCACTGTATGATTGAGTCGAACTAAACACCTTATTGCTCTACTTATTTGTCTTTTTAAACAAGTAAATGGAGCATTAATCGTATTTAGTTTGACTCAATCATAAGTGATTTTAATTATATGATTGGCTTTACTGTACAAGTTCCAATTAACATTTCTAGCTTAACACAAGCCTAGTTAATCTACAAATTAACAAGGAAGAATAATCTAAAACAATACAAACAAATAGGAAGAACGGTGATTAAAAATAGATTTAGCAAAGAACTAGTTCATAAAAAAGTACCGAAATGCAGAGGCAGAAACTTATTAAACAAACAATAATACTTTCAGCAGAAAAAAAGAAATAAGATAATAAATAAAATATTTTAAAAAAATTAATGTATCATCCAGGGGCCATGCAAAAATTTCAAATATTCTAATAGATTTTAATATCAAACTGGCACCTATAACAGATTTAATGTTAAAAATCTCCTGAATGACAATATTAATGACAGTATTCACCGGAGAGAAAATTAGGCATTTATCAATTAAATGTGCAGAATGCAAAAAAGTCCATATTTGAAAAACAAAGAGTACCAAAGGCACAGGGTTAAAAGAATATTTCTGGAATACAAACAAATGGAGAAACCAGCAGTAGCAACAAATTTCTGGACAGAAAATCACGATATAATGAATAAAGCAAAATTATTAACTTCAGCACCAAGACCTACAGAGTTAGCAACATGGGAGAAGATCTACATTTATAAAACTTCCACACTTATAGGGATGTAAAACATATACTTTAAGTTTATCACATCTCCACTAGAGCAAAATACACATCCTCAAGCATAATGAACTATCAGCATTCGACAGTTAGCTGATGATGTAGACAATAGCCTGTGAAACATGTGCTGAATTTAAACAAGTGGAGCCAATAAGAGTGTGTAGCTTGGCTGAATCATACAATGATACAAAGTTCTTTGGAAACAATTAGCATGTTATACAATTTGTTCCTCAGTATAACTCAAAAGAATTACTGTGATCAAGCAGAACATGAAGAGTCAACTGGTAATAAATATTTCAAGAATCTGCTCACTAATTACAGCCTAATATTGTACATTGTAGTTTGAGAATGAGGTTAAGTAGTGTTCTCGGCAGTAGTGGTCTTTAATATTCTTCTGGTGAACATTGCAGATGGGTGTAAATCTCAACTCCACTGGTATTTGAAAGTTTAGTAGATCTTGTTGCTTCAAAAAAAATGTTACCACATTTAAAGATACTTGAAAGTTTAGATCACTGCTGTAATTTCTGTAAGTACCTTATACAACTGGATCAGAGGATTGCTGCAAAAAAACAAAAATATTTTTCTGTGCATTGATTTCTGTGCTGCTAATCCTGTTGATTGAAAAATATAAAAGCAGTGTATCACCCACCAAACTGCACTTATAAATTGCAGTTCTTAGGTTTAAGTATTTATGATGCCTATCATAAGCAGCTGGTCAAGAAAATTGTGACAATGACTGATGGGAGGCAAACTTAAAAGATGTATAAATGATGAAACTCCTGCATTTACTAAGGCTCAAGCCTGAAAGCAGATTTCCTCTTCAATCATTCAAAACTGCTTCATTAAGAGCAGCTTCATGGTTAGAAAATAAAATAAATCAATCATTTACTTTAGCTGAACAGGAGAAACAACTGATGATTGTCAGTGTTGCCAACCATATCAATATCTTTGAGGCACATACGCTATGCAGGATAATTGAGATATTCAAATCTAGAAAGAAATAGGAAAAAGAGGAAGGGTAAAGGTAGAGAGGAAAATGCTACCATCCCAAAGATTTTAGAAAGACTAGATAGATATCACTGTACATTCCATTCCAATGTCCTTTTTAATTTTTTTATTTATCTACACTACATTTGTACACAGATCACATCCTTGGTCTAGTGGTTAGGGTTGTTGACTGCTGGATGGGAAGCCTGTGTTCGATCCCCAGTGCGCACTTAGGAATTTTTCTAAGTTAGGGAGGTCTGGAACGGGGTCCACCCAGCCTCGTGAGGACAATAGAGAAGCTGCCTGATGGAAAGTGGCATTCTTCAATCATGACAGCCATATGATATGTGACCAGCAGGGTGCTGGCATGCTGATCACATACCTCCCTGCAATACTGCTCTCTATCAATGCAGTCATAAGACTGATAAAGAGGAAGCAGAGATTGCCAGGGCAGGCCATGGCTGTAGTGCTAAATCAGAAGAAGACATTTGTACACAGATATACCCATTCATGCATTACAAACAAAATTCATATAGGAAAATGAATACCTTAATTTTACATGGTTTAAAAATTGTTCGCAAAGTGGTTTAGAATAGCAGTTTCACTGTATTGCAATGCAAATTGCTCAAGATTCCTGAATAGGAAGCACATAACCACTTTGTATCCACATTAGCAGTGGTATACCAAATTGAGTGAGGAGCTCTGCTACTAAATTTAAAGTTGTTGTCGAGCAAACTATTTAAACACAATATTTACGTTACCATTTAGGATCATAATATAAGTGGTTTGCTCTTGAATTTCACTGTACCCTTTATTGATCATCGAGTCTTCTTGGTTTGAATAAAATGAAGTTGACTTCACCCTTCCCACAAAGGATGAGCCCAGGATACTATTACTTACTCATATCTGATTGAACTGAGTACTAAACACAACTTGTTCAATGGGTTTTCCGATATTATTTGAAATTGTGTTCAATTATGATATTTTTCACCACATGTTGCACTATAAATGCTTCATTTTATTGTTATGTTATTATTTCCTTATTAATTTTTATTATTTAAGTATTTTTTATTATTTTGCAAATTAGAAAATGTAATTGTTTTAGATCATAAATTTATAAATCTTTTAGAAACTTGTTATCAGATATTTCCAGATACTTTCAGAAAAAAAAAATTTATCATTAGCGCAAATGCTGGTCTCTATAGGTATACTCACTTTCACATTAGAAAAGAACCCATTTGTCTACAGTATATCAATATAATGTAACAGATCAATGACTACCTTGTTATGTTAATCTGCACAGGAGTTGATCTTGACTGCTCTTCACCATTAGTCCAGCTTGTTTCTTTACATTGTCTTTTCATGTCATCTTCATTTTCCTCCATCTGCAATAATTTGATTTTGAACAGTGAAATAACTTTGAATATTTAAGGTAATTTGGCTTTCACAGTTAAGTGTCAATTTTTTAACTACTTTTAACTCCCATAATTGTTTAATTTTGCTATGAATAGATTCTATATACATTACTCGTTTTATTTCCCATTACTCCTTAATTATGTATTAGTTTCAATTTTCATAACAGTTTAACTTTAATATGCATATTCTTTTGGTGCCATAAACTTTTGCATTACAATGCATATTATTAAAACAATGTGGTACTGCTCAGAAATTGTTTTAAGAGCAATTAAATACTACTAATTGATAATAACTGGTCTGTACTAAAGAAACAGCACATTACATTGGCAGTGATTTCAGCCAATGAAAGGAGGTCAATGGCAAAAACTTGAAAGGGAATTATTACAGTAAAATTGGGAAGATTTTCTCCCAAAAAATATTTGGAAATGTATTCTGTTACTCTCAAAACCAAGTGAATAAAAATCCCCTAAACAGAGGACAGTCTCTGTTAAAACATTAAAGAGGAGACCTTGATGCATGATGCAGTGACAGCAGACAACTTTGAATTTCTTATGGAGAGGGGAGTCCTACAAAAATTTATCTGGAAAGAGAAAAATGATTTCATAATAATATACCAAATGTCTTAATAGATCATAATCTTTCTGCACTGTTCCCATAAATTGTGTTAGGCTTAGTGAAAATACTGTGACAGCTCTTACATAACTAAGTGTTCAATTACTTAATATGTTGAAAACATCCACAGACAAAATTTTGCCAGCCTATATTAACAAATTACTGTAACTAACCTATTGGGTGGTATATATTTTTATAAGAGAGGAAAGAAACGCAAGGAAAAAAATTATGGAATTAAAGGTTATTCCACCAATTCATTTTAAGTCTCATGGTATCATGGGATATAGTTAGGATATAACCAATATATATATGTCAATGCAGAAGTTGGTTAGGGTTAGTTTTTTTCTTTTAAATAATAAAAGCCACTAGAAGGTTGATAAAGGAGAGAGGTTAGATTATAATTAGTTCTTCTGTTTCACACAATAAAACATTAAATGCCCATGAACAATGCCTTATTAAAAAGGCTTCGAATTCTCAGAAGGGAAAATAAAATATTTTAGGTCTGAATGGAAAACTTAAAGCAAGATAAAGGTAGCCTAATATGTCCCTTAAGGACAAAGGCCTTCTAACATGTAGGGAAAGCTCGCTTTTTCCTAACATGGTGAACTATTCCACACTGTTTGTATGCTGTTTAAGACACTTTGAATAATTTCTTCTTTGGTTACTCTGTTTCTCACTGCACTGGTTGCTTTTTGAGAGATTTCCATTTTTCTCTTCCTCTTGCTACTCTTGAACAATCTGGATCTGCATGTTCCTTGAAGAGGTCTGTCCATTTTCTTCTGGGTCTGCCTTGTGTCCTTTTTCCTATCCTTGGGTCTCACATGGAGATCTTGTAGGTCCACCTATTGTCCGGCATTCTTATAACGTGACCTCCCCATTACCATAGCTTCTGGTAGCTCTTTGTGCAATATTTGTTGTCTGAGATAACTGGTTTATTAATACTATAGGTATTTTGTCCTTCAAACTTATCCCCAGGATCTTGCATTGCATTTTTCCTTGGTATATTTGAATTTTGCTCTTTTGTTTTTCTATTATTGACTCTGTCTGGCACCCACATAACAATACAAGGTATACATAAATTTCAAGCGTTTGGAATCTGATTTTCTTAGTGTTTAGTCTAACAACATAAACTCAGACTCAAAATGCTCTCCAGGTTAATGAGATTCTTCTTGTACTTCTTTTTCCATTTTATCTTGGAAGGAAATCTATTGTCCTAGTTATGTGTTCGCTCACATATAAGAGGACTGTTTCATCTATTTTTATTGGGTTTGAGGTCCATTTGAAACTGTGTCTTCAGTTTGTTTAGTGACAGTCCTGCAGTTTTCTATGCTTATATAATTGTTCCAGCATAGTTTGTAGTGCTTTCAGTGTTTTGGCAAATAAGGTCATATTGTCAGCAAAACTTAGATTTGTTAGTCAACTGCCATTTATGTTGATTCCAAATTTATTATGCCAGTTCAATTTCCTGAATATATGCTCCATTACACAAGCGAAGAGTTTGGGAGAGATTGGATCGCCTTGGTGAACTCCTATTTCTAGTCGGAATGGTTGTCCTTCTTCTGTTTTTACTTCTAGAAACTTGACTACTGATTTTGTGTAAGATACGAATGTACTTTGTCTCTATTCCATGAGCTGCCAGAGAATGTAATATGCTTGTATGTTTGACTGAGTTGAAAGCCTTGCTATAGTCAATAAAGGCAATATATATAATAATTTCTCTGCTTTCTCCATCAGCTGGTTTATAGTTAGGAGATTATCTATTGTGCTGAATCTTGGTACAGATTAAATCCAGGTGAACATACTAAACAATATACAGAGAAACTGTGTATGAGCAAGAAAAATCTTGTAAGGATAACTGTATGTAAAACAAAAAATCATGGGAACTAGAGCTATACATATAATTGATTAGTAATGTTGTAATAAGATAAACATGAAACAGAACTGGTTTCAGGAGAAATATGAGGTGGTATCCACAATATTCTGAAATGGTGCTGTCATCTTGACAGTAGTTGCAGTAGAGATTTGTACCGCTAGGTGGCAACACTAGCACATCTGATGAGTGAGTGTTTAAAGTTTCATGCAGCTGGGTAGATGTGTTTAGATTCGTAGTACTTTTCATAATACTCTGTGTGCAGTATGTGGCGATTTTCAGATGGATCCAAGATTAGAACAGACAGTGTGCATCAAATTCTGTGCAAATCTGGGGAAAAATGCTACGGAGACTCTCGCAATGATTCAACAAGTATTTGGGAGACAAAGCATGAGCCATACACGTGTGTTTGAGTGGCATTCTCAGTTCAGAGGTCGGTCCTGGTGTAGTGGTTACCATACTTGCCTCCTATAACCAAGATCGCGGGTTCGAACCCGGCCAGGACCGATGGGTTTTTTCGGGCGTAAAAAGAACCTCAAGCCTGAAAGAGAGGCCTCTGAGCAAAATTTGTTGGACGTTTCACGCCCTGAGTTGAATGGGATGCTGATGACCTGAGATGTTAAAGAGCGTCCATAAATAAATCAATCGGTTCAGGACCGGCCGTACAGATATTGAAGATGATGCTCACACCGGTAGGTACGTCAGCTGCACAACGCCTGACATTGTTGCCAAAATTCAACATCGCGTTCGTGAGAATCGATGTCGAACCATTGAAGACCTTGTTCATGAAGTGGGAATTGGTTATGGGACATGCCAACGAATTTTAACTGATGAATTGGGCATGCATCGTGTCTCCGCAAAAGTTGTGCCAAGGATCCTGAAGGCACAGCATGCTGAAGTTTACACAGTGATTCGTCAGGCCGTATCTGATGACCCTTCCTTCTTGTCCAGGGTCATCAGCGGCGACGAGAGCTGCATGTACGCTTATGACCCTGACACAAAACAACAATCCTCCCAGTGGAAGAGCCCGAACTCACCCAGCACAAAAAAAGCGAGACAAGTGAAGAGCAAAATAAAGAGCATGCTCCTCGTTTTCTTTGATAGCAAGGGATTGTGCTCAAAGAATTCGTCCCACCAAATCAAACAGTGAATTCCATGTACTACTGTGACGTTTTGCGACGGCTCTGTGAAAATGTGCGGAGACGACAGGCCCGAACTTTGGCGAGAAGGGAACTGGCTGATGCATCACGATAATGCGCCCTGTCACAATTCCTTGTTCACCAGGAGCTTTTTGACGAGAAACAACATGACGGTTGTCCCCCCCACACCGTACTCGCCTGATTTGGCACCCTGCGACTTCGCTCTATTTCCCAAACTGAAAATCAAGTTGAAAGGACGTCGGTTCGACACAACTGAAAGGATTCAAGAAGAAACACTGTCTGTGCTAAACACCCTCAAAAACCATGACTCTTCCAAGATGCACTTGGAAAATGGCAGAATCTCTGGGACCAATACATGTGGAAGGGAACTACTTCCAGGATGACGGCCATCATTGGTCTCAAAATAAGTTTTTGACCAGAGGGCAGCACCAGTCTCGAATATTCTGGTACCACCTAGTAGTTGCTATAATATTGAGTAATATGTAACCAAATTTAATAAAATAGTGATAATTATAATATTTATGGTTTAATTTACTATTATTATTTCAAACATTTATTAAAAATAAATTAAGATATTAAAAGAAATGTTATGTAGAATATATCACTTCATCTCATGTATCATTAGTGTCCACTGCCTGTGATACCTCAGTAGTATAAATGGGTGTTAAATACTATTCAAGTACAAGTCTCTGGCTAGGCATCTATTACAAAACAGATGGTGTCTTCAAAAGGAAAATGCACCACTACTGCCATCAAGAATGATTTCAAATTTCAATAGTATAGTGCTTCTTTTTGGAGACAATCCCCTCTAGCACTGACCAAAGTTTGTAGTCCAGGGGATTGAGATCAGGGCTAGCAGAAGGTAAATAAGAAATGGACATAAAATCAACATTGACCTCCAGCCACTGTTGCATAATCCTAGCTTTTATGAGCTGGGGCAGAATCTTGTTGGAAGCTCCAGAGTTCATCGCTGAACATGATTTGCTTTAAGGGTTCAATTAGTTTTCAAGCCTTTTTCACAGAAAAAAAAATCACTCCATTGGCACCCTCAAAGAAACTTATCCCCTGTCAAACTATGACTGAAGACGGGTGGGAACCTCTTTGAGTTTTGCGAACACTTTCACAAGTTTCCTGAAAGCTAGAAACATATACCCTCTCATTTTGCTGATTAAAACTTTGTTCTATGGTGAAGACTTTCTCATCAGTGAAGAGAATCCTATTGTCTATTTTTGTACATCTCTTCAGAAGCTGTCTTGATTTAAGTTTCCCCTGCAGCTTCAATTGCGGTGTAAGGAAATTCTCAGTACTCCACCGGTAAACTCTAAGTCCAAGTTCTTCATTAAGCACCCTGAACATCGAACTTGGTGAAATATTCATCTCCTATACCATAATTACCTGCTCCAGAACAGGATTTCAACAGATACAAACTGCCATTGTAATGACAGCTGTCACTATTCATACAATATTACGTTGATCGATTCACACTGCTAGTCTCGGCAAATCTTTGAATTGTCTGATACATATAACTTAAACTGATTTTCAAGTTTCAGGGTATTGAAAATTTCAGCAGCTGCCTTTGCATCCTTATGCAAAGCAATTACAGCTATTCTGTTTTGTATTTACCCCACTCCATGCTAACTTGTTCTTTCACATTTGAACATACAATTGTCAAGGGTGAGCTTCAGTGAAGCGTAGTTTTGACCATGACAACCATTTGTACAGTACAAGCTAATAGTTTATGACAGCATTTACAGTTAGACTAGATATATATGTAATTAACAATTGTAAGTATAAGATAATACAGTCTATAAATGAATTTCATTGTATATTATAGCTTGTGCAATTCCATAACAGCCATGGACCTTACTTGTATGGCATTCTTTGCCAATCTTGTGTGCCAATGGTAGGGATATACTTTGAGGTACTGAGGATTGGATCCTTTACCGAAAGGCACAAAGTCAATTGGCAATGTGCTGACTGACATCGCTGCTTGCATTATAGACTTTATTGGAATATTTAACACATTGTAGCTGAAAAATGAAACCTATTTAAATGGAAAATGATAGTTAAAAATCACAAAGCACAGTACCAAATGCAAACTTCTGTGTTCTTGTTCCCACATGGCATACCTCTGTATCATCTGCACATGCTGAGTATACAATACATACATGACAAATACAATTTCTGGTGCTTGCAGGAAGTTGACAGGCTCATTAACTAGTGTGTGATATCTCAAGAGCTGTTACAGAATTGCATTAACTATATACGTTAGAATTGCTAATACAGTTATTCCATAACCTTAACTTAGGTATTCATTTTTTACACTAAACTCCATTCACTTACACAAAAGTAAGACGCGTTTCGCGAGAATCTCTCTCTCCCAAATGGCTATGGCTATGGCTATGTCTATGTCGGCCACCCAACAACTAAACAAAAGGGAAAATATCGTTCGTCAAAAGTAAATGCAAAAAAGTTATAGAGAACATAAAAAACCGAAAGAAATCAATAAACTACCGAACACCATTAAAACAACTAAAAGAAAAACCAGTAATATACATAAAAGCAAATAAAGGTAATAAAATAGCCATTTTTGACGAAAATGAATGCATAAATAGGGTTGAAATTATATTAAAAGGAAATGACTACAAAATTGAAAAAAATCCACTCAATAAATGCAATAAAATGTTATACAAAACATTAAATGGTGTCAAAACACTATCCACTACAGTAAAACAGAATATCACACAGAGTAATCCAGTACTACCCAGGCTTTATGCACTACCTAAGTTACATAAAAATGATAACAGCATGAGACCAATAATAAACAATATCAATTCACCCACATACCAGGTAGCAAAAAATTAATCAGTCTTCAATTCACTTAAGAGATTCCGAAGTTTGAGCATTAAAAATTCAGTTGACCTAGTTAAAAACTTGAAAATAGCAGAATTACGGCTGGAGATATAATGGTTTCATTTTAGGTAAAAGCCTTATTCCCGAGCATACCTATAGATAAACTTATGCTTATACTAGAGAAATGGTTAACATCAACAAATTGAAAAACAGAAGAAATAGAAGACTTATTATAACTTACTAATATTTGCATTAAACAAAATTACTTCAGTTTCAATAAAAAATATTACCAACAAATTTCAGGCTTAACTATGGGAAACCCTTTGTCACCTTTTCTAGCAGAGTTATTCATGAGCTCATTTGAAATACATATCACAAAAGCCTTCCCTTTAATTTTCAAGTCATGGTATAGGTATGTGGATGACATTTTTGCAATAATACCGAAGAAACACTCAATATATGCCCTGAAACGTCTTAATTTGCAACATGAATCTCTACCATTTACCATAGAAGAAGAGAGAAATGGGTGGCTACCATTTCTGGATTTAAAAATTATAAGAAATGGAGATTGTCTGAATTTTGGAATTTTCAGAAAACAAGCACATACAGAAAACTATATAAAAATGAGAGTTATAACCCCATTCCACATAAGTATGCAGTATTTCACAGTTTGGCACACAGATTGATGAATATTCCACTCACAAAAGCAGAGTACAAAATAGAATACAAACAAATAATAAAGACAGCTATAATCAATGGTTTCAACAAAGACACAGTGATAAAAATTATCAATAAATCTAAAAGACAAAAAGGAATAAAGGAAGTTTCCACACTGAAAAACACAAAAGAAGAATACAAATTTAAAAGTTTCACCTACCATCCAATTTACCATAACAAGTTCAAGAAAATCTTCAAAGAACATGGAATAATGTTAGCCCCAAAGAATAGACACAACATCAAGAATTTATTAGGTTGCACAGTAAAAGACTCCATATCAGCAGAACAGAAATCAGGAATTTACGAAATACAATGTGCAGATTGTGAGCAGAGCTACATAGGCAAAACAAATAGAAATTTGGAAATTCGGAGGAAAGAGCATTTTAGGAATATTCTGTTTAAGCAGGTAGATAAATCAGCCGTAGCGACTCGCTTTTGGACCAAAAACCATGAAATAAAACTGGAAATTAAACTGCTGAAACATCTTCACAACCCATTGTAGTTATCCTCTTGGGAAAAAACTTTTATTTTAAAAAATAGAGAAACCTAATGAATTTCGAGTTTCCTCCTATGTTCATACTCAGCAATTTCCTACTTCAACCAACAGAGGCCACCCAGAAACATCCGGGTGTCCTGCCATCGTTTTCAATAACGGCGGTTTGGCGAGCAACTGAAGATGGGAGAGATTCTCCTGAAATGCATCTTACTTTTATGTAAGTCAATGGAGATTAGTGTAAAAAAATGAATACCTAAGTTTGGGATAGAGAAGAGTCAGTTTCTTAATATGAAGATCATTTGAGTACCGCTTTTGAAAACGATAGTTCCAGTGATGATTTATACAGTCAACATCCTGTCAGCAATGAACTGTTCTTCCAAAAGATCAAATTATAACATGGTGGTTACATCCACTCTATAATGTGGTCTTTCTGCATCGAATGTCATCAAGAATACACAGGAGTTACAAGGTATGCAGTCACCAAAATAACTGTCATAAAAAGTTCATTTGAAGCAGTATTTCATGCCATGCTTGAAAATGAAATAACAGAAATAACAAATTTGGAGGGGAAGTAAGTATATGAACAACAGTGAAGAAATATTAATAATACTGAATTTCAAGCTTTTTAGGGCTCTTTTTTTGCCAGTGTTTATTGATCTCATTGAGTCAACCTGAAGTTTATGGAATAAAGAAACCGTCCCCAATATATTTTGCCTAACAATGTAACAGTAAGATACCAAGCCATACGTCCTGTAGTTTTATAAAAAATCTACTACAGGAGAGAGATGTCATACAATTAAAGTTGTTTATTAAAGTGGCATACAGTCTCAAACAATGGACAATACTCAAATATCATCATTGCAGATTGCATTAGTTACCTGTGCATGAATTCGCTTATGGGAGATTTCTTTTAGTACCTCCAACACAGATTTGGTACTTGGATCTGCTGCTGGTGACAGATTATGACCTGTTTCTCCTAAGGATTGAGGACTTCTGTCCAACAGTGCACTGTACCTGAAATGAAATTCTCATTTGTAACACTTTTCCTTTATCATAACATTCAGAAGGCAATCCCCCCCACAAGACATTAGCACACTGATATTTCTGTGAAACCTTCAAGATATTCTATAATTATTTTTGTACATTACACTATAAATAAAAATACAGCATTAAAATTATGTGGAAGTTTAAACAATATACATACACTTTGCAAAAAATTATACAATATAGTATGCTTAAACTTTATTTCCTTTGAATGAAGTCATTCTATAATCTTATACAAAAAAGCATTTAGGTATTTTTCATGATGATACATTTGGCTCATGTCTCACTTATATGAATATTTCCATTCATAACCTCTAACAAATATTATTACTTGTGCAGTAAAATTTATCAATAAAACTAACAATATTTCAATTAAAACAATTTTGAAGGAAAAACACAGCAAGTGTAAATAAATAAAATGATTTCTAAAACATGTGTATTGATATCAACTGCCAAACTGTTTAGCAATCATTTTTCACAAGTGAAAAAATGATTTCAGATTGAAACAAAATTTTTTTTTGGAATGAAAAGAGAAAATGCAAACTGTTTTCTGTGGATAAAACGTGCAAAGATGAACTAAATCAAGTAGAACTGCCAGAATCTGTTTTGTTAGTATTGCCAATAATGTGATGGTAAATGGAGAGGTTAGATATCCTTTGATGGAAGTTCCTAAAATTTTCTGAATTTATAATTGGGTCATTCCAAGCAAAACAGTGGAAGCAAGAAACAGCAAGAAACCTGACTCTCCCAGAATGTATCATATTTTAATATGTAAATTTCCGTAAGTATTAACTATAGTATCCAATACTTTAATATCCATAATCACACTTTTTCACCCTTTAATGGAGGGTTGAAGTATGGCATCATCATTATGTAAGTCTATAATCTATACTTTTTCCTAGTCATTTTGGATATTCAGAAATATATTTTAAGGGTATCATTAGCAAGTTGATGAAAAGAGATACTAGTACAGTTAATATTGGTACCAATTTACATTTGTTATTGAAATACATTGACAAAATAAAATTTTAAAATATACACAAAAAAATGCAAGGCTGCAATGTTGGTGAAATTATTTGTTACATTCTATACATTATTTTCTATTGTATAAGTTTCATAATGGAAGCTTGAAAGTTTTGGTTATTAAAAAAATACAGTCTGTCACTTGGCAAGAGGAATGAAAACTACAGCAGTGTGTGATGTAATATGTTTTTTCATATTCTTTGATGAAGTGAAAAAGATTTTGATATCAATTATGTTTTCATTTACAAGTATGACATAATGAATGTTTCTTGTTACCGAAGCAGTCTTTAATTCAACAAATCTCTCAGCATTTAATAAAAGGTCTTTCTCTTCATATTCTTCTTTGGATGTAAATATAAATAAAATTCCTTTAACATTAACAGTTCTCCATTTGTGAAGATTTTCCGCAGTATAGATGTTTCCCCTGTAGACTAGCATATGCAGCTAATCGTTTGATTGTACCATCAACACTTTCACAAGGACCTTTCCTTTCGCTTGTGGCAAAATGCCATTCTGCCACCTGAAATAGTATATTGTTTTAATTACCAAGAATCTCTTTCAAACATGATATTAGCCTGGAAAAGATGAACCCCTGCACTGTCTGAGTCAAGTAAATGATAAAGCAAAGGTGTGACAAATTACAATCATGCAAATGTTTGTGTCACAAATGGGTGTATTGTCGCTTGTGAATTGCTCTAATCACAAACCTATGATGTTATTGTATTACAAAACTACAGTGTTGTTATTTAGTTGTAAAATTCATGTTTGCCTATGCTACTTCTCTGCCTTGAAGCATCTTTAAAACATCTGTTTGTTGTTGCTGCCATTATTTCTGCTTTCTGGTCTCACTGCACCCTACTGATTTCAAGGGATCTCTGTACTGAAGAAATAGAAATTTTGCAGTAACAGAGTATTCCTAGGCAACTTTATCGGTTTAAGTTTAGTACACTTTCATCACCAAGAGTTAGTTCAGCTATATTTGAGTATCTTAGAGCTTCACTCTGAAAATTGCTGGCAGAGAGGTATGTCACCTTGAATGTCCTTACTAACACTTTCATGAATGCATCTCCGCTGGCATTATTATTAAAATTCATCATTATCAAGCTATTGTGCCATGGACATTGGTTTAAATTAAATTTAAAACCAAAGCTTTCCCTGGCTCTAGGTCAGAATCATCATAGGGCTGAAAGTGAGTGGGGAGGCAGAGCTGTTTTTTTTTTTAAACAAATAACATGGGCAAAAAGGTCAACAATTAACAAAAGACTGGTAATAACATACATCACAACAGCCTTAAAATGGTCTAAAAGAAAGTCGTCACACATAAAATTATATAAAATCACATCTTTCTCCAAAAATCACAAACACGGATAAAATGGAGCACTCGCTCAACAGCAACCACATCATCTGCAGGTACTTCAATAGAGGAGGGCAAACCCAGGGAAAGTCTAAAAGCTGTTTGATGATGGCATTCAATTAAAATGTGATGCACTGAATAGGGGCGGTCACAATTAGGAGCTGGTTCACCTTTGAAAAGGTGAGTGACTAAAACAGCAATGCCCAATCTATAAACATGCTAAAATTACTTCCTTTTGACAAACTGCTCAAGTATAAGTTGACCAATTAAAAGGAGCAGATTTACATTTGCAAAGCGTATTGTCATGGAGTAAACTCCATTCCTTGCTCCAGCACAAGAGAACGTTTATACGTGAAGAATGCTTAAAATCCCCGGAGTAAAAACATTGCTCAAATTCTGTAGGGTAACATTGGTCAAATTCTGCAGGGTAACATTGCTCAAATTCTGCAGGGTCTAAAAGGGCGGATTTTGCTGCGACATCTGTGGCCTCGTTGCCTTGAACTCCCACATAACCAGGAACCCACAGCAGTGTTACACTAACGCCAGCATTAACTAGAGTAAACACCGCGTCCTGGATCTTCTGTACCAGAGGATAGTAGTTGTACAGGTTTCAGAAAGACAAATGGCACTCCAGGAATCAGAACCAATGACACTGTGCCTTAGTTGCTGTTCAGAAACAAATACAACTGCTCGATCATTAGCATAAAGCTCCACCATAAAACTAGATATTGCAGAGCCAAGAGCAAAAGTAAAACCACCTCAATTAAAAACAAAGGCACATCCAATACCTGTGTCTGATTTCGAGCCGTCGGTATAAATAAATTTTCATCAATCAAATGAGGAGACTATCGCGCTAAAATGCCGACGTATAATAGGGAGCTGCAGTCCAAGATTTAGGAAGGACGTGAGCCCAAGATGAATGGTGTGCTTTGCTAAAAGTCAAGGGGGAGAACAAGCTTCCCCAGCTAAGAAAAAAGCAGGTAACTCAATGTCCAATGTCCTTAACATCTCCCGAAAACGAAAGCCAGCAGGCTTAGAAGTAAGACATCTAGCAGCGTAAAACCTGTCCAGCAACGTATTAAAAACTGCTCATTAGTGGGATGACGCTGAACAGCCAATCTACAACCATAACCCCCAAGTAAAATGACCATATGATAAGATAAAGGAGGTTCTCCAGACTTCGCACATAGGCTTGGCACAGGACTCTTAGAGAATGCTCCAATGGCTACGCGGATTCCCCAGTGATGAATGGGGTTAAGGAGACAAAGAATTGAAGGCCACGCAGAGCCATAAATAATACTGCCATAGCTAGTTTGGACGGATTAAAGAGCGGTAGAAACGTAAAAGAACGGTCCGGTGAGGTCCCCAGGATGTGCATGTAAAACACATAAGAGACAAAGAGAACGTAAACACCGGCCTTTGAGTTGTGCTCTATGCGTTTGATTTTCTATCAAACACCAAGTCAAGGAACCTAACTTCGTGTGCGAAAGAGAGAGCAACTGTGCCAAGATGGAGAGATGGCGAAGGATATTTCTTGCAGCGCCAGAAATGCATGCAGACGGTGTTCTTAGGAGAAAAACAGAACCCGCTCCAAGAATAAAGGCGGTCTAGATAGTATTGGAGGCGGCGTTCCAAGAGACAAGTTCGCTGAGATGAGAGAAAGACAGCAAAATCGTCGACGAACAACGACAATTTAATTCCTGCGGTAAACATTCTGGATGAAGTTGGCAACCATGTGACATTAAGTACCGAGCCCTGAGGTACTCCGTTCTCCTGAATAAAACAAGATGATAAAAGAGAATCCACGCACACATTAAAAACCCAATCTTTCATGAACTTCCAAATAAAAACAGACATCCGACCACATATCTGAAGTGTACGAAGGATACCGCTTCTCCAGCAGGTATCATAGGCTTTCTCAGATCAAAGGGGAGGGCAATCGTTTGACACTTACATACAAATCCGTTCATAATATGAGTGGAAAGAGAGACCAGATGGTCGAGTGAAGAGCGATGACGACGAAAACCGCATTGGATGTTCAGTAGGTGCCTCGGCTCTAACCGCCACATAAGCCGCCCGTTAAACATGCGTTCCATCACCTTGCACACGCAACTGGTGGGGGAAATCGGACGGTAACTGGAAGGAAGATGAGTGTCCTTTCCAGGTTTCGGTATAGGAATGACGGTTACCACTCGCCTAGCTCATGGGACAGTGCCATCACACTATACGGTTAAAATCTGGAGCAAAAAAGCCTTGCCTTCTCCTGATAAATGCCGCAACATGGATACCATCTGGCCCTGGAGCGCAATTACGAGAGGTAGAAAGCTCAATTCCCGAGATGTAAATGGGGCATTACAGCACTCCTGATTGTCGGAGGCAAAGGAGAACCACCTCGACACAAATTATTTTTTAAAATGGTGTTTCACGCCCGTTTTTACTACTGAGGCACCACAGGCAATGAATACTGGGATGCATGAAATGATATATCCGGAAAGGACTTTTTTTAAGGAAGGAAACGTTCCAAGCCTAAGTTTAGGGTACCTCCCCGGCACTTGACAATTATGAGGACGAGGAAAAGCTGGAAATAAACCCAGTCAGGGAGGACGGTCCTGGGGGGATTCTAACCCCAGACCTCCCGCTCACGAGTCCGCGCCTTAGCGACCTCGGCCATCCGTGGCGGTGGACTCAACCTGCACTTTAATTGTGCGAAAAACAAAAGAGGGTAAGTACCGTAGCTCGAAATATCAGCGAAAGTGCGACTAATATATTGGCAATATCTACAGGAATAGCAAGTACACGATGTTGTACCTTGAGACCGGGAATGAGCGAAAACGCGGGTTAGCCTGCAACGCGGCATAGCTTATCCCTAACAACAGATGAAGGCGTTGAGCGGTTAAAAGATTAGAGGAAAGCAATCCAACACGTCTTTTTGCTATCCTTAATCACTCAACGGCATTTGGCGTGCAGTTGTTTGTAATGAATCATGTTCTCCAACGTGAGGTGGCTACGAAAAACTCGCAAAGTACCTCGGCATGCACGCAATGCGTCTCGGCATTCATCGGTCCACCAAGTAACCGAAAAGCGTCTGGGGTGGGAAGACGATTTGCGGCTGTAAAGAGGAATATATATCTAGGTGCTCGAACATGATGTCAATAGATGGAAAACCACACCCTGAAAATATGACTTGAGAACAAAAGAGATGCAAATTCGCCTATCCAATAATCCACTTCGGCGCGCGCTGTGAATGTACGTGAGAAGACAGGATACGGATCTGACAGGAAAATGGTCACTGGAGTACAAATCAGAGATGACGTTCCAGTAAAGTGAACAGAAAGATAGATCCAAATGTGAAAAACTGTGAGTACTGCAGAATGAAATGTGGGCCGACCAGTATTGAGTAGAGTAAGCTTGTGGCGACATAAAAAGCTCGCTAGCTGGCACACTCCTTGGCAGAACCTCATTGAGGATGGCAGCAATGGAGCTGTAAGCACCGGACTTGGGTACAACGGGTTGACAGGACTGAAAACATCTCTGGGCTTCAGAGAAAGAAAGTTTCTCTTTAACCCGGATTTCCTGATTAGAATGCTCCTCACGGTATCGAGGACAGTCACAGGATGTTGCTGGGTGAGCACCGCAGCAGTTCACACAAATGGGAGCGGATATACGACGGTAAGTTTCCGGCCGAACCATTTTCTAGGTATGATTACGACAAAAACAATATTTCAGTTTTCAATATAGTTGCCCTTTATTGCAAAATATTTTTCACATCTTTGAATTAACATTTCAACCCCCCCCCCCAGTCAGAAGTGTCTGCAAAATGGGCATAAATAGCATGCATCACTTTTTCGTCACACTTAAATTTCCTTCTTCGAAGGCCATTCTTGAGTTTTCAGAAGAGGAAATAGTCACTGGGAGCCAGATCTGGGCTGTAGGGTGGATGGTCGATTTCCTTGAAGCCACATTTCTTCATAGCTTCCTTTGCAACAAGAGCTATGTGCACAGATGTATTGACTTGAAAATGGCATACACCACCAATCAGTTT
Organism: Metallyticus violacea; assembly: GCA_030762175.1. Classification (NCBI taxonomy): domain Eukaryota; kingdom Metazoa; phylum Arthropoda; class Insecta; order Mantodea; family Metallyticidae; genus Metallyticus; species Metallyticus violacea. The sequence continues at coordinate 138,277,625 of CM060835.1, read as the reverse complement.
TCCTCGCCTTTTCTCTTTGATGGAAGCACGCAGTCTGTGCAGTAGGCCAGCATAGTACTCCCCATTTTATGTGGTGTTCCTCTCCTGTAAAGTATTCCTTCACAGTCCCAAAAGATTTGGCCGTGATTTTCTTGGTTCACCGAGTGATTTTAGCCTTTAGAGGCGGTGCTTCGCCAGGTTTACGCCATTCCATTGATTCTCTTTTGGACAAAGGATTATAGTAGAGCACCATAGTTTCATCTCCTGTAACAATGGTATGCAGAAATTCTCTCTCGTTGCCATGGCAGAGCTCCAAAAATGCCTGATACCAGATGACTCGCTACTGCTTTTGGACTGAGGAAAGACCGCTATGGGTGGTCGAGGTCGTTAAGGCACGGAATCGTGAGCGAGAGGTCTGGGTTCGAATACCGCCAGGACCGTCCTCCCTGACTAAGGTTTTTGACAGATTTTCCTCAGTCCTCATAAATGGCAAATGCCGGTGAGGTACCATAAACTTTAGGCCTGGAACGATTCTTTCCTTAAAAATAAAAATCCTTTCCCAATATATCATTTCATATCTAAATCTTCATTGTCCATCGCCTGTGGTGCCTCTGTGGCAAAAACGGGCGTTAAAGAGTATACATTCATACTGAGGAAAGAAGTCTTAGGCACTAACCTTATTCATGTTTAAATGTTCATGAATAATTCAAAGGTCTGTTGTTTTAAAAAGGCCCAACCTTGCTACTATTTTTGTAACTTTGAGCCGCCGATCTTCCATAATTTTTCCTTCTACAAGAGTGATGTTTTCAGGAGTGAGCACCTTAGAGGCCGACCTGCACACTCTTCGTCTTCAATGCTTTCTCGACCCATTCGGAAAAGTTTGGCCCATTCTTTTACGGTAGAATATTAGGGGGATACTTATCCACATATACAGTCCAATCGCTGTTTAATTTCATTTGGAGTAAGAACTTAATAACAGCTCCATACTCGATTTTGAACATGTCACAATCTTCTGCACATAGCCTTCTTTATGCAACTACATCTTAACAACTGAACACAGCAGAGCAGAATGCAGTTACAACTGCAATTATTTACTTAACGGATAAGGTAGGACACCAGATAAGGCTTTTGTGAAGGGGATAATTTTATCGCCGAGGCCGGGAACTTTTGGACCTACCCTCGTATTATGCTCCCTCGTGACTCTCTAGTGCACATATAGCACAAACCGATACAGTGCTCTTACAAGATAATCTGGTGTGGCCGAAAGACACTGGAAACATTGCAGGGGACTGAGAGCATACAGGCGGACCGCTATCACCTCATATTTTGCTCTGATCTTCTGCACCACTCAACCCTATTGAAGGTAAGGAATACAGTTTGTGTTGGATGTACCTTGCTATCTCTCTTCGCCTGCACTCGATATACTGAGGTAACAGTTTGTTCCGCTAAATAGCCCTGAAATTTTGTATGTGTGTACAGAGGTGGCTATGATTCCTCTGGTAGACTTCCGAGTGCGATGCGTCTAGACACGGATCAGGTGTCCGTGGAATAAGATGGCTTTAAAAAGCGCATTAATTTGAGAAGTAATCATAATTGTGCAAACGCATACACAATTTCACTGGGGCAGAGATACTGTCTATATCTTTTTGGAAGATAAAAGGGTTCAAGTGCATATTGGACTGACCTTTCTCAGTTCTACTAATTACTAGGAAATGAGGGAATGATACCTCAGTTACCAGTCCACTCTTTCACATTTTGTATTTAGGTGAAGATTTTCTTACACCATAGCAAGTTCATCCTCCACCATTGCATCTGTCTATGGTGGCAGGCAGGCTGATTCCTGCCCCCCTCCCCCGCTTAGGTGACTTGTCCTGGTTTGAACAAAGTCACTCCAGGGTCAAACCCTCCTGGGTACAGACAAAGGGACCCAATCGCCTACAGAAAGTTCACAGCTCATGCAATGGCCCTTCCCCGGGCCTGGCCTTTACCAGGGGATATGCTCCCATCCTAAATAATTACCCAGTGCTGGGAATCACGCCATTACCCAGTCACTTTTTACCGCATCAAAAAATGGGAGCATCCATCAGACTAAAAGCAGGGAGTTGTGAACAATAAAAATTAAAATAGAGGCAAAATAAAAGAGGTTAAACACACTGAGTATGGACCTGAGGGAGCAGCTCAGGTGCGTCAGGGACACTATGCCCCTTATCCATAAAGTGGGCCCCTGAGGGGGAGAGGCAGAGGTACAGAATCATTAGAAGTTGGAGGGGTGTAGGAGTGGTGGAAGATGCTAACCAGTAACAGATTCCATGTCTTACTTATTTGAATGTCCCTGTCTTTGTTTATATTATTTTTATGCTGTCCTGTTTCTCAGGCCTCTCTCCATATTTGTTCATTACCTTCTTATAGGATTCCTTAACAAATAATGACATATATTAATCATGTTGTTTTTGTCTCCTAGGTAGTTTGTATTCGGCTTTTACCCAGTTTGTTATCAGCCCAAAGGATTCAATCTTGTTTTTTGATGATTAGGTTAATCAGTCTTTTTTCATTGTCTTCTATCACATAAATATCTGGATTCCAAGTTAAAATAATATAATTATGGTCTGCTAGTATTATTAAAAGTCTAGGCATTCTAAAACCAATTTAGAAATTCTTCATGATACTCAAGAGCCTTCTGTGAAGCCTAGCTGACTGAACAAATGGAATCCACTAACTGTAATCAGTCCTTTTTATTTTCTCATACAACTGAGCCCAGTGTTATTTAATCTTATTATTTATGATATTACAGGGGTGATTTAAAGAGAAAATTCATATGCATCAGTAATTAATAATAAAGGATTACCAGATTATTGTTTTCAGATGATTTGGTTGTTGGCTCTATATTCAGTGGAAGTTTAAGAAGATAAGAGGTGATATATAGTTATTATAAAGAATGGAGTTTAAAAAGTCAAAAATTGTAGTTTTCAAGAAGGGTTATAAATTCAGAGTGGTTAGAGGGTCATGAGATAGAAGTAGTGAAAAATTGGATTACTTGGGTATGAGAATGAGTTCTAATGGTGGCTGGACTGATCAAAGAAAGATATTAGCTTAAAAAAAATGGAATTAGGAGTAATTAGGACTTAAGAAATATACCTGAAATTATCACTATATGGCTCAAAAGAATATATAGTACCATAGTACAGGCTAAAATGTTAAATGAAGTTGAAGTATGGGGATATAATAGATGCAGACATAATTAATACTGATTTTTGCAAATAAATATTACAGTGTCTCCTAATAATGTACCCTTGGTAGAAATAAATGGATAAGTTTACTAGTGAGGGTAACATAATAAAAACAATTATGAAATATTTATACAGAATAAATATGTTAAAAGAAAGTGAAATTGTTTGTGTGTTAACTCTGTGTCGGGACTAAGCAATTTATACATTCTTAATTAGCTGGTGTATCAATTTAATACTTTTGTGCTCCACTTATCATTAAATTATTCAGAACTGTTTCACAGGTCATTGCTATATTATCAGCTGTGAGTCGATTGCCAGATTCACTGATTGTTGGATGAACTTTTGTTGATTTATTGATTTGGATTATTTATGGATGCTCTTTAACACCTTAGGTCATCAGCATCCCATTCAATTCTAGAGCATGAAACGACCAACAAATTTTGCTGAAAGGCCTCTTCTTTCAGGCTTAAAGTCCTTTTACATACTGTAAATACATCACACGGGACCCATGGCTTTACTTCCCTTCTGAAGGATGCCATACTTAGGATTTTTACACATGAAAAAATTCATCGATCCTGGCTGGGTTTTACCAGCAATCTTGTAGGAGGCAAGTATGGTTACCACTACACCACCAGGATTGATGTTGGATGAGTATGGTATAAAATGATTACAAGAGCTATATATCAAGTTCATCCAACAATCAACGTATATGGCAGTCGGCTCACAGCTGATAATGTGGGCAATGGCTTGTGAAACAGTTGTGAATAATTTAATAGTAAGTGAAGCATAATAGTATTAAAATGACTCACCTACTAATAAAGAATATATTGTTAGTGTGTTTTAATGAACAGGATAAGCTTAAATGAAAGTTTTTTTTGATAAATTAATATTATAAAAAAGGGGTTTTCTAAAGAAGAAGACCTAGAATGGATTTTTTTAAATAAATGAAAGTTTATTGAAAATTTAACAAGAGGTAAAATAAGTTTGGGGTAGGGAGAGAATACCATTAAGATTTGTGATAAATTGGGCAGGAAGGGTTTTGCTTGGGCTAGAACAGCAGTTAAAAACTTAAGAGAATTAAGGAGTGTAGGTAAAACTGATCAATGTCCAATGTGTGGTGAATTAGATAATGGCTTCCATTGTATATTAAAATTTTGAGCAAACCAAAAATGGAGACAATGGAGGTGGCAAGGATAATGGAATTATTTAGAAGGGGAAGTATGATTTAGGAAGATTCTGGAAATAAAAGAAAATAAAAGCATAAATATCAATGGGAATCTATTATTTAGGTAAGGTTAATGATGGAGAAAGATTAGAGGATGCAATAAAGAAGAAAATTTAAATATAGAGGAGTAGAACACTTTATGATAATATCAATATGAGGTAAGCCGTTCAGTCACCAATACATCAACAACCATGGGTTATGGTGTATTGAGACTAATAAGCTATTTTATGTAACTCTAAGATAAAAATATGCGTTATAAATTAAGTTTATAGATGAATTTTGAAGGACAGGCATAATGAATGTTAAGGAAACATGAAGAAATAACTGATTGATTTAATTTCCAAATAATCTTTTTATTGAATACTAGATGTTTTTATACTCTTGTTAAGATTTAGTTTAATGTTATTTAGGTATAGCTGACCCAAGTCTTTTGGACTACAGTAGGCTGAAGGCAAGGGTAGAGCAGATAATTTATTAAGAAAATCAAGTAAGTTGTAAAATTTATTAATGAAATGAATCTTCAAATTTTCTTTGTATTAATACTAAAAAATTTAGTTAGGTTAAGTTAAAGAAATTGAAAATTTGTTTACGTACGGATATTAGTGAAATAAATTAATTTGTGTTTTCACATATGCAATAATAAGGCTTTCAATATAAAAGTGCATATATTTCAATTTAAAAAACGTTGCATAATTGCTCAAAGAGAAGCTTGTCTTTTCATTAGTCTGACCCCATAGATTCTAGACAGTTATTCAGTTCCACATGTTATCCATAAGTATACAAGCACAAAATATTCTCAGTAAGTATTGAGTTCTGGTCCTTTTCTACCACTAGGTTAAGTGTTAATAGTAAATTTTTATGAAATTTATAAGTGATAGTGTTGTAGATGGATATCATATCTAAGTTCAGGATTAAACTTATTGAAAACACTCCAAACAAAGCATTTGGAATCCTTATTTGATTAAATAGTTGCAGTGCCCTTGCATTTCCATGATTAGCATATTCTAGAAAGTTAAGTTTAACAGAATTCTACAAAACCCAGTAGGGATTATTTTCATTTCCTCTGTAATTGCTAAGCATGCCTTTCTTTGAATCTCTTCAAGACCTTGCACCACCACACCAGGCTCCATAGTGAATAAAGTGTCTTATCTAGTTTAGAGTTCATGCATGCTTTATACTAGAACTACCAATTTCCTGCCATACATTTGTTTTGCTACGGCAAAAGCAGCAACTATTTTGTAGATATCGTAAACTTAGGTATTCATTTTTTTTTACACTAAACTCCATTTACTTACATAAAAGTAAGATGCATTTTAGGAGAATCTCTCCCATCTTTAGTTGCTTACCGAACTGCCATTACTCGAAATGATGGCTAGACACCCGGATGTTTCTATGGTAGCCTCTGTTGGTTGAAGTAGGAAATTGTTGAGTTCATACATAGAAGGAAACTCGAAATTCATTAGGTTTTCTCTATTTTTTAATATAAAATTTTTTCCCCAAGTGGATAACTCCAATGGGTTGTAAACATGTTTCAGCAGTTTAATTTCCAGTTTTATTTCATGGTTTTTGGTCCAAAAGTGAGCTGCTACTACTGATTCATCCACCTGTTTAAACCGTATATTCCTAAAATGTTCTTTTCTCCGAATTTCCAAGTTTCCCTTCGTTTTGCCTATGTAGCTCACAATCTGCACATTTTATTTCGTAAATTCCTGATTTCTGTTCTGCTGATATGGAGCCTTTTACTGTGCAACCTGTTAAATTCTTGATGTTGTATCTGTTCTTTGGGGCTAACATTATGCCATGTTCTTTGAAAATTTTCTTGAACTTGTAAATTCAATGGTAGGTGAAACTTTTGAATTTGTATTCTTCTTTTGTGTTTTTCAGTATGGAAACTTCCTTTATCCCTTTTTGTCTTTTAGATTTATTGATAATTTTTATCAGTGTGTCTTTGTTGAAACTATTGATTATAGCTGTCTTTATTATTTGTTTGTATTCTATTTTGTACTCTGCTTCTGTGAGTGGAATATTCATCAGTGTGCCAAAATGTAAAATCTGCATACTTATGTGGAATGGGGTTATAACTCTCATTTTTATGTAGTTTTACATATGTGTTTCTTTTCTGTATTTTGTACATATTAACTTAAGATACTGGTTTCAGGAATTTCAAATGCTTACAAGTATTTCAAGAGGATTGTATGAGTTGAATGTAATGCCACCTAAGTTTATGCATTTTAAAGACCACAGAACATCAACTGTCAAATCTAGATGATCTTCCATGTCAACTAATGATTATCAGAACAAAGTTGTTCATCATAAATTTGTTCCACATGGTCAGACAGTGAACAATGAGCTGAATTTAGAGGCTTTAAGCCATTTCAGAATCTGTGTTCAGAAAGAACTGAAATTCATCTTGAATGCTGCACTGCGACATTATACCTGCTCATGGTGCACTTTGGCAAAACATGAGAGATGCATTGCAAAAACCATCCACTACTCTCTGAACTTAACCCCAGTTTTTTTAGGCTAAAATCAAACTGTGATGCTTTTTCCTCTTGTGGAATACTGTCATTAACATTGTCTATCAGTAAGTTTTTAACATTAAATCTATTAATCGATGCCTACCTGATATTAAAATCTTTAAGAAAATTCTGAATTTTTTTTTGTAGCCCATGGATCCTATGTGAACTTTTTAAAAATTAGCTTTATCTTTTCTTGCTCAAAGTGTTGTGATTTCTTTGATACATTTTTGTCTCTTGAATTTTTGCACCTTTTTGTGTACTATTCTTTTTTAAAACTATTTTTAACTGCTGTTTCTTCAATTTGTTGGTATTCATTAAAATATTCTTCTTTGCTAATTTGTAGGTTAACTAGCCAGGGTGTTAAACTGTTGATAACTATGTTTGTGAGCTGTGGGGTTAAAACTGTCAGCTTTGATGTGATTATCTGCATGTGTATTCTTTCTGTATATTCCAATTTCAAGATTTCCTTCACATTTTATTATTGTAATATCTAAGAATGGCAACGTGTTATCTGTTTCTGTTTCGTATGTAAATGATATGTTTCTATCTTGTATATTCAAAAGTTTTAAGGCATCATCAATGAGTTTTTTGTTAACTACGGCAAATATATTGTCAACATATCTGTACCATACCTTAAGTATATATGGAAAAGCTGTGTTGATGTGTGTTTCAAATCTCCTCATGAAGAGGTTAGTTAGAAATGGACATTAGGGGCTGCCCATTGTCAGTCCTGCTTGTTGTTTATACAATTTTCCTTTGAAAGTAAAAAAGACTTAGTTTATGCAAATTTCTGTGAGTTTGATGTATTCTTTTATGTATGTATCCTTAATTCAACTTGTTTTAAGCTAATTTTATAAAAAAAATGTTATGAACAATAAGCAGGACTAACAATGAGCAGCCCCTTATGTCCTTTTCTAGCTAACCTCTTCATGAGATTTTAAACACACATCAACACAGCTTTTCCATACATATTTAAGGTATGGTACAGATATGTCAATGATATATTTGCCATAATTAACAAAACCTCATTGATGATGCCTTAAAACTTTTGAATATACAAGATAGAAACATATCATTTACGTATGAAACAGAAACAGATAACATGTTGCCATTCTTAGATATTAAAAAATGAAATGTGAAGGAAATCTGGAATTTGAAAGATACAGAAAGAATACACACGCAGATAACCACATCAAAGCTGACAGTTTTAACCTCACAGCGCACAAACATGCAGTTATCAACAGTTTAACACCCCGGTTAGTTAACCTATAAATTAGCAAAGAAGAATATTAATGATTACCAACAAATAGAAGAAACAGCAGTTAAAAATGGTTTTAAAAAAAAACTAATACACAAAATGGTGCAAAAATTCAACAGACAAAAACATATCAAAGAAATAACACTTTCAGCAAGAAAAGATAAGTTAATTTTTAAAAAGTTCACATAGCATCCATGGGCTACAAAAAATTTCAAAATATTCTTAAAGATTTTAATATCAGGTTGGCACCGATTATAGATTGAATGTTAAAAACTTACAGATAGACAATGTTAATTACAGTATATCACAAAAGGAAAAAGCAATATTTACAAAATAAATTGTGCAGAAAGTGAAAAAAGTGAAAAATTAAAGATTTTAATATCAGGTTGGCACCGATTATAGATTGAATGTTAAAAACTTACAGATAGACAATGTTAATTACAGTATATCACAAAAGGAAAAAGCAATATTTACAAAATAAATTGTGCAGAAAGTGAAAAAATCTACATTGGACAAACCAAGAGAAATATAGGCACACGATTAAAGGAACATTTTAGGAACATAAAGTACAAGAAAATAGAGAAATCAGTAGCATATAATTTTTGGACATAATGAATAAAGCAAAATTATTAAAGTCAGTACAAGGACCAACGGAACTAGCAACTTGGGAGAAAATCTACATCTACAAGTACAAAGAGAGTACAATGAACTTTGACAGTGCCGCAGATGAAAACATAAACTATAAGTTTATCACATCACCACCACAGCAGAATACACATTCACATAGCTCAACGAATGATCCGACAGTTGGACTTTAGCCTGGCTGAAGATGAGAACTAAATATTCTCGAAATCGGTTCCATACATTATGACAAGTAAGTGAAGCATTAAAAGTGTATATTCAACTGAATGAATCAATGATATCAATTATTATTACATTTTATTATCTTCAGATCCAAAAATGGTAACATATTTTCTGTTTCAACAGTGAGCTTAATTGCAGGCTCTTGCAGGTTTAACAGTTTTAGAGCATCTTCAACATGGTTTTTGTTTATAATGGTGAATACTTCTATATGTTTGTGCCAAACCTTAAGAATGTGGGGGAAAGCATTACTGATGTGCATCTCAAAATATCTCACGAATAAGTCGGTTAGGAAAGGTGATAATTGACTGCCCATTACTCTTTAAAGAATTTGTCCTCAAATATAAAAAATACTTGATTTATGCACAACTTAGTGAATTTGATGTATTCATTGACTTGTTCTTCTGTTAGGTTGGTTGATTGTAACCATTTTCTTAAAAAACTAATAACTTATTCTGTGGTATGTGGGAAACAAGAGCCTCGACATCAAAAGAAATCAGTGTGTTTTTCAGCAATTATATTTTTATTTAATTGTTGATAAGGTCCATAGAGTTTTTAAACTTAAGTTATCAAATTTAGGTAGTGAATGGAACTATATTTCAACTCAGAAGAAATTAGCAACTGAGTTGTTAATTTTCTCCAGTTCTTTACAGGAATAAGAAAAGATTTCCCCAGTCATTCTCCCCTTAAAATATCAACATTCGCTCCATTTAGAATCTAAGATTTCATTCATATAAAGCCAGATCTTGTTGTGGCTATGCAAGATCTATTTAAACCATCTTCATTACAAGTAATCACATCGATTTTGCAAAGTAATGTTGCTTTAGGAATGTGTTGTATCTCTGTGAAGTGTTGATGATTAACTTACTGCAGGGTTCTGGTTAAAAACTGCTTTGGTGAACAATAATGAACTCTTCTCAAACAGGGGCTATAGGTTGTTTTCTGATGCAACATTTCAAATCAAATCATTTTAGTGTTATGGATATTGCATTATTGTTGTACATTAAACTGCTTTTTGTTTCCCACTTTAAATATTATCATAGTTGATATAAATTTATGGTGTCACCTAAACTAAAATGTTTCCAAATTCTTGCACAAAATTTTACAACTTCACAGTCATTAATTTGACAAACCTTGAAAGAGAATAGTGCACATCGCATGCTGAAACCATCAGTCACTGAGAGAAGGCTGAGTACTACACTTTTATATGCGTCTTCCTTCTTTTCCGCTTATGATAACTTCTAACTAGCAAAGGATATATTTTTTATAAAAACAATATACTACTCATCAAAAGTTTTCTTAACATTTCAAAATGGTTAAAAGAGCAAAGAGCACTAAATTTCAGCCAAAATTAATTTTATTTACAGTGGAAGTTTAAGGAACATTAACTTCATTGAACATAGGCTACATAAGTACATGGCCAAAGCTTAAATGTCAAGGACTATTCCAGTAAACTGCAAAACAAAAGCCCTCCCTATCAAGCCAAGAGGATTGCTTTCAGAACAAAAAAAAAAAACTAGTTTTCTACTCCAAAATACTGTATTCTATAGAGTAAAAACAGAAAAAAATAAGGCCAATATCATAGTTAAAAAAATAAAAATATATGACAAAAGTCTATAATGAAAATATGACATTGATATAACCAATAAAATACATGTAATTAGAATATGTTAAACAATAATTTGTTATATTACACTATAATTCATTGTGAAAATCCCTGCTATTTAACTGCTAAACAATGTTTAAGTTTAGTGAATAAATTGTATTTATGAATCTGTATATAATGGAATTGTATTATATCACACAATGCAAGATAAATAAGTTATTATGGAAAAAGGACAATAGAAAAATGAATTATGCCTTACATTTGGGCTTTGGTACTAGTTTCATTGATAAAAATAAATAAATGCAAATAAAACTTATGTATTAGACAACAACTTAAAACTTAGACTTAAAAGTATTAAACAGTTATGTATAAACAATGTATACAGTTTTTTTCACACTAACTCCATTCACTTACATAAATTTGGAACGTATGTTTCGGGAGCGATCCCTCCCATCTTCAGCCTGTTGACAAACTGTCGTTAAATGTGGCGGTTGGGTCTCTTGATGTTCTTGTGGCGGCATCTGTTGGTATTATTAGGAATTTGCTGAGTTCATCCAATGGAGGGATATCGAAATTCATCAAATTATCCTTATTTTTTGTAATGAAAATGTTTTCCCAAGTGGAAAGCTCTATTGCATTGTGAAGTTGTTTAAGTAGTTTTATCTCTGATTTAATTTCATGATTTTTATTCCAAAAGTGCGCTGCTAACTTCATAATGCAATAGAGCTTTCCACTTAGGAAAACATTTTCATTACAAAAAATAAGGATAATTTGATGAATTTCGATATCCCTCCATTGGATGAACTCAGCAAATTCCTAATAATACCAACAGATGCCGCCACAAGAACATCAAGAGACCCAACCGCCACATTTAACGACAGTTTGTCAACAAGCTGAAGATGGGAGGGATCGCTCCCGAAACATATGTTCCAAATTTATGTAAGTGAATGGAGTTAGTGTGAAAAAAACTGTATACATTGTTTATATATATATACCACTCCATTGTCAACAGCTTCGTAAGTACACTTATTTGAGAAACAGTTATGTGTCATTCAAACTGGCAGGCAGTAGCTGGGTAGGTGGTTGGGTGGATACCTGGATAATATTTTTGTATTTTACTTGAATTTTGTTGAAATATACTTGTATGCACAGAAGCAGTATTTAAACAAATTGCAATATTAACTGCAATACTTAATAGACTTCACTATATTTCAATGTTCAATAGCTGCAAGTTCCACACATTTAAAAATATTTCTGCCCATTCATAATTTGAAAACAAGAATGAAAGTGTACTTGCCTTAATCTGTTAATAACTAATATGGTTTCTACTAAAAGCAAATGGAGGATCCACAGCAATAGTTCATGATTTATTTTTCTTTACATTATACTTTTTGTTCAGAAAGCTAGAGCCTATAAAATTAAACAGAGAATGATAACTTAAATGTAAAATTGGAACTTAACACAGTGAAGCCAATCATATTAATGGATATCATTGTATGATTCAGTTGAACTACACACTCTTAAAGCTTCACTTACTTTACTTTAATCCATACATTTATGAAAAGTAAGTGAAGCTTTAAGAGTGTGTAGTTCAACTGAATCATACAATGATATCCATTAATAAGAGAATGATAAATTAAAACAAAAAACCAATGTGATACTAACCTAAGTTCAGATGATTCTGGAGGTGCAATTCGAATTGTAACAGATGTGCGAGAGAGTTTGTGAGTGTTGCGAGGTGATAGAGCTGGTAATTTAGATGCTAAATGATCCAGCTGAACAAGAGGGAAATCTCCTGGTCTGTCATACTGTTTTTGATGGATAAGTACTTTTGTATTTTCAAAGGCAGAATGTGCAATACGACTGCTCAAGCCTGGACTGCTTACATTCCCATATAACCTGCACAAAAAAAGCAAACACTTTCAATACTATTATTTTAAATTATGGCTAATCATATTTAGTAAAAATATTGTGTCATTCTAAAGATTGTGGCCCCAAAATATCATATGCTATATGGCTATAGCATCATACAAATAACTCTAGTACAGATCATACAAATAACCCTAATAAGCCATGTCATTTACAAGACTACAAATCTACTGCACTATTAATTGAGCAAAATAGAGAAATTGAGCCTTTTTTCTTGAAGTGTAAAAGTTCTCTTTTTGGAATGACATATTCCATTAATTAACATTATATTAAATGCCCAAAAAAAGAGCCAAGCAGCATAATAAACAAGAATGCTGCAGTGAATAATACTTAACAAAAATTTAAAAAAAAAAAATCCTTATTTCACTACTAGTTCAATTTAGAATTGAACACAGTAAAACATGCATTAATAATCCTTATGCTTAATATCAATATTATTTAATATTGGGCAAGTCCTTTTCTCATGATACATCAAGTCAAAGTCTTCATTTTCATTTAACTTATACAAGTTTTGACCTATAATTTTTCTCCATTTGCTTTACCTTTTCCCTTCCTCACACTAAACTGGCACCATTTTATATTTGCATTTTATTAAAATGAAAAATATAGCAGTGCAGAAACACAGTCAGAGATTTCTACGGATGAACATAAACATACTATATTTAAGCATCTGCTAAATCATAAAAGCATATGAAATCATGAAAGCTACCTTTTTAAAACTCTATTTTACAGTTTTTTTTACACATGTAAAAGCTCATTAACATTGATATAAGTATATAATTATGGGAGAGATTGCAAATTGTACCCAGTACAGGATGAATGCATGCATATACACTCCATGTATAGAAAATAAAATATATGCTTTGCTGGAAATGTCAGGCCATTGTATTCATCAGATTAACATGTTTCTTTAACAGAAGACTGTTAAGATCCTGTGCAAGTGATTCTTATGAGTGAATGTTTTCTTTTGGTACATGTTTGTGTTGTTGATAATTTTAAATATCTGAGGCAATGATGATGAGCATGCTAAAAGGAATCTAAAAAGAATTAAGCTAAAGAAGATGGAGAAGGAGTCTGATGTGGGAATTAGTAAAATTACTAATGAAATAAAAAGATGACATCCAGATAAGAGCTCATGAAATGTAGCAACAGAATAATACATATGAAAAACAATTAATAAAATTACAGGAAATTAAAAATAGCTATTTTTGGAAAACAAAAAGCCAGAGAGCACAGACATTGCAGCAGGTTGAAGAAAATAATTGGGGATCTAACTATATGGCTTACAACTGGCAGAAAAAGGACAAAATTGAGATCAGTGCACATTTTATTTGCCTCCATGAAATTAAAATAGATGGTGTTTCCAACATCCAGAAGGTACAAAAATATTCATTGACCAGGATTATAGAAAGTAGGATGAATAAATGAATTTATTTCAGCAAACAACATTACAATTAAATTTACATACACAAACGAAATATTAATAATTTAGTAGTACCAAAACTAAGGTTCTGCCATACCTTAAGTACCTGGTTTTATATATATGGTAAAGTATCCCTACAATAAATTATCATTTTCACAATTTTGTGTGCCCTCAAGGTCCTTCTTTATACCTCTCAATCACTTATCCCTTACTTTTCCTAAAAACCCTCAATCTTGTTCATTTTCTCTACCCTCATGTCTGATGACATTTTAATAGCCACTAAACCTTGCAGTTTATCCCAATTTTCATACCAGATACTATCTCTCAACCTTTTTCAATTTCAGATTCTATCAGACAGTGAAACACATTATCCACTTTCCCACAAATAATACATTCTTTAAAATTTATTCTTAATTCTTTTAGAAATATTACCACTAAATGCATCCATGCAAGACCTATTTTTCGGAAATGATCAAAAGTATGTATATATTTCTCCCATTCCTATTTCTTTTAATTACATTATATGAATCTAAAGAATTTTTATCCTCTAAGCTAGTCCAAATATCTTGCTTCTCTATATTTTCTCCCTCCGTCTCACTTCTTTCCAAAATCCACTGACATTACTTTCACCCAGTCACCGTATATCCCCCTTTCAAATTTCTTCTTGCAGTTTCCCCACTCCTCCAAACCAACTCTCTCTGCCCAATACATCTCTTTGGTACATAAGACATTCTTTTAGTACATTATTATCTAATTTGTGACATCTGAGCCCGTACTTCTAAATTTATCCACTATTATACCTTTTCTTCCTACATCTGCCAAAATCATCTCCTTGGCAAACTTTTTGGTAATCCCAGAACTTCTCTGCAAAACATTCTATGTATCACATCAACTTTTGCCCATCCCTTAGACACTCCCAAATTTCTAAAACCACATCCTTATAAAGTCTTTATAGCCATTTCATTGGCAATGTGCGAACTTTATACAAACTTATTCTGACAGTTTTCATAGGTAATTTACCTTTGGCTTGTGCACATTTAGACTGCACCTTCCAACTTATGTTACTCATAAATGTCATCCCCAAATAATCAAATTCTAGCTCTACCGGGTCAATTTAAATCCATTTTTAATTTTCTTTCTTTTTTAAATATTATCTTTGATTTTTTACTATTTATGCTTAGACCCCAATATGCACAAAATCTACTAATTTCATCAATTGCTTCTACCACGTTTATGAATTTAAGTACCATTGCAAAGCTCAGTTTTGGTTTCTGATGCCAAAAATTCAACCCCCCTTTTTTTTTGTAATCATTTCTGCTTCTTTTGAATATTTCCACAGTCAAATATAAATTCTTATTTGACTCCAGCACTTTACTTCAACAAACCCTCATGTAACTCTAAACTCTTATGGGTAATAAAAATAAACTAATAAGGTGACCTATTATCAAACATTACCAACATGTTTCCTGTTGTGTGTAATGAACACAGATATAAAAATTTGCCATGTACAAATTCAGCAATAACCCATAAAGAGGCATATAGCATTACGTGCTCTTGTTTGGGCTATATCTTCAATTTACAGTGTTAATAATAAATCATGTTTAGAAGTGTACTACTACCAAAATTCGCTTCACAAACAATACATACTAACCCTGAATCCACATTAATGTTAAACCTGGTAGATGCCAGAAGTGGTCCAGCTACAGTCTGCACAGTCTTTATTCCTGAGGTGTGATTTCGAAGTTTCGGGCTAACGCTATTACCCCAAGGAGAATGAGAACGGGTAAAACTCGGGGTACAGAAACTTCTATTTGACATTTGGAATTCCCTATTCCTCCGAATCTTTCCTCTGCTGAACGATGTTTCATCACATGACCTATGAGCAAAATTCCTGGATTCATATTCACTGCAGTAGATACTGTCGGTATTTTCTGCATCACTTTCAGTAGCCGAAGGTGTATTAGCCTGTGATCCGTATGAGTTTTTAAGTGTTCTGTTTCTATTTAACCTGTATAATCCATTGTGCTGATACATAATGTCAAAATATTTAACGAGCGATTTGTTCCAGAGATTGCTCAATTGTTTCTGATAGCGCCAATTAGTACAAAATCCTGTTGTGTGACTAAAACAGTACAAGTACAAAATTAACAATACAAGTGCCAGTAAAATGTAGCCCGATAAGAAATACACTGCCACCAATCCGCAAATAATGCAACAGGAATATAAAAGTTTATCTGTTACAATCTTCATGGTCATAGACCACACACTTCCAAATTTCCCCACATTCTTCCGTTTTCAGCGGCCTTCCGCCATTACAGTTTCCTATTAGTATTCAGTATCACCAACTATAACGATAATTTGGATTGTGATCCTGATCAATCTGAAAAAATATCCGTTGGTCACATTTAAGCAATGTGAAATTCAAATATATCTTCTATTTAGGGTTTAAGTTAACCAGTTGCAGTATACTGGTTGTTTGTTTGTTTTTTATTGCATATTACTCTATTTATTATTTCTTTGCAATCACATACAACGTAAAAATATAATGATTTTGTATAAGTTCTTTAATGGATATATAATTTTTAATCATTCATTCATATATCGATATGAATCGATTCCAACTTGCATTGGTAACACTGTTCTCTCCCTGAATGTTTCTTAAAATAAGTAAAAAGACGTATCGTAACGTTCTCCATTTATCAGTTTAAATAAAACGTTTATGTGCAAAACTTTGTCCACTTGGAAACTAAAACATCTTTAGGTTTAGGGCCCAGAATCGACAAATTGAAGGTAAGACGTATTAAGTTCTCTAAAAATTGTCAAACCGTGGAAATACTAGACTTAATTGAAATACTAATAAACAGCATTGAAAAATTCACTAATGTTCCATCTTTTCCACTCGGGAAATTTGAAATTGAGATTTTCTTCGATTCTAGAGCGTTAATAGATCTCGTGAATGGAAAATCTTAATTATCTGATAAAACTAACAACAAAGAAACGGATGAATGGAAAAGGAAATACGCACGTGCCCGACAAGCGATTATTTCTTCTCTTGAAAAAAAATATCGCGCCCACATTCTTTCGTGCACAACAGCGGATGAAATGTATACTAAACTCAGGTGTTTTCGAACAAAATAACGAGCACCAAAAATCGACTTCTTATGAACATTTTTTGCTTATAAGTTCCACCAATCAAAAGACATGGAGTCAAACTTATGCACTTCAAAAAATCTCAGATACTATCTAGACGCTCTCTCGAAAACTAACGAAATATAATAAAATTGATGACGAAATGTTAATGGCAAAAATAATATCTTGTCTTCCGGGAAAGTATGATAACTTCATCACATTTTGAAACTCAGCTTCGAAAGACGGCAAAACTTTATTAAATCTGACATCCCGTTTTTAAGCTAGGAATCGCGAAATAAAATAAATAAATAAAAAATTACATCCCGTTTTATTCTAGAGAACAATGGAATTCGTCGCATTTCATAGCACATAAGAGTTAACGAAAAAGTGGTCAGAGTTATCGATATCGTATATGTAAAAACAAGAGAAATAACCACGATTCTGAAAATCAAAACACAGTACTCAAGCTTTTTTAGCAAATGAAAAGAAGCAGAGTTCAAAGGAAAATGTTACTTTATGGATAGTTGATTCTGCTGCTAGCTCTCATATGACTAACAATGAAAAAAAAAAATCTGAAAGGCACTAGTTCGTCTAATGTCACGATCACCATTACCAAAATAGTACTCCATAAAAGCCAAAAAGCTCCGTAATGATTGAAACGCTCGAATGCAACTTGTCTAACGTTTTATATGTGCCCGACCTGTCTAAAAATCTGCTTTCTGAGAATGCTATCACTAAAAATAATGGTAGGTTGTCTTTGAACACGAAAACGCCGAAATGTATCACAAAAATGAATTTGTTCTAAGCGGGAAGAAAAATTCAAGTGGATTATTTGAAATAAAACCGGGTTATAAAAATGATGCGGAAGTCCTAATCGCAGCTATAGCTGAGACTATCAATTGGCACAGGAAACTTGGACATCTTGGAGTGAAATACTTGAATAAACTTTAAAACATGTTAAAGGGGATGAAACTTACCTGAGAACCTGCAGATTTTTTCTGAAGTCCGAAGCATGTTCTAAACCATTTGGACTCAATCGTACCCATGTTACAGAATGACTCCAAGTTCTACACAAAGACATCGTTGGACCTATAGAAAATCTTTCTTGGGACAATAATAGGTACGTTGTTTGAGTGCTCGATGACTTTTAACAAATCTCCGCAGTTTTCCTACTGAAATGTAACCATGAAATTCGAAACGCAATAACCAACTACATCACTAAAATGGAAAAGTATTGTCCAGACGGTTAGAATGGACAACGGTGGTGAATATGTTTCACGTGAATTTAAAGAATTTTGTAATCAGAAGGGAATAGAGCTGGATTACACTCTTCATACTCCATAGTTGAATGCTCATGCTGAAAGACTTATTCGTGAATAAAACCCAAGATCTGGTGTTCAACTCTGGGTTACCAAAGGAAATGTAAGATGAAGCGTTGACGACAGCAAGTTATTTGCTTAACCGAAGTTCGTCCGAGACTGTTGAAACAACTGCAGCTGAATTAAGGTTGAAAAAGAAGCCGAATTTGTTCCAACTCCTAATTTTTGGAAGTGAAGTCTATGCCAAAATTCTGAAAAACACATAAAAATTGGAGTCAAGAGCAAAAAGAACATTTTTGTTGGATAAACAAACAATAGTTATAGAGCTTAGGGTCTTGGAAGGCGTAGAAAAATCACATTAAATGACGTCTATTCCTGCAGCCCTAAAACAGTCGAATCTCCAAAGGTGGTTACTTTCGACTTTGATCTGTCCACTGATGATGAAGACACCAAAGATAAACAAGAAAGTGTTAATGAAGAATCTGTGGAAAGTTCCGAAACAGACCAACGAAGATCAAGAGTAAAGAAAAAAAAACGAAAAACTAAAATATTGTTAGTTAAATCTTAATAACTGGAATGAAAAGGCTTTTCTTTCATATGAAGACGCCATTACAGGTGAAGAAAAAACCAGTGGATCGAGGCGATTGATGAAAAAAAGCATTCCTTAAAAAAGAACAACACCTGGATTTTTGTCAATAGCAAGTTTGCTCAAGGAAAGAAAATCTTAACAGGTGGATATTTCTAAAAAGGACAACAAAAATGTTAAAGCTGGACTTGTACGAGGCTGTGAATAGACGTATGCTGAAGATTTCTCCTAAATATAAGCTCCGTCATAGGCACCAATTCTCCAAGACTTCTGATGGCCGTGGCTCTTCGAAAAGGATTCCATTGCCGATGTGAATATCGCCTTTCTCTATGGTCGCCTGGCTAAAGAATTTTTTTTGAAAGTTCCAGAAGGGTATAAAAATGTCAAATTGAAAACTTGCAAGCTTAAGAAGATCCTATATAGACTGGAACAAGCATTGAACTGAGAAGACTCATCGATTCTTAAAAAAAAAAAAAAAAAAAAAAAAAGTTAATCATTGAAAAATGAACCTTGTATTTTTGTAAACAATGCTAAAACCAAAATATTGGCTATCTATGTAGACGATTAGCCATTTTCGCACAAGGTAAAGGCCAAATTGACGAAATTATATATAAAACGAATAAGGAATTTGATATCACGATTTACAACAAACCAAAAACCTCCGTTGAATTCGAAATCATAATCATACCTAACACTCTAACGCTCTCAAGCAAGTTATGTAGAACGGATTCTTGAAAAATATGAGACGGCTAATTCTAATTCTGTAAAAATTCCTACGACTGAAAATAAAATAACAAAATTGAAGAAATTTCATTCATTGTTGATTTAAGATAATGTTGGCTTCATTTGTTCAGTGTTGATTTACCTGTCACGTAGCAACACTATCATAATGTATGTGAGTCACATCTGTTTACAGAATATCATACTACACATCACTTTTGTTTTTCGGCCCAACTTTGAAATATATTAAATAGATACCTGTGTATACTTTTTTGGCACCCTCGGTATAACAAGGTTTTGTTTAATTTGAATCTTCGAACTCAAATATAAATTGTCCAATATACCGCAAACTGCTATCCGTTGAGCTACTGAGGAACAACGAAATTTAGGACATTTCAAATATTGGGATTCAAAATAATTCTCGGAGACATTCAGGATCCAAACGATTTAGGCCTGCGTCCTCCGCCAAGCTGATGCAACAGCACCACATTCCAAACGATGGAGTATGGTATCTGGAAATCGGCAATTGTCACAGTTTGGATTCATCTTCATGCCAGTGCGATGTAGGCGCTCATTTTTAGACCAGATATTTTAACCAGTTGATACCACACACTCCTATGGTAAGTACTGAGTGCAGAATGTCGTATGTTGGACCAGATTCGGCGCCAGTCGTGTACCGGGTGTTGGAAAACAACCTTAGGATTGAAATGACCAACCAGTATACAAGTCTCTGGCCTTTGGTGTTTGGCCATGTAGGTCAACAGGACAGTAATCCTTAGTTGAAGTAGCATCTTAACCTGAGGCGCCTGAATTGGCAAACCTTCGAAGATCTGGTGGATTCAGAAGGCGGTGTTCCGAAAACCACTGGGTAAGAAACTAATGACTCTAAGCATAGCCACAGTCTTTTAAATATGCCCAGTTTGTTCGGAGAAATAGACAATCAGCTTTCGCCTATGGATTAATGGCATTTAGACCTTCAAAGGCCTGAAGTGCGATCTGATTGATAGGGATTTGTAATATGAAACCTTTCCAAATAAACTCTCCCGTAGCTGATTTCGGCCTAACACGAAAGGTGGATGGTAATGGCAGAAAGTGGCTTACAAACTGGATGATGAAAATATACTAACAAAATAATTGCGCTGTAACGAAACTGATGGTTCTAAAGAGCTTTACAACACTGTAACCAATGCAGTCCAATTATACTGAACCGTCCCCAGTAGCGTGGGTAGAACTGTAACCCAATATTTTACCCAAAGAAGCCTTAGATACACATGAAGGTATGACTATAGAACTGGAGCCAATGAACATGGATCTTGATTTACTCATATTAAGGACCGCTCCGAAATCTGTACTTTAATTATCCATAATCTTTCGAGTATTAGGAAGAATAGAATCACATGAGATCAGCATAGTGACATCGTCAGCAAATGCTCTAATCAGCTTTTGAAAATACTCATACACAACAGAGCGAATATCCACGTGGCTAAGTATAGAAACATGTCTGCTACTTTGAATGCTATAAATATATTTTCGCTTAGCATGCCTTGTTCACGGACTTGATATATTGGCGGGGATACCATATCAATGAACGTAGCTCGGTAACGCACCTGAGTGCCCTTCAAACTATCCAGTCAAAGTTAGTCGGTCCTGGTGGCGCAGTGGCAACCATACTTGCCTTCTAAACCCTCGGTCGCGGGTTCAAACCCGGTCAGGATCGACGAACATTTTCAGGCGTAAAAATCCGAAGTATGGCTTCCTTCGGAAGGTAAGTAAACCTTGGGTCCCGTGTGTACATTTACGGTACGAAAAAGAACCTCAAGCCAGAAAAAAGAGGCCTCTGAACAAAATTTGTCGGCCGTTTCACGGCCTGAATAGAATGGACGCTGATGAATCTGTGATGTTAAAGAGCGTCCGTAAATTGAAAAAACAAAACAAAACCAACCAGTCAAAGTTTAAGAATGCGAGCTTTAATTCTTTTTATCTCAATACTGCATTTCATTTCAATCACAGGCCAACCCCATAATGAAATTATCGATAGCGCTGTTTACTGCGGTATTATTCACCAGACACATACAAATAAACAGTTTTACTTTTTTTTTAAACACCATTCCAGTTTAGTAGAATAAAATTGTTGCTGATAAACACAACAACCCAAAGAGTTCTTGAACATCTTTATCAGAAAGAATTTGCACATTAAGTTTCCAGTAATGAGGGAGAGAACGTAGGTAGCGCAAAGAAAGTAAGATACCCACAATGATCAGAGAAATCTGTTGGACATATATCCATACTGCTAATACTAATATCGCGGTCAAAGTAAATGCGAGCTAGTCGTGCTCCCGAGAGATAAAGTTTAAATGTGTACAGCGGATGGTCGCTATTCAGAATTTCCCATGTATCGCGTAACCTATCGACGAACTAGGTCTACTAATTCAGGACAGGGAAAGTAATCTTCTGTGCAATCTTTAGGAGATAAAACAGTATTAAAATCGCCACTTAATAACACATGTGGATAATTAGAGAACAAAGAAGCTATAGCTTCAGAAAAAAAAAAGATATTTCCTTCTGCATATGGGTGCCAAAAGGACCATAAACATTGATAATATTGAGGTCCCCTAGGATAAGCCCAATGCCTGTAAAATTAGCAGTCATGCGCACATCCGTATATTGCAAGTGATCTTTAAGCAAGATAGCAGTACAAAATCAGCATTAATTTCAGTATTGTATCCATATAAGCGAGTTATAAGTAGAAAATTTACCTCTTGAAGAAGAACAATGTCAACACCCAAGGAATGAAACCTCTTTGCAAGAAGGAGAACATTTTCGGGAGTTTTGATATTACTAATGTTCAGTATAAGTATTTTAAGTGTGTGTGACGTAAAGAAAGGGAAAGTTAATCCAAGAGCAACTAAAAGAAATACAATTTTCTGAGGGTAGTAATAAAATAGTATTCTCCAGTCATAACCTCCAAGGTTTCAGGAGACGTGTCTTCCGACATAGGCTCAGTAGAACGGTTAACAGAATCTATAGTACATGAGCCGCCTTGTAGTCGCGGATCTCGGAATGAAATCCCTGGTTTATTATGTACTAAAGTATGAGCATCAAATCATTCAAAGGGGGTCACCGAGGTTGAAAACTTTCGCACACTTTTGTTTCATAGTACTAGGTCCTATATTTAATTCCTGTTTCATGCGATTATACAGCAGCTACCTTGTCAGCGTTACTAGTAGGTGAGCATAAGGGAAATGTGTCGTGCCCTTGCGACAATAAGGTCGGTTCATAGGTTACAATTGAGCCGCAGACTGCGAAAGGGCTCGGGAGGGGGAAAGCGTCTGCCTGCTGGTCAAGTTGAATGGGGCTGGAAGCAAACGTTTCCTGAGGAATAATGATATTGTTTTCAGAGAATATATCACTCATAATGTTGGATGAGGTACTTAGAGGTAAATTTCTTGCAAGCAAAACGAACACGAAAATGAGCGGTTTCATCATACGATGGCATGCGGGTGGTTGTCCAGCGTAACTAAGGTAACCCTCGTGACCAGCAATCATCAAATTAGATGGAATAAGTTTTTTCAAATCAGTTTTAATAAAACGAATACTATTGTCCACCCGATGGTTATAGCTGAGATACCAATTTCATTTCCAATTTTAATTACATTTAATTATCTGTAAACCTTGGCGTATGTTATAATTTAATAATTATGGCGAACTTTTTTTATTCGTTTTATTTAAGGACGCTCTTTAAAATCTCAGGTCATCAGAGTCCCATTCAATTCCGGGCGTGAAACGACCGACAAATTTTGCTCAGAGGCCTCTTCTTTCAGGCTTGAGTTTCTTTTTCGTACCGTAAATGTACCACATGGGACCCACGGCTTTACTTCCCTTCCGAAGGAAGCCTACTTAGGATTTTTACGCCCGGAAAAATCCATCGATCCTGGCCGGGTTTGAACCCGCAATCTTGGGTTTAGAATGCAAGTTGAGTTACCACTATACCACCAGGACCGACATAATTCGGGGGGTAAATTAAACGCACGAGCATGGGTGGTTTCCGCACTGGCGTCACTAATCGTGACAGAAGTGAAATTACAGACCGGTCTTCAGTTACAAAAAGAGTAGTGCCCTTATGTACATTTCATAACTGTTCAAAAATCACTCTACTGTGTAACTTGATAAATACTGCATTTTGATTCCAATTAATTGATGTGTGTCCAATTGATCCTCGTTCATGCGTAGAGTAGTATCCAACCATAGATGTATACCTAATAGCGTAGACCGAGGTTTACTTTTGTCGAAGGTACCTTTCGAAGATTTTACTCGTATGATCTTCTTCATGATTACAATGCTGGATAATTGTGAAATTGGTTCCGAAAATGAATTTCAAGAAAAGTGACAAGTAAGGGGGGGGGGGAACTGACAGATACCGTATAGCACAAAATGAAGAAGCGCAGTAGAATGTACGTCTGTACTCCATGCCACTCTGCAACGGGCTTAGATTTACCGGGACAACGCGAACGCAGTCCCGATTACAAAAATTACGCGTCCGAGTTACCCACATTTGGGGCAATCGTAGGAGTCAGCCCAACAGAAGTGCACTGGAAAGACTTCACCCTGGATGAACCTCCTCCTTGAATACAGTAGTCCTTACGCCAAGGTAAGTATGTTAGCAGGGGAGTAAGTAGTGGCGGAAACTCGTTGAACCTGAACCAAGACCGTCTCTGTCAGATCACTCCATACCAAATTAAACTCAACAGTCTACTATTCACCTGCAGAAAAAACGGCGAATTGCGGTAAACACGAAAAAATTACACGGTATTAACTTTTCAAGATGACATTATAACATGGTTCACAGCAAAGGAAGCTTTTAAAGGACAACATTTTTTAAAGTAAGCTAACAAATGTGGAACTGGTGGGCTGGCGTGCGTTCAAAGCAACGGAGAAGGGTTTCTTGGCAATAGAAAGGATCAACTATATGAATGGGTTGAGCACATACCAAAATGTCATAAGAAATTATAACATTGCAATTATATTTTCTTTAAAACTGTTAAGATGTTGCTAAATGTATTTCCTCCATTAACATCAAGACTTTTTCCTTGAGAATTTTGGTGCTGTAAATGATGAACCGGAAGAGCGTTTTCCATCAGCAAATAGTCAAAATAGAAAAAATTATCAAAATCGTTGGGACCCTGCAATGTTAGGGGTTTCTAAAGAGGGGCAGTAATTCTGACTACAAGAGAAAGCTACCAGGTAGCAAGTATTTTTACGACCTATGAATATTACGTTTTGTTATTTCTACATTGTCTTAATCGCTTTATATAAATTCATTTTATTGCTATTTTGACTTTACATTGTCCTAAGAATATAAAATTGCAATTAACATTTAAATTGCCAATTAAAAATGTCAGACTTTGATGTTCTTGATTTATCTTCTGAACTAAGGCCAATAGGAAAGCTTCGGTCATTTTCGGAATCAGCGCTTCGTTTTCAATGAGAAGCAGATTTTTTCATTCTGGAGGTGTGAGAAAAAATGTTTTGTTTCTTAGCGCTCTCCTCCCATCTCTCTTTATTCTCTCCTTCCCTCAGTTGATTGTCGAGTAATGCGTATCACGTGGTAAAGCTGCTACATGATGCGGAAAAGAAAATATTCCAATTCCAGATATCTGTCATTTACATAATTATAAAACTAAGCTATGCTTGCCAGCTTCTAAACCTAATTTGTTTTACTATAAACGTCATAATTTAAAAAAAAATGTTCTTATACTTTCTCAACTAAACATGTGGGGCTTTTGGAGGGGAAAAAATAATGTAACGTTTGAAAATGCTTGACCGTCATTCAGAGACCTCCAATAAAGAAGCGAAATCGAAAACCAGCTTTTAAAAATAAGATTTAATAACCTTAATCAATATGGTGATCTACATAAATACTCTTAATTTCAATGATAAATGCTGTATTTTCATGTCCATTTTGGAAAAGAATGGGACATTTTCATTATAGTTAACATTCAAATTAATTAATACATAACTTCTACGGTTGTAGGTTGAATTTGTTCCTTAAACAAATTAGTTAGCTAGGGTGTGAGCCACAAAATCAAATGAATTCATTGAGAAATACACGCAACTCGGGGCCGAATTTAGAAAACACTACCAAAGATGCCGAACAAGCAGTCTCTATTATATCCAGACCACGATGCAGTAAAAAATGGCGGCCGTCGTCCTATACTGCAAATAGCAAATACGAAACTTATATGCAGCATTGTGTTCACAATATGACATTATTTATAATTAGAAAATATTTCGATGGTTTTTAAGAATCTGAAATTGTTTACAAACAACACTTCTCATATGTAAACAAAACAAAATATAAATTCACCTTACATAAAACCATGCACATTCAAACAAATTATTAATCAACTGCTGTCCATTACCGTTTACTGCAGTGCAATTAATAATAATAATAATAATAATAATAATAATGATAATAATAATAATAATAATAATGATAATAATAATAATAATAATAATAATAATAATGATAATAATAATAATAATAATAATGATAATAATAATAATAATAATAAATACCAAGCCAAGTCGCCAAATTATACAATTTGCTCCATTTGACACATTTAAGCTTCTTACTTCCACTGCACTCTAAGATCCAATTGAACTGCTCTACAGACAAGCACAAATTAACTTACAAATTAATGGACACCTGAAAACTAATCTACTTAAACGGGAAAGTATCATATATATATATATCATTTATATTTATGAAAAGGATATTATCTTCCTTGGCAATAGTTATAGATGGTGTGCCCCTCTTCTCTTAATCTGAATTGTAAAATAGTCGAAATATGTTATAACATGCTACTTTCGGGTCTGTCCTTTCATTGCCAATTCTCACTGTCACATGATGGTGGATTAGAGAAACTATTGGGATAAGCATCATTAGTTAATTATCCAATTAGGAATATTATTTCATAACTATATTGTTAAGAAATTTATGTGTAATGTGAAATATAACATTTCAATTTTTCTAGGAACGCGAATTAGGTCCCTTTTTGTGAGGTACAAAAAAGAAAGGTATAGTCCTTTATATTATTACCAAATGAGTCTGAAATAATGATAATTTAAATAGTTTATTAAGAATTTGTCAATATTTAAGCGCAATAATCTACTTTAAGATAACGGTCGCATGCGGTTACATTTAGGGGCAACAATTGCAGTGGTCGAGAGATGGCTGAAGATTGAACTTCGTGATTGCGCTCGGTCAATAATTTTATTAGTCCATTTGATCATTTATATTTATATAAATATTTTAAATTATTTGGAAATCACGTTTTCATCATAAGCAAAAGCATTTCGAAAACGGTGACAAGAGAGATTGTTTTAAAATATAAAGATGAATGGAATGAAATTATTTTCGTGACACGAAGCAAGAACCTTAAAAAATAACAAACTAAGATGCTGCACTGAAAATGAATTGAAATAGGAAAGACCAACATCAGTCATAAACCGTACTTAATGCAACTTTTTCGTGTACTCAAATATCCTTTTTCTATTACCATATTCCTATTCTCTTCATTATCGTCACTTTCACCATACTTCGCATATTTTGGTAAAGTTATTACCAAAATTATTAAAAATATATTAAAAGTTGCACTATTGTTTGAAGTTTCAAATGTTCTTGTAGAGAAATCTATACACGTTACAAGTACCCAATTAATATTAATACTTCTGTGGAAGAAGATAACGAAAAATCACTTTTACACTTGGAAACTTTGGGCCAAGATGTCACCGATCAATAAACATTTGCATGGGTACCCCGAAAAAAATTGCTGATCTTTGTGTAAATACTGTGGTAAAAGTGTTAAAAGGTAATAAATGTGATAGTTGTAACTATGGCATTCATAGTAAATAACTGCAAAATGAAATAGGGAATATAAGTGGTGAAATGTGGAATAGCAACATTTTGTAATTCAGAAGAATGTCGAAGCTTCAGCTATGATTGCCAGTCAAAATATTGTGGAGCTACTGAGAGGGGACATTAAGAAATAAGAAGGGAAAAATTTCTACGTAATGAAAATGAAATTCGAAATCACAGCTAAACAACTCTCCAGTAGAAATTCAGTGTTCAGAATGATTGACTATTGGAGAGAAACAAATAGTTAGGCCTAAGACAAGCAACCAGATTAATGTGTACCAGTCGAATATCAGCTGTCATAATAAATACATATTTTAACTAACTATGATGAGAAACATGAAGAAATGATGAACTAGAACATCTTGCACTATGGTAAATGTGGAGAAAGAAAGCATGCTCATCAACCATAATCATATATATGCATTTGCAGATAGCCATTGAAGTGGCTTAGCTAGCTGTATAAATGGCTTACCTGTACTACTACAACATCTTTGGTGGAACCAAATGCTTCAATGAAAGATGTAGTGGAAAGTTTAAGCAGCAAGTGTGAATTTTTCATGATGACCACATAGTATTAATAGATGACTTGAATGATGTGTACAAGGGTAGAACTGCAGATCTCAAGAAGCAACTTAAATAAACCTTAGGACTGCTAACTCATACAATAATTTGTTACATACCACACAGACATGACCTAATACCAAAATCTTGTGTGAACAATGAAATAAAAATTGCAAATAGACAAATATCTAGTGTAGCTAAATGCTTCAAAAGCATTAAAGCAATAGATTTAAGCAAAGTGAATAGATCCCTCTATACAAGACATGGCATGCGCCTGAATTGGTCAGGTAGGGATTATGCCAATCAAATTTTAAACATCATATATCTACAATGTAATTATAAGATTAGGTGCAAATATCATGTAGATATAGCACATAACATATTAAATAAAAGCATTAATAGTCACCACTACCAACAATCAAAAATCTCTAATAAACTACCTTTAACTATTAGAGAACTGCCACAAAGCAAGTTTAATATAACTGTAAAAAACGGTTCAAACAAAGACTTTTAAACTGTACAAAAGAATATATGGAATTTATATTTGTATTACAAAATTCATTAAGTGAAATGAATATAATGTAGTTTATCCTTCATTAATGTATTCAAACTCCATTTACTTACATAACATTGGACATGCTTCAGAAGTTATTTTCTTCCATCATCAGCTATTGACCCAATAGCTTCCAAAACACGTCCAGTGTTACGCAAGTAAATCGAATTAGTATGAACAGTTTAAATACAGTAATGTAGGATATATTGCCACTCTATATAGCTTAATAAGCACAATTTATTCTTTGAATAATGTAGTTTGTTACTATGCAATGTTGTAACACATTATAGGTCTTATATGGCATAATTTTCTATGGTTATATGTTATTGTGCATGTTTGACTTTTGATATTACTGTATGCCTCCGAGCATATTGTAAAAAGTATTTGTATATGTTGTACTTCGTTATATAATATGTTACATTGCTAATGATACCTATTGCTTCCTATAAGCTTAACAGTGAATAAAGAAATCATATATGCCAGGGGTGGTCATGCTGACAAACTCAAGTTATACCAAGTCCATAAAGTTCAGCAGCATAAGATCAGAATGCATTATTGATTGATGGAGTTATATTATGAGGACTATAGATTGCTTTTCATCATTTAGAATGATGCAATGTGCATTGCAAATTCCAGTTTGGCTTGGCATTCACCACCCCTAACATAAGAATTATGAGTGATGTGGAATCCAGCATGCCAATATCTTGAATAGATAATATCCAAAAACATTTCCATCTTGAAGGTTCCAGATAAAACACCTTTTACTGCAAGTCTAATTCTATGGCAATGATAGAATGACAATACATATAAAGAGAAACTATTATTACAGTAAATCATTATTTACAATAAAAGGCTGATACTACTTATTTATTTGCAGGGTGAGTTTGTTTATAAACAACTGGAGTAATTACTTAAATGTAAATTGGAACTTGCACAGTGAAGCTAATCATATTAATTGGTATCATTGTATGACTCAGTTGAACTACACACTCTTTAAGTATTCTTAAACAGTATTCCACAAGAAGAAAAATCAGGTATTTACAAAATAAACTGTGCAGAATGTGAAAAAATCTACATTGGAAAAACAAAGAGAAACATAGGCACACGGTTAAAGGAACATTTCAGGAACATAAAGTACAAGCAAATAGAGAAATCAGCAGTAGCATATCATTTTTGGACACAAAATCACGACATAATAAATAAAGCAAACCTGGGAGAAAATCTACATCTACAAATACAGAGACAGCATAATGAACTTCGACAATGCCAGGGATGAAAACATAAACTACAAGTTTATCACACCACCACCAGAGCAGAATATACATTACCACAGCTCAACGAATGATCCGACAGTTGAACTTTAGCCTTGCTGAAGATGGGAACTAAATGTTCTAGAAACCGGTTTCATACATTTATGAAAAGTAAGTGAAGCTTTAAGAGTGTGTAGTTCAACTGAATCATATAATGATATCAATTAACTGGAGTAATATTCATCAAATATGTGCTAATTCAATCTGCTACAGTACGTGTTTTGAAGAATATTATCTCAAGATCAAAAAATTATTTGTGTGTTATTTAACACAGCTGTTTATTATAATTTGCTTGGTTGGGAAATGAGTGACTCCTTTAGAATAGGTAGAAAAGGAGTTAGACCGAGGCCGATACTTGTCAAGTGCACCACTATAAATTTTAATGGATGGTGCTAGAAAGTACAAAAAACTTAGGGGCACGAAGATATTCATTGAGCAAGATTATGGGAAAGAAGAAAGGGAGTATAGGGCTACTTTATTGCAGCAAGTGAAAAAAACCAGAGAAGAAGGCAAGATTGCATACGTTAGGGGTTTGAACCTTTTCATAGACGGAAAGAAACAGGACATGAATGGACGAAATACGATAGTTGCGGGCTCAGCTAGCAGAGAGGATCAAACTCCAGGAATTCAATGTGGCGGCAGAGAAGAAGAAACTGAAAAAGGAGAGAAGGGGAAAGATGAACAGCTGACGACATCACCACGACGCATTGTACAGTCTCCTCAACAGCTGCGAGAGGACGTCAACAGAGAAGCGCGCGGTGCGATGGCTGGTCTGAATATGTGGAACGAGGCGGGGTTGAGTGCAGTTTCTACGCCTGGGGGAAGTATTATGCAGGTAGAGGAATGAAGAGTCGCGTCAGACAAAGAGGCGAGACTTACAACAAGCAAAGCCAAGTTGGAGCAATATACGTTTGGGAGATAGGATTCAGTGTAGGGTGTGTGTACCTTATCTATAGTATGCTGGAATGTTAAAGGGTTAATAGCGAAAATACGAAACGGTGACATTAATCGGATAATCAAGTGGGCAGATGTGCCAGCAGTGGTAGAGACATGGTTATTAAACGATTCTGTCATCAATGTCATGGGGTATGATTATTATGGAAAAAAGAGGTGAAAGTTAAAGGAAAAGGTCAGGTGTCTGGTGGCATAGGGTTATTTGTGAAAAGAGATAAAGGTGTTAAAATTAAAGTTGAAAAGAATTTAGAAGGTGATAAAGTGCTGTGGTGTAAATTCAGTGATGTATGTGGAAGAAGTACAGATGTGTATATAGGTATTGTTTATAATCCACCTAGCTCTTCAAGCTTTTATGGCTCAAATTTGTTCATTAAATTGAGACAAAACATTGAAGAACTACAGGACAAATATACAGATGTAGAATTAATGCTAGTGGGGGATCTAACTGCAAGAATAGGGGAAGAACAGATTAGGGTAGATTTTAATACCTGGGGTCCAATAGAAGCAAATTTAGAAAAATGTAGTAACAATAAAGTTTTCAATAATGAGGGGAAAAAAATAATAGAGTTGTGTGAAGAGAACAGCTTCTTAATGTGTAATGGAGTGAAAGGGAATGATGAGAGGGGAGAATTCACTTTTATAAATAAAAATGGGGAAAGTGTTATAGATTATATGTTATATACCTTAGTCTGGATAGGTATATAGTTGACTTTGAATGATAAGTGCAAGTAATCACTTCCCACTAAGAATGGAGATCCAAACGATAGAACATAGTAGGAGGGAGAAAAATTTCTGGTTAGGTAGACAATTAAAACACTACAGATGGATAAATGATTTAGCTGAAATGTTCCATACAAAGTTAAATCAAGAAGTGGAACGTATGGGTGGTAGATATTTGTTAGCATTATTGGGGAATCGAAAAGTTAAAGAATGTATTTTTAGTATAGAGGAGTCCGTAAAAAAGCAGGAAACAAAATGAAAGTGCTTGAGGGGAAGTTAAAAGCCAATGATAGCTGGTATGATAAAGAATGTGCAGATACAAGAAGAAGGGTACAGAGGGAGCTAAAACACTGGAGACAAACAGGAGAGGAGACAGATAGGGACAATTATCTTGTAGTAAGATGGGGAGATACAGATGCTTATTAGAGGTAAAATAAGGAAGAGTGGGGAGAGAAGCTTAGCCAGAAATTAAACGAGGCAGCAAAGAAGAATGACAACAAGGCAATTTGGGCAATGATAGGTAAAATGCGCAAAAGAAAGGGAGGAGATTATGTGGTACCACCATCAGAGTGGTATAAGTTTTTTCAGGGCCTTCTGGGAGTAAAAACTTTGGTTATTCAGGATAATTTGAATATTGATTATTTATGTAAAATAGACTTGCTAGATACCAAAATAACTTCAAGTGAAGTTTTGAACAAATTAAAAAGTTAAGCCCTACAAAGCATGTGGAATAGATGGAATACCAGGGAATATTGGAAAGCTTGGGTAGAAGACCTTAACAGATTAAACATACTGGGGCGATTACTGAACATAATCTTTGAAGAAGGAAAAATGCCAAAAAATTGGAGAGTGGGAATTGTAACACCAATTTATAAAGGTAAAGATGATATTAGGAACCCAGCTAATTATAGAAGAATTAGTTTACTTTCAATTATTGGAAAAGTTTTCACTGGAGTGTTAGCAAAAAGATTAAAAGAATGGGCAGAGAAAGAAAAGAAAATTTCAGCATTTCAATCAGGCTTCAGGAAATGTAAAAGAACAGTTGACAATATTTTTATAATTAGAACATTAGTCAAAAAATATGTTAGTAACAAAAGAGGTAGAATTTATTTGTTGTTTCTGGACTTGGAAGAAGCTTTTGACACAATATCTAGAGAAGCACTTTGGGTTAAACTGAGAAAGAAAGCAGTAAGCCAGAATTTTATAAAGGTAATACAGAATATTTATAAGGAAAACGAATTTTATGTTAAATATGAGAGCGGTAGAGTTACTGAAAAAATACCAAACCATATAGGTCTAAGACAAGGATGTAAATTAAGTCCAGTTCTCTTTAATCTGTTTATCAATGATGTTTTAGAAAAAATTAGCAAAGATAATGTACATTTGCCAACTATAAATAATATAGATATACCGGGTCTGCACTTTGCAGATGATTTGGTAACAGGTTCTCTAACAAGTATAGGATTAAAACAATCATTAGAAACTATAGGCACCTTTTGTAGAGAATGGGGGCTTAAGATAAATAAAAACAAATCTAAGATTATGGTGATGAAAAAAGGTTTCAAATTAAAAAAACAGGAAAAATGGTGGTGGGAGGCATAGAAATTGAAGTTATTAAGAAAATTGATTATTTAGGTGTTAGATTGTCTAGTAATGGGAAATGGAGTGATCAAAAAAGGAAAGCAGTAGCAGAAGGAAAAGTAGCCATGAGTATAATTAGATCTTGTGTCAGCAAAATACCATATATGCAAGTAAAATGGTTAGAGAGAATATATGGTTCAATCGTGGAGAGCAGAATGATGTATGGAATAGAAATTTGGGGGCCAGATGAAGGATGGAAAGGGATAAATATGATAAATAGAGTATTTTGTAGAATTGTTTTAGGCTTACCTAGATCTTCACCTAACAAGATTGCTCCAATGGAACTAGGAAGATTGGGCTATAAAAGCAAGGTCATGGAAAGAGTATTGAAATATTGGTATAGAATAGGGAGATTAGAGGACGAGAATATTATTAATCAGTCTTGGTAGCACAAGGTAAAATTAAGGGGAGAGAAACTTGGTTATCTAAAATCCAAAATATCGCACAAGAAATGGGCATGGGACTAGTATGGTACAGGGGAGAAAGGTTGGGTAAAGGATTTTGGAAAGAGATAACAATAAGAATTGAGGATATAGAAAAACAGGAAATGTGGGCAAATCTTAACAGCAAAAAATCTCTGAAATTATATAGTACATTAAAAAATGTGTGGGGAAAAAGAAAGGTATGTTGAAATTTGTGATAAGATAGGAAAGGGAAGGGTTGGCATGGTTTAGAACAGGAGTAAAATATTTAAGTGGATTAAAAAATGGACACACTAAGGGGAAATGTCCTATGTGTACAGAACCAGATAGTACTTGGCATTGCATACTAGAATGTAAACAAACTAAGTTTTGGAGGGAACAGTTCTTATTAAGAAAATGGGAAAACCTACCAGATGAAATAAGAGGTAAAAGAATTTTAAATTGAAAGTCAGATGAAAACATCAAGGAACTAGGAAAATACATAGGCAAGGTAAGACAAAAATGGTTATGGGTATAAAATACTTGAAATGAGCTTGAGAGTAAAACTGTTGGATAGTGAAAGGAGGATGGAATGAGTAGGGGAGGGTGTGGGGCTAGTTTTCTAATATTAGTTAAACAGGATCCTTATACACCAATAACCAGGTGTTAGTGTGTATAAGGACCAAAGGAATAAGCAACTCTAAAGGATATAAATTTGGCCAAATGGGTTAAAAAAAGAAAAAAAGAAAAAAGAAAAAGAAAGAAAGAAAGGGGGGGGGGAGAAAGTTTTAGTATTGTAAGAAATATAAACTAATATTGTATTGAATATAAATTACTTTTAATGTTGTGTTTTGTTGTGGTTGGATCGAAGCCCAGTCCCCTGGATATTCCAGTAGGTAGCTGCTGATGAACCGGGGACTTTCAAATCAGAAAAATTTTTGAATGGATTCAGTGCCTTCTGGAATTGCCGAAGGCACTGTTCCTAACTGTTATATTTAAAGGTATTTTTTTTCTTTCTTTTTCTTTTATTTGTGTCTATTTTTGTGTCTATGATCAGAAGAAATGTGCTGATGAACTGAGAACTGGGGCTGTTTGTAAAATTTACTTTAATTAAAAAATGTGTTTTGTATTTAAATGATATAAATAAATATTCAAAATACTAGCCTATCCAATTAGCTTTATAAGGGATATTAGTTGGAAAGGCTAGTGTAAAAGAGTTATTTCTGTTATTTCTATAATTTGCTTAAATGGAAAGTCAACCAAGATAAAAATATGAATTTTAAAGTCAGCTACAAGAAAAAATTACTACTTTGTAAATCTTATTTTGATTTAAAGTAAAACACTAAAAATAAGATTAACAAAAGTTTCACTGTGTGGATTCCGAAATTCCGTAAACATACTACTTTGTATTTTTTTTTAGAAAAGCTCTTATGAATTACAAATATATAATAGACAATTGCTTGCTTATATCCTGCAAGCATGCTACCTGTGGGAGGCAAGAATAGAAAATGCAATTGGCTAATTACCAAAACTTTTTGCACAAGCATTAACCATTTTATTTAAAAGCTTGTATATCTGTAGTTCGGTACCATTTGTCACTTATTAATGCATACAAGTGATAATCTCAGCATATGTAGTTTTTGTATGATGAGCTCTCACATTGTAAAATAATGGGGAGGAAAGAAGCCAAAAAATGATTTCAGATAATAAACTAGCATTAAACCAAGATCACTTATTAAATTACTGTTCAGATCAAGTTTCAGGCTGAGACCTGTCATTTCCAGCTACAAAATGTATGCTATTTTTTCATGCTTAGCATTAGTTAATTTCTATTATCTTCGATGTTAACATCTCTTAATCTTTTGGAATTAAGGCACACTTAAGAGTTAGACTGGAGGAAAAGAAAAGAAAAAAAAAGCATATATCCAAATATATTTCTTTATTTCACTTGCACAAACATGTGAGATTATTAAAATATAACATATAATCACAGTTTCCCTGTTATGCAAATGCAAACCTGAATTTCAACAATGCCATCCCTTCTGCACACTGCGTTTTTCTAGCTCTGCTCTTAAACCCTTGGCAAGATATTCCTTAAGGAGAGCCTCAAACAGATGTCTCTCAAACATGTGCTTAGCAACTTTAAGTTGAAAATGGGAAACTGGAGGTAAATATAGTAGCTTGGTGAAGGTAGATGAAATGATGGGCACCATTGCTTTGTATTGATTGTCTGTCACAGCCCGAA
Source organism: Metallyticus violacea (assembly GCA_030762175.1). Taxonomy (NCBI): domain Eukaryota; kingdom Metazoa; phylum Arthropoda; class Insecta; order Mantodea; family Metallyticidae; genus Metallyticus; species Metallyticus violacea. Next base: position 138,241,541 of record CM060835.1, on the reverse strand, counting down.
GTTGACTGACATGTCTAATCACATTTGAAAAAATTCTATGAACATCTTCTTCAGGTGCTGCTCTCAGGATAGATTTGCACAACTCCTTCACAAACCAAGTGCCTAAAAAAATTAGCATTTTTACTTACACTTTAGGCAATAATAATAAAAATAATAATAATAATAACAACAACAACAACAATTTTATTGAAGACCATAGACTCTGCACTTGAGATCCAAAAATTGTCTGAAAATATGTAAATCACAAAATACATTGATAAACCTAACAATTTAATACAAGAGGTAATTTACCTCATATTATAATAGGTCATTTTCATTTATAGATATTATAAACAGTTGCATTTAACTACATTTTATGCATATATTTACAATTCATTTAACCTGTACATACATTTATCCATCAACAAGTTTTTCAATTCTCCTTGAAACTTTATCCCACAAATTTTATCAATAACTCTTGAATCTCTTTCAGCAACTTTTAGGTTTAAATTTAGACGATAATAATTGTTCCAAGTCTGAATGCTATAGTTGTGGAGTCCTTGTTTAAGACTTTAACTTATTCATTGTGTTAACAAAAAAATAGAACTACCTTATACACATATAATAATATTATAGTTAATATTTTAGATTTCTTAAAAACACTTCTACATGATACTCTCCTGTCTATCTTATATATACAGTCTCAAACAACTTTTTTGAAGAATTATTAGTTTATTCATATTTACAGCACATGTACTTTCCCAAAATCTCAATTGCATTACAAAAATACAGATATATTAAATCATAATATACCAACTTTAGATATTTAAAGCAAGAAAACTGGGAAAGGGTTTTTACCATTCAGGACATAAATAGGAAATGGAAAACATTTTTCATTGTTTAAACAGTACACTTAAACAAACATTGCCCAATAAAGAGAATAACACTTTGTAAATTAGGAGGAAATTATTTAAGGATGCCAAATGAAATAAAAAATATTAGGGATGAAATGAAAGACTCTTATCTGTTCTACAAAACTACTATTGCGGATATTTACAGAATCAAATACAGAAATCTAAAAAAACAATATTCTTGGTCACTTATTAATTTAAAGAAACAAGTTTTTACTAATAGGATAGTTGAATCATCATTAAATCAGTTTGGAGTAATATAGGATAACAGCACAAATAAGAAGAATCAACATGATAATATAACTTTTAACTGTAAATGATCAAACTATTGATAATTCTACAGAAAGTTGCCAAAATTTAATAATTACTTTGTAAATATGATAAATGAAAAACCAAATATGGAAGAGAATATGGTATATCAGATTGAAGAGGTAAAAAATTCAATTTTCTTACAAGGGAACATCAAATGAATAAATAGGTAAAATTATAAATGAATTAAAGAATAAAACTTCTCTTTAGATGGAATATCATCTAAAACATTAAAGCACTGTAAACAAGGGTTAACTGAATGTGATAAATTCCTCTTAAGTGAATGTATTGAAATTAGTACAATCAGGCAAATTTATAGAAGGAAATAGGAAATTACAGACCAATTATACTAACCTCCCTCTTTGCCAAAGTAATATATGAAAAGTTCTAGGCATAAGATTAGATTCCTTTAACAAACAAAGTACTAAGCAAATGGCAGCATTTCTTCAGAAAAGGCTTGTCCACAACAACAGCAGTAGCAGATCTTTTTCACTCAATATTTAAAGCTCTAGATGAAGATAATAAAATTATGGGATTATTCCTTGACCTGTCCAAGGCATTTGGCTCAGTGTCTCATTCAGTATTATTGGAAAAAGTGCAAAAATATGGAATTCAGGGTAAAGTCAGAGAAGTTAAAAAATCATATATAAAACCGCAAATTTTCTGTGGACTATCAATGGTTAGATCATTAACAGTTAAAGTTAACGTTACACGAAACCATGCCTGGTACAAGTCGCGCCTACTTTCACGAATAGCTGCGGAGAAATGCGAACGCCACTTAACGGAAACTTTGCCTCTTCGTTGTGCGCTGTTCTATTTATCGTGTTTTTGTGGCTTGGCGTGGAGTTAAAGTGTGTTGTGTGAGTTAGTATTATTATTCGTATTATTCGTGTGCTGTATTATATTTCTGTTAATGATGACTGCATCAAAACAGTTCGTAATCAAAATGAACAAGTTTCCATACCCAGAACTAAAGAAATGTCCGTCCCAAAAGAGAAACATTTTCCCACAGAGAACACTCTTTGCTACCCCCCCCCCCCCCGGCCCCAAATTAATTGCATTTCCCTTGGAAAACCTGATAGAACGGACACTAGCCCACCTCAAATTAAGAAATATCTCGCGGAATACACGTAAAAATTACATTGCTCGCATGCCTTTTCTCGTTTAATTATTTCCTTTACGTGTTACATTGCTACATTACAGTTTCCTGTTTTCTTTCGTGTGATTAACTACTAACATGTTTCCTACAAATTTACTTTTGGCTACTCAGATTGCTTCTTTCTATGCGTTACGATAATACGACTGTTTTTGGCTACGCATTGATGCAGTCACACACCTTCAAACGATTTGACCGCCACGGGTGCACGAGGTCGTTAAGGCGCGAACTGTGAGCGGGAGGTCTTGGGTTCGAATCCCACCAGGACCGTTCTTCCTGACTGAGGTTTCTAGGTTTTCCTGTCCTCATAAATGGCAAATGCCGGGGAGGTACCCTAAACTTAGGCCTGGAACGTTTCCTTTCTTAAAAAATCCTTTCCCAATATATCACTTCATCTTATTTATCATCAGTGTCCACCGCCTGTGGTGCCTCAGTAGTAAAACTGGACGCTAAACACTATTCAAGAAGGAAGAAGAAACACCTCCAAACGAATTAAGTTTGGTTTTCTTCGCCGCCGATGGTGAAAGCAGACGTGACTTATCATTCTCGGTGTTACGTTAAGTGGAACGTCAATCTATCGCTGCCGGGGTCCCAAACGTATCTTATGTAAATAAAACCGGAACTCGTCCTTCCTCGAAGTATCGTTTCCCCTCAAAAAGTTCAGACTCAAATAACTTCTATCTTCAAACGATCGATCATTTTCATAGTGGAACAGAGAAGCAGTGATTGTCACATGTACAAAGTCCGGGTCACGATTGATCCGAGATGATGATAGCCGATGCGAAGAATGGGCCAGAGTTACCGTTGCCATCAGTTTTCACGCCTAAGAGACAGTAGACGAGACGTCACATGTGGCGTTCAAAGTGTGCGATGAAGTGGAAGGAGTGCAACATACAAAGCCGTGCCGAAGCTCTGTGAGCATGTGAAACTAAGAGCGTATTCTATGCACATGGCAATGAGTAGTGAGCAACAGAATGCGCTAAATGTGAAAAATTCCTTTTGCAAGAAAAGAAGCAAATGCCAGTTAATGACCTTTTTCAAAGGAAGTTACAAACTTTAGATTTTGGTTGATTTGCTTTATATATCTATGCTCTTTAAGGCCCCATTCACAATGAAAATTAAACGTAAACATAATAAAATAAGAAGTACATTGACGCCATTCTGTCTACAGTCACTGATCTTCAGCTCTCTCTACCATAACTTGCCCTTATACGGAGCACGGAAATGAAGTGCAAGTTCCGAGTGACAGTGCAAAGAGCGGAACTAGTGTGCGTGGCCTCTTGTAACACTAAATATTGCATGTGTTATTTTTTTGTTAAACATGATGTAACCTATGCGCTGTTCTTCGTAACTTTTAAATATTAATTGATAGGGGATTGTTAGGCGGATAAAACATTGCAACGGTGACAAATATGCCCTTATTGGAATTTCCAATTTATATATAAGATATCGCACAAACCTAACGCTAGCCTCGGGTAAATCCTAGAAACCCAGTGGTAGACCCAGCGGTTTTTCGTAAATATAAATTGATAGGGGTGAGTAAATCACTGTAATGGTGGCAAATCTCCTTTGATTGCAGCAGGAAACATCAATTTATACCGCATTCTGTGAGTGGTACTATTCGCTTGAAAGCCTTATTATCGAGCTATACCTGCAGGTCATTTACCTTTAGCTCTCTTCGCCGTAGCTCGGGACTTGCTAGAGTTGCATTTGATTTCCGTGCTCCGTGTATGGATAAATTCTACCTTAGAGTTCTACAAATAGAAAAATTAAGTTCTTATTGGCTGGTTTCTTAAGTTTAAGTTAGACCTAGGCGCAAAACGTTGGATCTAAGAGGCAAGTATGGTTACCACTAGACCACCAGGCCAGACAACAAAGTGTAAAATGTGTACACGGTAACATGTAAAATTAACGCAAAATATGGTGTTTGCTAATATACTGCTTATTTATTTTTAACATTATTTATGTACTTCCCGTATCTATCGCATGCCCGCATCCATCGCTTTTTTAACCTGGTCCCTCCAAAAATGCTGAATTGAGGTTCCACTGTACCATGTCAGTTATTTGCACTGTTATCCTTTACTATCTACCAAACCGACTTAGTTATGATTCAAATACCAAGAGTATAGGCTTTTTAAGATTTCTGTATTTGATTCTGTATGTATCCATGTTACTAGTTTTGTAGAATAAGTGCAGCCATCACAGTTGGGTAAAATCCATCATGCAGGAGCTGAGTAAACTAAGCAAATTCCTCAATGAGTTGAATAATTTTTAGTAAAAATGAATATAAATTCCAACTTATGGCCTTATTAATTAATGAAATGAAATAAGTTATGGCATTACAGTGTGGTATTAGGAGAACAAAATGGAATTCTTGTAACCTATAAGTATTACAAGAGAGAGAAACTACATTTTATTATTATTATTATTATTATTATTATTATTATTATTATTATTATTATTATTATTATTATATTAATAATTGTTGAGATTACACCACAAAAATTAATGGTATTCTATTCATTAAATGAAATATATGGTCATTGAAGACACAGGTATACCGTGTTGATATTTTTAAACATTTTTAAATGTAACCATGTTTATGAATTGAGCCCTTGGTATCTTTATACTCACTAAAATAGAAAAATAACAGAAAGTTTTGAATTATATTTTGTATTTAAGATGATGTTCATATGTTTCAATAAAACAAAAACATATTATTCAGAAGCAAATAAAAACAACTGAAAGTTACATAGATTTTCATTGCCTTTGCAATTTAATTTAAATGTTATTGTAGTAAAAACATATAACACAAAAATTTTCTGAAGATTATTACATAGCGCTCTTACATACAAATATAATTCTCACATATATTAGATTAATATTTCACATTTGCTATCTTCACAACGATTTGTGAATATAAAACATGTGCATAATTATAAATACAGTTTATATGCTGAATTAATTTGTTCTTTTATTTTAAAACAATACTGAGAATATTAAACTCAAGAGAGCTTTTTAAATTTTGATTTTCAAGTATACCCATACTTCTAATGGTCCAATTTCCCTCATTTTCAGGAAAATATTTTTCTCAATATATTTAAAAGGTATATTTCAAATTTTATTATGAAGAAACAAATTGGTGGCACTACAGCAATGTTTAAATTTTGAGTTTCAGGTCCCCCACTCCTAATGGCCCAATTTCCCTGATTTCAGAAAAATAGTATATATGGAGTTTTGTTGTGAAAAAAAATATTAATGCTGCTGGAGCAATTTTTGACTTTTGGGTTTCAGGTAAACCTCTCATATAATAGTTTGATTTCACTAATTTTCAGAAAATCTTTTTCTTATTTTATTTCAATGCCATATACCAAATTTCCTTTAAAACTATTTAAAATTGTGGTGGCTAGAGTGATTTTTATATTTTGCTTTAAACCCCACTAGCTTTTTAAGTATCCCCGCTCCTAATAGTTCAATTGCCCTGATTTTTGGAAACAGCTTTTATAAATTTATTTTAAAGAAATCTACAAAGTTTCATTAAAATAAAGCAAAAATTGCGGCCGCTAGAGCGAATTTTCAATTTTTTAAAAACAAAAATTCCTTTTGGTTAACCCCCCCACTCTCAATGCTCCAATTTTGCTGATTAACGAACTCTTATCATTTGTTTGTTTTTTGATGGTTATATGCCGACTTTTGTTGAGAAAAAACATAAATTCCATCCACTAAAGCATTAACAGAAAGACACACATACACACAAATATATATACACACACACAAACATACTTGTCTAGCTTCCTGCCATAGAAGAACTCCAGTAGTTCGAAATATAGCAATTTCAAGTGTGACTTTATCTAAGTGTTTTATCCTTATCTACTTTTATTATTACTGTTAATTACATTGTTAATAATACTTTATTTTTATTTTTCATTTATATATATAATGCTTTTGTCTTTTTCTATGCCTAATAAGTATGATGGATGGAGATTTGGAAAGATTATTCAAAACAAATTCTATAAGTATAATTATAATAGCTTACATCCCTTCAGAATTCATTAAAAAAAAAAAACAAAACAAAAATTATAATATATAAAAATAATAAAAAATAAAAAACAAATATCCTAATAATAATAATAATAATAATAATAATAATAATAATAAAATAAACAAATAAAATAATAAACAAATAAAAATAATAAAATAGTTGTTTTACAGGTATGGATGCAATAGCTTCATTCCTTTGCAATTCGCTAAAATGGACATAGAATTGCTGCATATAAAATTAATATTTTTATTTTAGTAATTATATTTTTACTGAAATTATAGTTTCCTGAGTTGTAAGAGTTGTTACTGGCAACACATTGCTGGCATCTGGATAGTAAATACCTGTATTTCATTAACTTGTCTTACATAAGAACACAAAGTTCAAATATGTTTGTCTTTCAAATGTCCTGTCTCTTACAATTTTTTTAACAAATTGGCAAACAGCTTCTCTACCTCTATGATTGTCATAATATTTTCTTGTGAATCGCTCTAGCACTTATCTGCAAGAATCTGTTTTTACATATACATCATACAAAAATGACTACCTCCTTGGTCTAGTGGTTAGCTGGCTGAGAGGCCCTGGCTTGATTCCCAGTACTTGCTTAGCAATTTTTCTAAGATAGGGAGATCTGGATCAGGGTTCACCCAGGCTTGTGAGGACAACTGGGAAGCTGCCTAATGGAGAAGTGGCTTTTTCAATCATGAAAACCATGTGATAGGCAACCTGTGTGTTGCCGGCATGCTGATTACATGCCCACCTGCAATACTGTCCTCTATCAATGAAGTCATAAGAAGGAGGTATAGGAAGCAGAGGTTGCTGCAGCAGGCCAAGGCTCACACTGGGCTATAGTGCCAAATGAGGAGAAGGAGCAGATCATAAAAATACCTGTTCTTGGTTACCATATTTATGTAGTGACACAACTAACAAGGAACAATTAGACACAATTTACACAAAATGAATTCACCAATTTACACATCAATGCTCAACCAGGCAATGACAAGGTCTTCTTCAAATTAACAGCAAGTCAATACCTGCACATGCATTATACGTCTTGACTGGCTGCTCCCATTATGAATGCAAAATTTTGGCACATAACTCAAACTCACTGTATATAACATGATAATTTTATTTTGTGTTTTTATATCTATAACTTAGCACCGTTGTTTGTCTGTTTCAATGATTTTTCAGAAAAACACCTATCTTTGTTTATTAGTTAATTTGACTTTGATCAACAATGGTGAGTTATAGATATATGTTGTGTACAACAATGAACAGGCGATAAAGAAAAGTCAAATTAACTAATATACACAGATAGGTGTATGTACAACTGTATACCTACTTTTGCACCTCTCTGGATTTAATACCCATATATTTACAGCACTGTCTACAATCCTCATCTTACTGTAGGAATATCTTTTTAGAAAAGGCAATCATAGACCTCTAATGTGCACAATCTGGTCTATGATAATGGGTTTATGTACATGTGGTCAGAGGATGTAACCAAAGGATAAGCTGCTTATATATTATTTATTCTGTTTAGCCAGAATAAGAAAGTAAATCCTTTTTATTTTTGGTTTAATTTAGTTTATTCAGGAAAATTCAATATATTTGAACAAAAGAGTTTTAAACTCCAAATCATGCTTATCTTCCAAGTACCAACATTTTCAATGTGCAGATAAAAAGGGAAGAACAGGTCATTTGTGTCCTATCAGTCAAAATCCTAAAGCCAGCTGAAGAGACCAAAATTAGTAGAACACATATTTATGAACACTGTATTATTATTCCAAGAATATCAAAAAGGAATATTCCAACTAATAATTAAAAGATATTATTTAGTAAGGTTTCTGCCTAATGGTTAAGCGTGATGAATTCCATTCAGGAAACAATTCTATAAAATAAAAGAAACACATCCATAGCAAAATTTTCACTTAACACTATAGAGATGCCAAAGTATATCACTAAAAGACCAATGAAACCAACAAAAGTGAAAAGATATGGGAAAACTTTTACATTGCATCCTTTTTGTGCCTATAACATTTACAGAGCATTATCTAAGGGCACTGGAAGTCATTGCAAAGGGATCTTTGAAGATTTTGATGACTGAAAAACAAACCTATCTGATTTTGAATTCTATGTCTATTTGTGTTAATAATTGTGAACTGATTTGTTATAAACATTCTTCATTGTGACACTTAAAGATTAGAAATTAAAATATGCAATTAATGGTGTCCCATAATTCTTTGTTTCCCCCTCTATTCTACAATCCATTTTAACCAAATGATGGTAAGCTCATTTTTATGTGCATCCATCCAATTAAATTAAACTAATAGGATTCATTTCAGCAGATATTCGTTTTTTAAACCTGTGCCTACAAAATAAAATATGTCCAAATTTTGTAAGGAAAACAATCGCAATAGCCGCGAGCAATTAGCTGCCGAGAAAAAGCAAAACATTACCAAAAAATAGCCAATATAGATTTAAAACTCTATGATAAACACTTGCTATTTCAAAAAAGGAACGTCACATAGTTTGGGATAACCTAATCAGAACAGCTTTAGAACACATACAATTACAAGTAAACAAAAAAGTCATGGAATCAAAAAAGAAAGTTTAAAAATCTGAATCATAAACCAAAAGATTCAAAAAAACCAAAACCTAAACAGAGCTTTGTGGAAAATCTATCAAATAAAAGCTTCAAAAAAGAAGAATTAGCTTTTTTAAATAAGGGCCTAAAAATGTGTGTGCATTATTCCAATAAAATAGAAGATTACTTGGTAGGTCTAGAAGTGGCTATTGAAGATCTAAACAGTAAAGAAAAAGAAATAGTTAGAATCAAATCTGAAAAAGTCTTAAAAGAAATAAATAAAAAGAAAACATCATTAAACAAGATATATAATAACATAATAAAATTTTTAAATGCTAAAGATGTGGTTTATACAAAATCTGACAAAGGAAACAGAATAGTTATATTAGATAAACAAGATTATAATACTAGAATGCAAGAATTGTTAAGTAAAAATGAATTTGTTCAGGTCCAAACAAACCCACTAAAACACTGCATTACTTCAGTCACTGATGCTTTTAGTTATCCCAAAAGAAATAAAATACAAAATTAAACAAAACAACCCCTACATTAGCAAAAATATATGGTTTACCAAAAATTCACAAACCTGGAAATGGTATGCGACCAATTATGAACAATATAAATACTCCTACATACTATTTGGCAAAATGGCCAGTTGACAGATTCAAGATACTACCAAAATTTTATAGCAGAAGCATAAGCAGTTCATTTAAGTTCATACAAAAAATCAAAGACATAAAATTGCAACCTTCAGACACATTAATATCTTTCGACATAGTATCGTTGTTCCCAAGCATACCTAAAGAAAAACTCCTGATTTATTTACATGATTGGCTAAAAACAAGTGGAATTAATGTTGCTCACATAAAAGAATACATGAAACTCACCGAAATTTGCATAAACCAACCATATTTTTCTTTCAAGGACAAATTTTATAAACAAGAAACAGGACTCACTATGGGCAGCCCCTTATCACCATTTTTAGCTAACCTTTTCATGAGCAGGTTTCAAACACACATAAATACAGCTTTCCCATACATATTTAAAACATGGTACAGATATGTCGACGATATATTTGCCATTGTGAACAATAAGCTCATTGAGGATGCCATAAAACATTTGAATTTACAAGACAAAAATATATCGTTCTCATACGAAACAGAAACTGATAACATGTTACCATTCTTGGACATAAAAATAATGAAACATCAAGGAAGTCTAGAATTTGGAATTTACAGAAAAGATACACACGCAGACAATCACATAAAAGCTGACAGTTTTAACCCCACTTCTCACAAACATGCAGTTATCAACAGTTTAACACACAGGCTAGTTAACCTACAAATTAGAAAGGATGAATTCTTTAAAGAATACACACAAATAGAAAAAACAGCAGTTAAAAATGGTTTTAAAAATGAACTAGTATACAAAAAGGTAGAGAAATTCAAGAGACAAAAGCTTATAAAAGAAATCACAACACTTTCAGCAAAGAAAGATAAACAGATTTTTAAAAAATTCACATATCATCCATAGGCTACAAAAAAATTTCAGAAAATTCTTAAAGATTTTAATATCAGATTGGCGCCGATTAACAAGTTTAATGTTAAACATCTTCTCACAGACAATGTTAATGACAGTATTCCACAGGAGAAAAAATCAGGCATTTACAAAATAAGTTGTGAAGAATGTGAAAAAATCTACATAGGAAAAACAAAGAAAAACATAGGCACACGGTTAAAAGAACATTTCAGGAACATAAAATACAAGCAAATTGATAAATCAGCGGTAGTATTTCATTTCTGGACAGAAAACCACGATATAGTGAATAAAGCAAAATTATTAAAATCGGTGCAAGGACCTACAGAATTAGCAACAGGAAAAAATATACATTTACAAATACACAGACAGTTTCATGAACTTTGACACTTCCGGTGATGAAAATATAAACCTTAAGTTCATCACACCTCCGCCAGAGCAGAATATCCACAACACAGCGAATTATCCAACAGTCGGAGATTTGAACTGATGATGAGAACAACCTGTTCTCGAAACCAGTCTACAATAATGACAAGTAAGTGAAGCATAAGAGTGTGTAGTTCGACTCTATCATAAAATGTTTTTAATTATATGATTGGCTTCACTGTGAATGTTCCAATTAACATTTTAGTTAGAACTAAAAGTGTTATTAGTTATATGATACAGGATGAGGAACACTTAAAAGAAAGAACTTGCAGAAAAATAGTTATAGCATATATAGATGACTTAAAATTTCATCCTCTAATAGGAAAACAGAATTTATTTTTTTAAGTCTGTAGGGATGAATGAACTTAATTAATGATGATGAAAATGAACTCAGAGCCCTTGGCACCTTAAAGCTATAGCACATTCATCTTTTCCAGATACATAAAATCAAACAAAGAAAAAAAAGGTGGGAAGCTTGACCTAACTGGGATTCTAACCCAGGACCTAAAAGCAACCTTGGACATGGACAAATTTATTTTTATTTTCTAAGACAACATATGTTTAGAAATAAATGCACGCAAATATCTTAGCATATTAAGATCTTTAAGTAAAGATATATATTACAAACATGTAAATTGTTCACATAATTTTAAAACAATAAATCTGTTTAGCAGAAAATTCAGAAATTGATTGAAAGACTCTCAGAAACCACAGTAAAAACTTCACTGCTGTGCTATTAGTATGCACCAATTTAAACTATTTTATATACTTATAATGTCTAGATGTTAGGAAACACAGCACTGATGCTGCTGCAAAACAATGCTTTTACCTTAAAAAAATTAAATTAAATAAATATATGAAAAATTAATAATAATAAAGCATTTTTAGTACAGTACCTTCAATTTCATGTCGAAATGCCACATAGCCTGGCACTGTTGACCAAAATGTTATGAAATCTGTTGACAATACTGCACTTCTTTGTTCAGGTCCGTCTGTCACCAAATCACTACTTATTACTGAAAAGTAAAAATGGAGCATGAAGTTTATTTAAAAAAGACACAATTTATGACATATTAGGCCAGCTTGATCTGAATAGCGCTGGCAATACAGAATATTTTTATATATATATATATATATATATATATATATATATATATCATTATATCTCCTCTTAAGAAAATACAGTGTAATTAATTACAAACTAGCTTGCAAATAGTAGTTATGTTAATGGACTGAATTTTATATTTAATTACTGGGTTATTCAATTGATTTGCAAGGACTTCATCTCAGATGTTTTTTATACTCTAATTTGTGATTACCATACTAATAAATTGTAAAATATCAAGTTTTGAAAGTAACATCATTTAATAATGGTTGTAACAATGGCAGAAATATCAGAATATGTTATAGTAGGCCATTCATAAAAATACAAATGTACGCTTATGGTTGGTTGGCCATAGGAATGCAAATATGCAAATGGGTACTAATATAAGAAAATAAATATAGGTACTTTCAGTTAAATTTAAAACCAATTTTGTATTGGAGTTAATACAGTGAAGTAATTTACATATTCTTAATTAGCTGGTCAATCAATTTAATTCTCTTATGCTCCATTTACCATTAAATTATTCAGAACATGTTTCCTAGGTCATTGCCTTCAACATCAGCTGAGAGTTGTTGATCAGTTGCTAAGAATAAGTAAATGGAACAATTGTGATAATTGAGAACAAAATGCAAAGAAGAAAGTATTCTAGAAGCAAAAAATATATTTTAATATAATTTTACTCCATATGAGTATAATGAAGAGTTAAATGATTATAGCATAAATTAACCTTTAAAACTGTTAATGTAATAATGACTATATACTACATTAATGTGTTCAGTTGTTAACACTAACTCCACTTACTTTTTTAAAACTTTGGACTAGTTTCGGGAGAGGTTCCTCCCATCATTAAGTTGTGAAACTTAAAGAGAGTTTTAATGTGACGACATGATTTTTAGTGTTTTACTTTAAATCAAAATAAGATTAACAAAAGTTTCACTGTGTGGATTCCGAAATTCCGTAAACAAACTAATTATTTGACTTCAGAAATATAAAACACAATTTCATTGCAAAAGTTATAATGTTATTTTTTAATTTATTTCCACTTAATAATACAGCAAGTCTCCACACTACTCTTTTACAATCATTCAGTCATACAAATACAAACTACAAGGGACCTCCATCTATCTGGCCCCGGCCATTGTAGATGTACCGCTCACAATTACAATTTTTACAATAATTCATGATACACTAATGCCTTAATCTAAATTCCAAATAAACAGAATACCAATTATTCACTTCTATTGCATCAGACCCCAGTCCCCGGTTCATCATCACAATGTACTGTAATTCAGGGAACCCGGCTCTGACCGAACCTGAGGTACCATAATTATATCTAACTTACTCTGCCTATATCATTATTTTATCGACTATATACTATTATTTGTGTGAATTTTCTTCTTCTCTCTTCACTGTCTATTTCCACTTCTGTTTAACTTTAAATAAATACTGACCCATACTCCTGCAATCTTTTATGAACGTTCTCTTTGTTATTCTATTATCCCTTTTAAATTTTATCTTAATGAGTTCATTTCTCTAATTTTCAGTTTCCTTACAATCAAACACTATATGTTCTAAGTCTTCTTTCCCTCCATATAATGGGCATTCTCCTTATCTAAATCCTCCTCTTTCACCTTTGACTTCTACACACCTGCTCTCGCCCATGCTATACCCTCTCTTTCCTTTATTTGTTTTATCTATGTAAATTTCCCTCTCCCATGCCCATTTCATCTTAACATAAAATTCCAGTGATGTCTTTCCAGTTAAATTACTAAATAGTTTTTGTCTATATCTTCAAAACATCTTCTCGCCTCTTTCCAAAATCCTCTAATATTTGTATCTCTTTTCCTCCATATATACCCTAATCATGTGCTCTTTAAAATATTTTTTAAACTACTCAACCACCCCTTACTAAAGAATGATTCTTGATATATCAAACATTACTTTACTAGATTATCTTCATTAAGGTTTAGAATCCTATGCCAGTATTTTAAAACTCTCTCTATAATTAAACCTTTTCTTGTGCTCTTCCCATTTCTATTTGGGCAACTTCTTTTACAGCCGCAATTGCTATGCCGAGAATTTCTTTGCAAAATAAATGGTGTACTTTATCCACAGTTTCCCAATAATTTTCCATTCCCCAAATTTCGAAACTGTAGAGCATTAGTGCTTCGACCGTTGTATTATATATTTTTTCCAGCCATTTGACTTCCAATTGTGGTATTTTAAAAAGATTTTTTTTTATAATTGACGCTGCTTTCCCTTGTGCTACTAATCTTTTTTGCCATTTTTCCCTTCTATCCATTTTTGTACCTAAATAAATGCAATCATGTACTACCTTATAATCCTTGTTTCCCTTGTTCCAATTTTCATATTTACTCAACTTCCCTCCTTTCTTGCATATTAGAATTTGTGCCTTATCTTGGTTCACCTTAAGGCCCCATTCTGAGCAATATTTATCTATTTCTTGCAAATTAAGTTCAACACTGATAATTAGCAACATATGTTGAATGTGTAATTTCCAATACCAAATTAGAGGGATTTGTACTTTATAAAAATAAAAATGGTCATACAAAACACAATACTATTTTCCCTTTCTTCTGTACCTTGGCTCAAATCCAGTTCTGCTTTTCATACATTGCATAATAATCCTTTTGAATGATAAATGTTCTTCCAATAAATTTATTAATACGAAAAACTATATGAAGGTGCATTTCCATGTAACAAAATAAAACAAGGTTCATGATACACAACATATCTTCATAAATTAGAAATTATTTTTAGAGTAATTTAGAAATGCACATCACCAAATCATTCCCATACATTTTTAAAATCTGACACACCCATTACAAGTTTGAATATAATAAGAGTGTTCACAGATAATACAAACAGCAAAAATCATTGGATAGAACAAAGAAATAATACATAAAAAATCAAGAAATTCAAACAAGAAAAGGGTAAAAACAGGTTACAACAATGACAGCAAGAAAAGAAACAACTCTACTGAAAATTCCCTTATCCTCATCATCATTTTTTATATATATATAAGAAACACACCCACACTCAAAGAACACTGCAGACACATAAAGTACAAGCAGATATAAAAAGCTGAGGTTCCATATCACTTTTAAAGACATAAACACATGATATAGAAATAGAATGAAAACTGTAGACAGACCTTTGGGACTGGGGAGTATGAGGAAAAAAAGGTTTATAAAATAATATAAAGATGAGGTTATGAACTTTGAGATTCCAACAGAAGACAAATTATTACCATAAAATATACATGAGAGCTATATTAAGTTCATCCAACCATCAACGAATCCAGCACAGTCGAGTCACAGCTGATGACAAGGGCAATGGATTGTGAAATATGTTCTGAATATATCCTAAACTTATGTATTCATTTTTTACACTAAACTCCACTTACATTATAATGTGCTTTCCAGTTCTTAGATTAATTCTTAATTATCTTTAATTATGAACTTTAACCAACTAGCCAAGATTGGAGAGAACACTAACCTTTTTCTGAGTTTACAGACTAAAGTTAGCAACCCCATCAAATTGATCGTCTCACAGTTAGTGGCTGATCAATATAGCATGTTATGGCTTTCAAGTTTCCAAAGAAGAAAGCGCAATAAATGCAGATTATGCCCAACTGGCTAAATATAAAACATACATTTTAAAAAAATTGAGTCGAGATTGTAACATACACATCACTAAAATGCAATAGAATTCAATAAAATTCTATTGAATTTTAGTGATGTGTATGCTACAATCTCAATTCAATTTTTTTAAAATGTTAATATTTGACATTGCTGTTACAAAAGTTCACTATATTTTATACAATAAAATATACAGTTGAAAAACATACCATCTTGTTGATCTGGTCCCTGACAAGCTTGAATTATAAGAATTTTTGGTTTATCTATTAACTTATAGCAATTTTTAACTATGTTTTCCAAATCTTCCACTGCAACTGGAATGCTGTTACACCCATAAACTGCACCTATAAAGAAACAAATATACTTTTGATTTGTATATACTAGAATTAATGTCAATGTTATTACTGTATTGAGAAAATGCAATTTATAAGTATGTTTACAAGATATATACATTTTGTGGGGATGGATCTCCTTTGAAAATTTCCTGGTACTTTCTAATGAAGTATAATATTTCCATAAGATCTGAAATGCTGAACATCAGAACAAATGCATTTGATACGTGCATATCAAGAATACCTCATTGGATGATCAGGAATTTATATGGTAACCTCCAATATATATTATCTATCGAAAATCAATCAGGGCAAAAAGGACATTTTCAGATCAATGTAATAGACATAGAAAATAAAAACATTGTCTGTCATGCAGGAGCTGTGTAAACTAAGCAAATTACTCAACAAGTTTTATTTGATTTGGTTTATTTACGGATGCTCTTTAACACCTCAGGTCATCAGCATCCCATTCAATTCAGGGCATGAAACGGCTGGTAAATTTTGCTCAGAGGCCTCTTCTTTCAGGCTTGAGGTTCTTTTTCATGCTGTAAATGTATGACATGGGACCCACAGCTTTACTTCCCTTCCGATGGAAGCCATACTTAGGATTTTTACGCCCCAAAAAATCCATTGATCCTGGCCAGGTTTCAACCGCGATCTTGGGTTTAGAAGGCAAGTATGGTTACCACTATGCCACCAGAACTGACTCAGCAAGTTGAATAACTTTAAAAATTAATATAAAATCCAAATTAGGCCTTATAAATTAATGAAATGAAATAAGTTATGGCATTACTGGGTAGTGCTAGCAGAATAAAATTAGAATTCTTGCAATCTATAAGTATTACAAAAGAGAAACCACATTTTTAGAATTATCATCATTACTATTATCATTATTATTATTATTGAGATTAAACATAAATTAATGCTATACTATTAATTAATTGAAATGTAAGACCACTGATAGACGAAGCTATACTGTGTGGGTATTTTTAAATTTAACTATGTTTATGAATGGAGCTCTCGAGATCATCTTTATATTTACTAAATAGAGAGAAATAACAGAAATTTTGGATTTCAGAAACAATTACAATGTACTACGTATATATACAATCAACAACATACAATAAAAAGTTTCATCTTCTTTTTAGTGGCTTTGAAATTTAAATTAAATTTATTGTGATAAAAGTATGTAAACATTTTCTGAATGTTATTACAGAGCACTCTTACATACAAATATTTCTCACACACATAAGATTAACATTGACAGTTGCTATCTTCATGACAATGCTTTTGTCAAATATAAAAATATGCATCATTGTAAATACAGTTTACATGCTGAGTTCATTTGTCCTTTTATCGAAACAATAGAGAGAAAAATTAAATGCTAGAGTGCTTTTTACATTTCAGTTTTCTGGTATACTTCTACTCCTAATGGTCCAATTTCCCTGATTTTCTGGAAACTACTTTTCTTATTTTATTTACATGATATATATGGAGTTTCATTGCAAAAAAACATATATGCTATGTGTTATGTTACATTTTATTGTGCAACATTGTGGATACTTTTGGAATGCCACTCATAGATTTAGCTTTTGGATTATAGCTAACATAATAGAAGTTCAGATTTTTCCCTAAAATCATCAATATTTATTTATTTGAACAACAAAATCAAGGAAACTGAAACCAAGTATAGTCCCCTACAAAAAAAAAAAAAAATATACTAGGACTGATATTTTAAATTGATCCTTTGAGATTATCACAGAGTTGGAGCAGAGTATACTTAGTTCCAATAACTAGATCACAGGACTTCTCAATCTATTATTTCATTATCCTAGAATTTATATCTTGATTTGCACTATTATCATTGCTGTAACCAACACCACATGCCAATTTATTGATTTTAATCCATTTATTTTTAAGTCTGGCTCTCATTAACAGCAATACATCATGATAGTGAAATAGTTTCTGCTTTTGTGCCTTAGTCAGTTGCAGACACTTTCTAGCAGACACCAGTGTGTTTTCTTAGGCTTCAAGCAAATTTTTATCTTATATCATTTAATAACAAATTATTTCCATTTTAACAATTTTTTCCCCCAATTTCAAATTATAGAACATATAGAAATTGCTCATAATACAGGATTATCTAAATTTCACTTTTAAACTTTGCAGCTTTAATTCTAGCTGGTTTTTATTTTATTTCAAAAAAATACACAATATTTAACAATATTATATATATAAAATATTGTTAAATATTGCTTATATATATGTATTTTTGGTAGAATTAATGTTTGTATTTATAGCAATATTTGAATTGAGTCGTTAATGATCATGCTTATATTGATCTTAATTTATTCATAACTGAAATTCTTGAAATTATATCTTATATATTATATATATAAAGCAAAATCTCTAAAAATTAAAAACATACAAAAACAGTTATTATATGAATAATTATTATAATGTATTAATTTTTTTCAACAAAATCTACTTTTATAAAATTTAATGCATAAATCTTTACCAAAACACCAAAAATATATTGCTAGTAATATGACTAAGGCATCCATTATAAAATTAAATATTTCTATAACTCATGCCCCATATCCATATTCCCTAAGCATTTTTACATTTTATAACACTCCTAGCTCAAAAACCAGCTAAGTGGACAAAACTATGACTGATAGCAAATAAGTTTTAAGGCTGAAAATTTTAAAACTGCTTATCACCTACAGCAACAATAGAAATGGGAAAGAGTTATGGGGTTATTGATACTTAAAAGAGAAATGGCGGAGACAGCATATAGTATATCTTTTATCAGCTCTTCCTCACAAATTTATTTATTCACATTTTTGCAAAAGAAGGAGAGATGCTTATAACATGTAATTTAGATTTTTCTGTACTCCATTTGATTTTCTTCACATATATAGACTCTGTAAACATGATCATATGTTTTTGGTTTGGAAACAAGTAACAAAATATGTTAAAAACTGAAAGTACACTTTCTACTAATCATAACTGATAACTTGGCGAGGTAATATACTCACACCAAAATCACAAATACTAATCTTTAAATGCAGCAGTAAAACTCATATGGATTTGTACCACAGCAATAGACTCTATCTGTGAGTGATATTAGACCACTTTCTACCAACATTAATGGCTGAGGTTACTAAGGCAAAGATTCATGAATGGAATGTCTGCAGTTCAAATCATGTCAGGACTGTCCTTCCTGACTAAGAATCTTTCAGGATTTCCTCAGTTCTCATACATACCAAATGCCAGGGACGTACCATACACTAGGGCCAAGAATGCTTTTTGCCCCAAAAATTCCATTCCAATTTATCTTGTATTTATTAGTATCCACTGCCTGTTAATGCCACGTTAGTAAAAACAGGCAGTAGATAATTACAAAATGTATATTTACCTCGTTTTCCATGGCTGAGTATGCAAAGAGCAAAGCAAGAGTGATTCTTCATTACTTTCTTGTCCAATGCTTCTTGCAGTGCTTCGCACATTTCTTTGTGAGTGAGATGTTCCAATCTAAGAATTGTGAAGCCTCTTGTACCAAAAGCCTCCCCTAGATGTTCTCGATCCATATCAGTACCCAGTCGAGTTGGCAGAGGCTCTATTGGAAGTTGTGCCTAAAATGCAACAAATTGTTGCACTACAAAGTTTATATATTTCATTTTAGGAGCTGGCTTTCATATCAATAAATGAATACATGAATAGTGCAAGAATAAACAAAAAAAATTCAGTGATTTTAATAGTTTAATCATTCTAAAGTCTATTGCCCCTATGCATGTTTAATCTAAAAATTTTAAAAAGATATTAACTGTGGCTACAGAAAATGCTTTAACTGCAGAGGCTAGTATCACTGCAGTATCACTGGAAGCAGCACGTCAACCATATAGACTGAATATGGTAACGAATCTGCATTTCGTTATAAATGCTTCACACTATATTCTAAAGCTAATTATATTGAGGGATATGACAAGCATACAGCAATGAGATTTAAATGCTATGAATACTTGCATCTAATACTCTCATGTATTTATTTAAAATTTAAGACTGATGGGAAACATAAAATGCTGTACTCCCTTTAAATCATTCTCATAAAACATATTACATATTACATGATGAAATGAATTAATCTCTCTAATATCTCTTAAGGTACATCATACTCGATCAAAGAAAAGCTACTAAATGGTGACAAATTTTGGTTATATTATTTAGTCTGATGTGCTAAATGATGATGTTAATGCTGTAATATTCTTTCCTACCTACAATTACAATAAAATTTAAAAAATACAATAATGAAATGAAATTTCTAAAAGTATTTATTTAAATGTAGGTTTAATCATGTAACTACCTCCCTATACATTAACTATTTGCATTTTTATTATTAAGCCGAGGGATCAGACAGAACACAATTACAATGAAACTTAATTATCTAGAAGCTAAAGGAACCACAATTACGTTCTAAATAGCTGAAAATTTTAATAATGTGCTTATATGTGTGTGTATATATACACATACACAAGTAAAAATGAACAAAACAAAACAAAAAAAACACAAACTAAGATAAAAAAATTGCAGAATATGTAAGAAAATTGTATACTGATAATGACAGAGTAATAATTACAAATTAGACATAATTTCTATAAAAATCATTCTATTTATGCCTTATATTGACTCATACAGCTACAAATACTACTACTATAATAGAGAGTTGGAACATGCATATATTAATATCTTTTCAATATTATTTAACATTTTTTACCATGGTGAAGATTTTGCAGATTCTAAAATTATCACAGAATGCTGCTTTACTGATGATATCTGACAATGTCCAATCTACCAGTTGCAAATTACTTACAAATCAGACACAGGCCTCAGCTTAGACATTAAAAGCATAATATTTGCTATTCACCTAACCATAAATATTACCATACAGTTTAAATTAAACTTAGAAAGCTATAGACAATAGAATAGTAATACATCATATTAGATTTCCAGGTTCATGCTGTACAACTACTGTTTTATAAGTAAGTGCAGTTAGTGTAAACATATTTAATAAATTCTAATAGATATGAGGGTAGGTCCATAAGTTTCCAGCCTCACCAATTAGAATTGCCTTCACAAAATCCTTATTTGGTCTCATACCTTATCTGTTAAGTAATTAATTGCAGCTGTAACTTCTGCTCCACTGTGTTCACTTGTTCAGATATAGTTGCATGAAGAAGGCTATGTGTAGAAGATTGTGACATGTTCAAAACAGAGTATCAAGCTATTATTAAGCCTTCGCAAAAGAAGGACTTACTCCAAATGAATTTAAACAGTGATTGGACAGTGTATATGGGGAAGTATCCCCCTCATATTCTACTATAAAAGAATGGACCAAACTTTTTTTGATTAGGTCAAGAAAGCATTGAAGATGAAGAGCATGCAGGTTGGCCCTTGGAGGTGCTCAATCCTGAAAATATTACTCTTGTGGAAGGAGAAATTATGGAAGACCGGCGGCTCAGAATTACAGAAATAGCAGTAAGGTTGCACCTTTCTAAAACAACAGTCTTTTGAATCATTCATTAACATTTAAACACGAACAAGGTTAGTGCAAGATGAGGCGTAGATTTTTTTTCCTCAGTCCAAAAGCAGCAACAAGTCATCTGTTGTCAGGCATTTTTGGAGCTCTGCCTTGGTATGAGAGGGAAGTTCTGTAAACCATTGTTACAGGGGATGAAACTGTCATGTTTTGCATTATATAGTGTAAATTATTTAAAATTATATATTGCAATATCACATATATGATATACAGACCATGTTATAGTACATGAAATATTTGTCACATTATAAAGTACTAGAAAACTCTAGTTATATACATTAAAGATATTTATTATATATAGTACTATATCTTTTCTTTTAATTTTATTTAGTTTGTATTCCTTTTATTTTTATACCATGAATTTTTTTGTTCATTTATTGTACTTCAATTGACTTGTTCTATATCATTGATTATTAGAATATGTATTGAAAAGCAGTCAACTTGCTGCAGAAGAAAAATAATTTGGAAGTTCTTTATTGGGAAACAAATCGTCTGACTTGATTGACTGACCAATCAACCAAATCTTTGATTATTTAAATGAAAATGAACTATGTGGCTCAAGAAGCCTTACCAAAAAAAAGTAATCATATTCTTCTGCAGAGTAATAGGCCTTGTAACATGATTTTCTTTAAGAGCAGATTTATATTTTTGTTCATCACTAGATAATACTGATTTATTTTAAATTGTTTAGCAAAACAGTAAATACCCTTATACATTTATAGTGGACTCTTCTTGGTAGCAAAATGAATTACCAATGGGCAATAAAGATTTTCTTTTTGTCTAGTATTGATATGTATTTGATTATTTTCCATAAAATATTCTTAATTTTTAACATATAAACACATAATTGGAATTTATTGAGTACTAAAGGGGGGTTCTAAAGGTCTACATCCCTTTGGCCTTGGCCATTCTTGGGTGGGACGGACCACTACAGTACAATTTATATTATGTCATTTCCTAAACTAAATTTTTAACGTAAGCCTTTAATTTTTCTTAGTTTAATTCTTAAAAGATTACAGTTAATAACAGCTTAAATAAATTAACCCATATCCAACTTCCCCAATTCTTGCTATCTTCTGTCTTCAGTTTATCAGTAATACTCTATTGAAATTCCATGAGAGAAGAGGTTCTAACTCTCATGGATTTAATAACTGTTTCTCCCATAACTGAGTTATCTATTCCTCCTCAGAGACCATTATTTAAATATTGATCACAGTCTTATTTGCTTCTCTAAACAATCTGGATACAAATTGTTTTCTATCCTCTTCAAACCACTTGTGATTTATTAGTTTGTTCCTTCAATTTTTGGTTCCTTTGTAATCGAACATTATTGCTCTAAATCTACCTTCCCTCCACATTAACAAAATCCTTTGGGGTTAAACTGTTATTTTTTATGTAATTTTTTGTGTGCATATCTTTTCCATGGATTCCAAAGGTAAGATAGCCTTCATTTCTTATGATTTTTACATCTAGGAAGGGGAGATATCCATTTCTTTCTTCCTCTATGGTGAACTTTATAGATTTGTGTTGCAAATTTAGAAGTTTTGGTACAACTGTTGTATGTTTTTTTTTGTTGGAATTATTGCAAATATGTCATCCACATACCTATACCATGTTTTAAAGATTAGAGGGGAAGGTTTTGGTGATGTGCATTTCAAACGAACTCATAAAAAAATCTGCTAAAAATGGGGATAGTGGGTTTTCCTTTGGTCCTGAGACGTGTGGGTAGTATTTTTTGTTGAAAATGAAGAAATTTTGTTCAATGCAAATGTTAGTAAGTTTTATTAAGTCTTCAATTTCTTGTGCTTGTAGATCTGAAGATTTTACCCAATTCTTTAACATTAGCATAAGCTTATCTGTTGGTATGCTTGGAAATAAGGCTTCTACATCAAACGATACCATTATATTTTCCACTGTAATTTTTTAATTTTTATACCAGATCCTGTAAGTTCTTGACACTCAAGCTTTTGTATTATTTTAAGGATTTGAAAATGTTGGTTAATTTTTTTGCTAACAGGTATGTTGGTGAATTGATAAAATTTATTATAGGTCTCATGCTGTTATCTTTTTTGTGTAATTTAGGAAGTGCATTCATTCTAGGTAACACTGGGTTGCTTTGTGTGAGTTTTCGTTTTTCCGTAGTGGACAGTATTTTTATTTCATCCAATGTTTTATTCAAGTTTCTAGTGCAGCTTTTAAGTGGATTCTCTCTAAATGGTTTATAATCTTGACCTTTTAAAGTTAACAAAAACTCGCACAAAGCAACCCATTTTATTATAATTTTATTACATTTATTACATTTATTTATTTTTATTTATTACATACATTTATTATATATTACATTTATTACATTATTTATATAGAGAAAAATATGATTTAGAACTGAGCAATATAATAAATATAGCTATAGAAAATGGTTCCAAACAAAAAATGGTATATAAGTAAACAGAACAAGGAACAAAAAGAGAATCAGAGACATCAGTACTCTTATTCCTAACAAGAAAGAAAATAGAATGTACCAAAATATCACATACCATCCATCAGCCTTCTATAAATTCCAAAAGATTTTCAAAAAACATATTATTTTAGCTCCAAAAAACAGTTACTCCATAAAAAATATACTAAATTCTAAACTAAAAGAGGATATTCCTCCAGAGAACAAATCAGGAATAAATCAGATGGAATGTATCAACTGTGAAAAAATTTATATTGGAAAGACTAAAAGAAACATAAAAACATGAGAAAAAAAACACATCAGGAACATAAAACAAAGACAGGAAGAAAAATCAGCAGTAGCTTGGCATTTTTTGGAATTAAAAACATAATATAAACAGGAATCCCAAACTACTTAAAAACATTACAGGGAAAACAGAACTCGCCATCTGGGAAAATATTTATATCTGTAAGAACAAAAGTAACGTTTTCAACTTTGAAATCCCGCCAAGTGACATCTTAACACAGAAGTTCATCCAACTGCCACCAGAGACAAAGCAAACCACCATGAAGAACAAGGCCGGCAATTGAACTGGAACTGAAGATGGGAGCAATTAGCTCCAGAAACTTAGGGTTCCTTTTTTAAACTATTAGTGATGTAAATGTTAAAAATTAGACTCAATCATTCAAAAAACTTATATTAAACATCACTGTTACAAAAGTCCACCATATTTAACTAATTTATGTAATTTACTGATGACCCGAGATGTTACAGAACGTAAATAAACCAAATCAACAACAAATTCTCCAAATATTCCCTAAACCAATACTCTGCAAGTTTTTTGTTATATCACTTATCCATTCCTTATCCTAAAGACCTAATGATTGTATTTAGGTTCTCATTTACATCCCATTCTTCTTTTCCATAACGCTCTTCAGCACTGTTTGTTTATCTATTGTACCTGGGTTAAGTTCTATTCCTCCTATCTCCATTAACATTAACATTGAAATCACACTTACTATCATTGAAGTGGTCATTATCCTATCCCCAATTTGATTTCACTGTTAATAAACTTCTTTCTCCCATATGTACTAATGCTCATTCCATAAACAGCAAACCGCCACGGCTGGCCGAGGTCGTTAAGGTGCTGACTCGTAAGCAGGAGGTCTGGGGTTCGATTCCTGCCAGAACCGTCCTCCCTGACTGAGGTTTTTTTCAGGTTTTCCTCAGTTTTCATAACTGGCAAATGCTGGGGAGGTACCCTAAACTTATGCCTGGAATGTTTCCTTCGTTAAAAAAAAAATCCTTTCCCAATATATAATTTCATTTCATGTGTCACTAGTGTTCATCACCTGTGGTGCCTCAGTAGTAAAAATGGGAATTAAACAATATTTAAAAAAAATAATAAATAAATAAATAAACAGCAAGATTTACACACATTATTATTCATTTCACTCTTTTACCCACCTGCAAGAGCTCACTGAATCACGTCCTTCCTCCTTCACTGCTAGCTTTGCACTTGAAAATCTCATAAGTATACATTCACAAGGAAATGTCAAAACATTAATCTTTTTAAATAAGCTCTTACATCAAGCCCTGTTGTAGCATCACAAATTACTGGAATTGTTCTCTTTTGTAATATAAAATCTTACTTGTTTTCAATAGAATTACCCCCAAAATATTGATCCATATTTCATAATAAAATGGAATTAAGGATAATAAACAATTTTGTGTAAAAATCTGGAAACGAGACAGTGGTCTCAGATAAGTAGTAGGTACAGATGTCACATTTCTAGGTGTCCATTTGATAAATATGTTAATTGGAAAATAATATTTCAATTTACATCGGTTAAAGCTCATAATGGAAACGAGGGGAATAAACTGGTGAAATAAGTAACTTGTAGCATCAAAGTAGAAATGAAGAAGTCATCACCAATATATAATAAAAATGAACTAAGTGAAGAAACACTATGGGTATAGGAAAACAAATGCCTTTCCACAGCAAAAGGTGACTAAACAAAAATGCACTTCCCAACTCTTAAATCCAGATTAACTCTAAACCTTAACTTTACAGCAATGATGACCAATCACAGAAAATTTGGTGCATACTTAAGCAGATTAAAAAAAAAAATTATCCTACATGCATAAGCACAAAAAACATGCAGCAAACCACATTTTCTGGTAATACCAAGTTCTTAAATTATGAAAGAGCAAATTTTCATACAGTAGCACTTTGGTCAAGTGATAATGGACTATGGTCAACAGTGCCCTCTCAGACTAATATACAGGATGGGCGAAAATTCACTTTCCTCAATATTAGTTCTTTGTTTCATACTTGTACATATATATACAGGTGTTATAGCTGGAACAAATGAAAAGCTTGTGTATAAGTGGTGGGTTGAAAATGTTTGTGCATTGTTTTCTGATGTCATGTTTTGTTATTTTGAAGGGCATAAAAACCACAATCACACCAACCACCAAACTAGGGCACATGTTACATCCTGCAAAGGATTCTAGAGATCCCCTTGGCATTGCTGGAATTTACAAAATTCCTGTGAATGTGGAAAAATGTACATTGGTATGACTGGTATGATCAGTTAAAAACTACTTGAACATTTTACATCAAAAGGAGTCAGAACAATCTGCTGTGGCAGGATGTGCCCTCAATTTTTTTTTTTGATTTATTTATGGATGCTCTTTAACATCTCAGGTCATCAGCACCCCATTCAACTAAGGCATGAAACAGTCGACAAATTTTGCTCAGAGGCCTCTCTTTCAGGCTTGAGGTTCTTTTTCGTGCCATAAATGTACAACACGGGACCCATGGCTTTACTTCCCTTCCAAAGGAAGCCATACTTAGGATTTTTATACCCGAAAAAATCCATCAGACCTGGCTGGATTCAAACCCACCTTCTTTGGTGTAGGAGGCAAATATGGTAACTCCTCAATGAATGCCATGGGGTATTGTTGACAAGACACAAGTGGTTGTTAAAACAAAAGGTTATTTTAATTTGACAGAAGGGAAAGTGTTGAAACACAGCACCATCCTTTTAATATAAATAAGAATCTTAGCATACATGGAAGCCTGTCTTCATAACAAACTGCTTCCTCTTCCCCTCCCATCTGCGTTGGTATTGATCGTTCCATTTCTGGCTAGGCTTGACCTGCTTCACACTAAACTGATGCTAAACTAAACCAAACGAAAGCTATGCTTTAGTTTTTAAAACAAAGACCACAGCACAGCATTTCAGAAGTTTTTAATTTTAAGAATTATTTTGTTTTTGTGTTGGGTTGTATCTTCATGTAGTAACAGCTAGTTTTTTGCAACAAATTGCAAATTAAACACACAGCAATGCATTTATAGCTACAGAATAATAGCTGGTGTGAATTAGAAGTCTTCCTGCAAACCGAGACTCTTGCCACTCCCTTGCAGGTACATATAAGAGGCAGCATTATTTTTTATTTATATAAAAAAATAGCAAAAGAATCATAACAAATGAAGTAATACATCAACACAATGCAAGAAGAAAAGCAGATCGTTATATCATGGAAACCACATGATATAATATCAAAACATAGAACATATCAAAATATTCATCAAATTATATAACAAATTACCACTCCAGATTAAAACAATTGAAACATTAATTTTATTTAAAAGCAAAGTAAAGGAATATTTATTTGATCCCTTTTTCTACTCATTAAATGAGTTTTTAAATAGTGATAGTATTTATACCGATTGAAATAAAATTTATTTTATTATAACAGTTAACTACATTTGTAAAGGTGTCAGAGTTAATCTATTTATTTTTCTTTATAAATCGTTTTGTTCTAGAGTGTTTGAACAGGTTTTAAAGATTTATTTTACACTGTGGTGAAGCATATGATAACTTAGTATATTATTACAACCCTTATATAATTTTAAATGTTATGTAAAGTCAAAGATTTTCTGGTTTGTCCTATGTCATCTAGCATTCTGTGCATTGTAAGATTTATAAAAATCAATAAACAAACAACATTAATATATGCACATCAAGAACACAGCATTGTTGATAGTAGACTGTGAGTGAAGAAATCCTTATGTTCCCAATCACCCCAAGCAATAGAAACATGAACAAATGATTTGAGCAAACAGGTTGTGTTATGGATCTACCTCGAAGCAGATGACCACGAACAGTTAGAATGGAAGAAAATGCTCACAATCAACTAATAGCTCAGAGTAGTCCCATTAGCCTATCATACAACTTTAAGAAGCCTATTACACATCCTGAAACTGAGACCTTACCAACCAAAACTTTTGCAAGCCCTTACCTTTTGGAAAAAAATTCTATGAACCAACAAAGCCACATTTAAACTATCAGCACAATGAACTGGCACATTTATGTTTACTGTGCTAGTGAAAATTCACATGGAATTATTTAAAAAGATTAAGTACTCAATGGTTTTCAGGGACTGGTATCTTCCGATTTTATAAGAGGGGAATATTCCAGTACTTAAAAACAGTCCCCATTTTACCAATATGCAGTTTATATAGCAACATGATGGAGAACCACCTCATTTTGGTGTAGGAGTGAGGAACTTCTTGTACCATAAATTCAATGAATGGATTGGCCGTCATGGCATAACAGAATGGCCACCTAGATGATGCAACCTAACAACATATGGTTTTTCACTAAGGGGTATCCTGAAAAATGAGGTTTTTGTTCAGAAAACACAGGATCTGTATCAGGTGCAACAGTAATTTATGAAAATTGATATAAAAGTCCTTAGTTATGTTACACCATATTTAGAATAATTGCTAAATATTGTCAATTATGCTGAGAAACAGGGCTTCCTGGGGTTTGAATCCCACCAGGACCATCCTCCCTGACTAAGGTTTTTTCCAGGTTTTCCTCAGTCATCATGACTGGCAAATGCCAGAAAGGTACCCTAAACTTAGGCCTGGAACATTTCCTTCCTTAAAAAATCCCAATTTATCATTTCATTTCATGTATCACCAGTGTTCACTGCCTGTGGTGCCACAGTAGTAAAAACGGGCGTTAAAACACCATTCAAATTCAAATTGTAAAAAATGTCAACATCTGCAAATGGATGTATAATCAAATGTAAGGGAACTATTGGGGAAAGTGACTTTTTATCCATTCCTGTATGTACAACTTTCAAACTTCGCAAATAGAATACGTTTTGACAAATTGCAATTCAGGTATTTTTTACAATAACAACCACAGTCCAAAAATGCTAATTTTGAAAGAATATGCTACTGCCATCTACTGGCCATTGTCCTCTAGTCTTATCAGTTATTCGTTATTAAAGTTTTGCCAGTTTCACAAAAACAACCATAGTCTAGGTACTTTTTCACATGAAACACAACCATCCAGGAATGCTTTTAATTATCATTGTGCTCCATTGTCTAAAGATTAGTCATGCAAATCCACAGGTTTCTGCAGATAGAAATACAGAATGGAACAGATTAAAAAAAAGGAAAGAGAAGAAAGAAGATGCAATCAGGAGAAAGAAATGAAAAGCCATATAAATCATGTGGGCAAAGAAATAATTGTAAGTGCTACAGGACCATATTGCAGGCAAGGCCTTGTTAATATATTTTCAGTAAAATCAATTAAGTTAATCTTATTTTGATTTAAAGTAAAACACTAAAAATCATGTCGTCACATTAAAACTCTCTTTAAGTTTCACAAACACACTTATAAAAGTAATTTTGGTACATGTTTCGCAAGGTACATTCCTCACATTGTCAACCAAAATGACGATTGAGGAGTCAATTTCAGCAAAGTATGTATGTTACTAACTTAAGTTAAATTGTTAAATTGTTGATAAAATTCAACTTAAACACTATGGGCATAAAGCCACAGAAATGTATTTTGAATATTAAATAATACTAAGAATAAGTCAATAATATGTATGGCATCAAATACAGAATAGCATCCACACACAGAGCAGAAGGGTTCAAAGACATCGTTGTATTATTTGCCACTTCTACATAATGGTTATTATTCTCTACTTTAACGATGCTTTGAAAGCATTACCATAGTAATGCTTTTCTTTCTCTTCTGTATTATTCTGCTTCTGTTTAAATATTACTGCTGCCCTAGTAATTTAGAAATCTTTGAATCATTTTCAGATGCTCTTGACTAAGATATTATGAAAATGTTGTTGATCTAAGAAAGCTTCTCAAACAGTTTAACTCTTTTGCAAGATTCTTATCTGGCTGGGTTGATTTCTTCCCATGCCCCTGAGAGACAAAGATCAGGATGGAAGTAGACTTCACTTTAGAAAAAAACTGATCTTCAACAAGATGCAGGGATCTGCCTTAATACTGCAATGTTTAGTTACAAGTGTGAAATTGGGAATATGAAATTTCTGTATGTTTTCAAGCTTTTTAAAGTATATATGGAATAAAATGAGCTAAGCTAAGAAGAATACAGCAGAAACTCATGAATGAGGGTGTTTGCCAAAGATTAACTCTGATGATCTAGTGATAAACTTAAATAAAGTGCAGTCTGTTTCCAGGATGTCAAAATTCATGAGCACTTTAAGTTTATCACTAGACCACCAGAGTTGATACCTAGTAGGATATCCTACCCAGCTTATAGGAATAATCCAACAGTCATTTAACAGCTGATGTTATGGACAAAAGTTAAGTCATAAAGTATGTTCTAAAGATCCGACTCAGAAGAGATTGTTAATGCATGTTTCACTGTGTTCAATTCCAAATTGAATTAATATCTAAAAAAGAAAGAGTATAATTTTGTAATTACAAAGCTGCTACTTAGGTCTTATTCTGTGTTAAGTAAATGCAGTTTAATGTAAAAAATTAATACCTGAGTTTGGGAAGAAAGAGTATGTTTAGATGCATTCAGATCCACTGAGGGGTTGATATTAATTCTGAGTAAGGCTATAAAAACTTGCACAATTATCCCAAAGGAAACAAAACAAAATAAAACAGAACAACCCTACAATAGTGAAAATATATAGCTTGCCAAAAATTCACAAGGCTGGAAATGGTATGAGACCCATCATTAACAATATCATACACCATCATATTATTTAGCAAAATGGCTAGCTGATAAATTCAAGACACTACTAAATTTCAAAGCAAGAGTATAAACAATTCCTTTCAGTTAATAGAAAACATTAAGGACATAAAACTACAACCTTCTGACACATTTATATTTTTCAATGTAGAATTGCTGTTTCCAACCATACGTAAAGAAAAACTCCTAATATATCTACATGATTGGTTAAGAACAAGTGGATATAAGGAAGCACACATAAAAGAATATATTAAACTCACCAAAATTTGCATAAACCAATTCTACTTCTCTTTCAAAGGCAATTTTTATAAACAACAATCAGGACTTGCTATGGGTAGCCCCTTATCTTCATTTATAGCTAACCTCTTCATAAGCAGATTTGAAACACACATCAACTCAGCATTCCCATACATATTTAAAATATGATACATATATATCAATAATATATTTGCCATAGTTAACAAAAAACTCATTGATGATATCATAAAACTTCTGAATATACAAGATAGAAACATATCATTCACATAGGAAACTGAAATAGATAAAATGTTATCATTCTTGGACATCAAAATTATGAAGCTTCAAGGAAACCTGGAATTTGAAATATACAGAATGAATACACATGCAGATAATCACATCAAAGCTGACAGTTTTAACCCCTTGATACACAAACATGTGATTATCAACAGTTTAACACACTAGTTAGTTAACCTACAAATTAGCAAAGAAGAATACTTCAAAGAATACAAACAATTAGAAAGTTTAGCTGTTAAAAATGGTTTTAAGAAAGAACTAGTACACAAAAAGGTACAAAAATTCAAGAGGCAAAAACTTATTAAAGAAACCACAACACTTTCAGCAAGAAAAGATAAGCAAATTTTTAAAAAATTCACATATCATCCATGGGCTACAAAAAAGTTTCAGAATATTCTTAAAGATTTTAATATCATGTTAGCCCCTTTAAACAGATTTAATGTAGAAATCTCCTGATATACAATGTTAATGACGGTATGCCATGGGATAAAAAAGCAGGTATTGATAAAATAAGTTGTGCAGAATATGAGAAAATCTTTGGAAAAACACAGAGAAACATGGGTACACGGTTAAAAGAACATTTCAGGAATATAAAATACAAGCAAATGGAGAAATCAGCAGTAATATTTCATTTCTGGACAGAAAACCACGTCATAATGAATAAAGCGAAATGATTCAAATCAGTACAAGGACCTACAGAATTAGCAACTTTGGAAAAAATCTACATATACAAATACAAAGACAGTCTAATGAACTTTCATTCTTCTGGGGATGAAAACATAAAGTTAAAGTTTATCACACCTCTACCAGAGTAGAATACACATTTCCACAGCATAACTAAGTATTCAGTAGTTGATGTTCTAGCTGATGAGGTGGACAAGAGTTCATGAAACTGGTTCAACATTTATAGATAAGTGGAGCAATAAGAATGTTTAGATTGACTCAATCACACAATAATTGCAATTATAAAATATTGTTTGGCACATAATAAAACAAGAAACTGTTAAAAATTTGCAACAAGAACATAAGCATCTTAATCTTAAGCATTAACAATCAAGCGATACAACACCCTGCATATGTAGCAAATGTGTTTAATTATTACTTTCTTAATGTAACAGAAATTTTAAATTTATACTCTGGTGATAAAAGAGATGTATTAAAGATTTTACAATATAATTTTATAGTCAAAATAATGAACTCAAACCAAGCACCACTACTACACTAGTAATTAGTAATATTATTAGAAAACTAAAATAATAAACTCCCCTCAGTCATTTGTGTAATAAAACTTTAACATCTAGTGTATTTTCTGAAAGGTTAAAATATTCGATAGTGAAGCCTCTGTTCAAAAAGGGAGAAAAGTAAATGTTTCTAACTATAGACCAATAGCTATCTCACCTACATTTTCTAAGGTGTTTGAGAATGCAAGGCACAAAAGGTTTTACCATTATCTTGAAAGTAACAATATTTTAGTTTAAGATCATTGTATGATTGAGTCAAACTACACCCTTTTATTGTTCCACTTACTTGTTTATAATATGTAGTACAGTTTCACAAAGCGAATATGATTAGCTTCACTGTACAAATACTAAGTTCCAATTAATATTCTAGTTAATGATTAGTTTTAGGCAAGGAATTTTAATGGAAAATGCAATCTTTAAACTCACTAATGAAATTTTAACTGCATTCAATGAAAGAGTATATGTAGGAGGAATATTTTGCTATTTAGCAAAGGCTTTTGATTGTGTCAATCATTAAATGCTGATAGATAAATTAGTTTTCTATGGAATGAAAAACCAATATTTAAAATGGTTTATATCCTACACTGACCCAAATAAAAAGAAGGGGGGTAATAAATTGTCTATTTAAAAACAAAAACAATGCATCAGAGTGGGGAATGATTAAACATGGAGTGCCTGAATAAGCTGTTCTGGACCCTCTTCTTTATATATGAATATAAATGATCTGTCCTTATATAACCAAGTAGGCAATACCCTATTCGCATAAGACACAAGCATATTGATAAAAGGAAATAGCCTTAATGATTGTGTCATTAAATTAAATCTAGTTCTGAGCTCCTTGTGTGCATGGTTCAAAGCAAACAAGCTGTCTATAAATCTAGATAAAACAAATGTTATGAACTAGAAATGCTAGCTATAGTGAAACTAATCATATAATTAGATCATTGTATGACTGAGCCAAACTACACACTCCACTTGTTTAAATATAGTATCTGTTTCATAAAGCCTTGTTAACATCCTCAGCTACCTGTCAACTGATGAATAATTTGTTATGCTATGGGATGTGTATTCTGTTCTGGTGGAGGTGTGATGAACTTAAAAAAAAATGTTTAAACCTCCAAGTGTCAAAGTTCATTCATCTGTCTCTGCATTTGTAAAGGTACATTTCTCCCATGTTGCTAACTCTGTAGTCCTTGTACTGATTTTAATAATTTTGCTTTATTTCCTTTGTCTTGGTTTTTCTGTCCAGAAATAAGATACTATTGCTGCTCTCTCAATTTGTTTGTACTTTATGTTCCTGAAGATCTCTTTCAACTGTGTGCCTATGTTTCTCTTAGTTTTTCCAATATAGACTTTTTCACAATCTGCATAATTTATTTGGTAAATACCTACTTTTTTCTCTGGTGGAATACTACCATTAATGTTGTCATTCAGGAAATTTTTAACATAAAAGCTGTTTAAAGGTGCTAATCTGATATTAAAATCTTTTAGAACATTTTGAAATGTTTGCATAGCCAATGAATGATATGAATTTTTTAAAAATGATCTTCTCTTTTCCTGCTGAAAGTGTTGTGGTTTTGTTAATAAGTTTCTGCCTCTTGAATTTCTGTACTTTTTTATGAACTAGTTCTTTTTAAAATCATTTTTAATCACTGTTATTTCTATTTGCTTCTATTTTTTAAAGTATTCTTCCTTCAATTTGTTAGTTAACTAGCCAGTGTGTTAAGCTATTTATCATTTCATGTTTATGCATTTTGGGGTGATTGTGCATATTCTTTCTGTATATTCCAAATTCCAGGTTTCCTTGAAACATTCAGCAGGAAAAGAAAAGATAATTTTTAAAAAATTCACATATCCATGGGCTATACAAAAAAGTTTCAAAATATTCTAAAATATTTTTAATATCAGGTTTGCACCTATAAACAGATTTAATGTTGAAAATTTCCTGAAAGACAATGTTAATCACAGTATTCCGCCAGAGAAAAAAAAGCAGGTATTAAGCAAATAAGTTGTGCAGAATGCGAAAAAATTTATATTGGAAAAACAAAGAGAAACACAGGTACATGTTTAAAAGAAAACTTTAGGAACACAAAATGTAAACAAATGGAGAAATAAGTAGTAGCATCTCATTTTTGGACAGAAAACCATGACGTGGTAAATAAAACAAAATTATTAAAATCAGTACTAGGACCTACAGAGTTAGCAACATGGGAGAAAATCTATATTTACAAATACAAAAACAGATTCGTGAACTTTGACAATTCTGTGGATAAAATTTAAATTCATCACACCTCCTTAAGTGAAGCCAATAAGAGTGTGTAGTTTGATTCAATCATACAATGATCTAATTAAATGTTAAGAAATTCATCACTCACAGATCTCCATGAATAGAATATTATAAGAGTGTACTTCTACAAACCAAATATATTAAATTCCCTGGTTTAATAATTGATGACCATCTGAATTCGAAAGATCACAACAATCTTATAATACCTAAACTTAGCAGTACATGTTATGCAATATGTGCATTATTAATGTTGAATTCAATTAAGACTTTAATATTAGTTTATAATGCTTATTTCCACTCAATAATGAAATATGGTCTTATATTTGGGGAAACTTAGTTAAAAAGTAAATGTTTCTTCCTATAACAGAAAAAAGTCATACGAATAATAGCTGGTACAGACAGAAAATATTCATGTAGAAATCTCTTTAGGCAATATGAAATTTTAACTTTTTCATGTGAATATATATTATACCTCATGAACTTTTACATAAGAAATAAACAAATTTGTACAAAGTCAAAATATACATGACAACAATACTAGACCAAAAGCAAATCTATAGACCAGTTTCAACACTTTCCTGCCATCAAAAAGATGTTTATTATGAATGCATTTTATTACAAAACAATCTTTCCTCTAGCCTAAAAGCCTTAATAAACAATGGTAAATCCTTCAAATCTGCTCTTAGAAAATACCTATGCTAAAGGGCCTATTATTATGTAGAGGAATAAATGAGTGACAATATACTGATTTAAAAACACTAATGATTTTATATTAATTTATATGTAAAATATATAGAAAATTTTGTTTGAGTGATTTGTCTGATTGTATTTCTCTGGTTTTGTTGTTTTAACTTGATCTAGGTGTTGATTTCCATTTTAATTGATATTAATTATAAACGTAGTATGTGTGCTATTGTGGTAATTGTAAATGACAAATTCTATGTTCATAAGTGCCTGTGATTGCTTCACAAACTCACAGAATGCTCCAGGAACTACACTAAACAATAAATTTAAGATATCCTGCTAACCAATGGCTGCACATTTTTACCGATGAATCCAGCTGACCAAATAATGGTATCACTGAGCTGATGCAGTATGTTCATTTCTTTCCTTTCACAGAAGATTAGATTGAAATACTACTAACTTTGATGCTGATATTTTAGCAATCCTTTTTGATTTACAAAAACTTTTATATCAGACCAAAATATTTCAGAAAGCTGTAATACTATCTGATTCAAAAGGGGCTAACATAGCCAGAGCATCTGACACAACAATCAAAAGCCTTAGAGTCAGAGAATGTCACAAAACTATACAACAATTACCAAATTAAATAAAAGAGTAGTACTTCAATGGATACCTGCACACTGCAGAGTAGAAGGGAATGAAACAGCTGTTTCTGGCCAAGAAAGGTAACAAAATTACATCAAAATTATCTGATCCCCTGTTCTATCATTCTCTCAAAAGAATAATTATATCAATATACACAATAAACTTAAAGAAGAATATGTATAAAAAAACCTAAAGAGGATGGAAAAATTTGTAGTATAGTACAACTACAACTATTACATTGCCAAGAAAATCCTCAATGGCAAATTTTAGATTGCTAACAGCCCATGCATGATTGCTTCAATAAACATGTGCACAGGATTGGCATAACAGTCTCTCCTGCATGCCCTTTCTGCATACTCGGAGATGTGGACGGGAACACCTTCTTTACTGCCCAGCTTTTAACAACTTACCAGCCTTCCTTCTAAATACTGGAGTGCAAATGGCTTCTTTGCCAACAATCAAACATTAGAAACAAACTAACCAAACATTTATAAATAAAATAAATTCTGATACTTTACAAACACCAATATGGCATAAATGGAGGAAAATATAATTAAAACACATTTAAAAACTTTATTTCAATTATGATCATCACAAGAAAATGACCACCTACATAGTCCAGTGTTAGCATTTGTGTCTACCAATCCGGAGATTCTGGGTTCGGTTTCTGTCAGGTCAAGCTGCCTAGGTATGGCATTTTTTTAAGTTTTTCCCTACTTTGAGTTGATGAATGCCAGATACTTTTTAAGGCTCCAAGGACTCCAAACCCATTTGAACCATCATTGATTCATTTTATATTATTCATACCTACAGACTTACAACTACAGAAATCATGTCCATTCTACAGACATCACAAATAGGCCAATGCAGTCGAAACAACAATAGAGAGAAAGGGAAAAATATGAACATAGTATTACATTTAAAATGTAAAATGGAACTTGCAGAGTGAAGCCAATCATATAATTGATATTATTGTATGATTTAGTTCAACTACACACTCTTAATGCTTCACTTACTTGTGATAATGTATGGAACCAGTTTCGAGAACATTTAGCTCTCATCCTCAGCTAGGCTAAAGTCCAATGAGGGATCATTCGTTGAGCTGTGGGAATGTGTATTCTGCTCTGGTGGCAGTGTGATAAACTTATAGTTTATGTTTTCATCCCAAGCAGTGTCGAAGTTCATTAAACTGTCTTTGTATTTGTAGATATAGACTTTCTCCCAGGTTGCTAGTTCCATAGGTCCTTGTACTGATTTGAATAATTTAGTTTTTTTCATTATGTTATGATTTTGTGTCCAAAAATGATATGCTACTGCTGTTTTCTGTACCTGCTTGTACTTTATGTTCTGGAAATGTTCCTTTAACCATGTGCCTATATTTCTCTTTGTTTTTCCAATGTAGATTTTTTCACATTCTGCACAATTTATTTTGTAAATATCTGCTTTTTTCTCTTGTGGAATACTGTCATTAACATTGTCTATCAGTAAGTTTTTAACATTAAATCTATTAATTGGTGCCAACATGATATTAAAATCTTTAAGAATATTCTGAAATTTTTTGTAGCCCATGGAGATATGTGAACTTTTTAAAAATTAGCTTATCTTTCTTGCTGAAAGTGTTATGGTTTCTTTGATATGTTTTTGTCTCTTGAATTTCTGCACCTTTTTGTGAACTAGTTCTTTTTTAAAACCATTTTTAACTGCTGTTTCTTCTATTTGTTTGTATTCATTAAAATATTCTTCTTTGCTAATTTGTAGGTTAATTAGCCAGTTTGTTAAATTGTTGATAATTGCATGTTTGTGCAATGTGCGGTTAAAATTGTCAGCTTTGATGTGATTATCTGCTTGTGTATTCTTTCTGTATATTCCAAATTTGAGATTTCCTTGACGTTTCATATTTTAATATCTAAGAATGGCAATATGTTATCTGTTTCTGTTTCCCATGTAAACAATGCGTTTCTATCTTGTATATTCAAAAGTTTTAAGGCACCATTAAAGAGTTTTTTGTTAACTATGGCAAATATATCATTGACATATCTATACCATATCTTAAATATGTATGGAAAAGCTGTGTTGATGTGTATTTCAAATCTGCTCATGAAGAGGTTAGCTTGAAATGGAGTTAAGGGGCTGCCCATTGTAAGTCCTGCTTGTTGTTCATAAAAGTTTCCTTTGAAAGTAAAATAGGCTTGTTTTATGCAAATTTCTGTGAGTTTGATGTATTCCTTTATGTGTATATCCTTAATTCCACTCGTTTTAAGCCAATCATGTAGATAAATTAGGAGTTTTTCTTTTGGTATGCCTAGGTTGAAGGAACATTTCAGGAACACAAAGTAAAGCAAATAGAGAATTCGGCAGTAGCATATCATTTTTGGACAGAAAATCATGACATAAAGAATAAAGCAAAATTATTAAAATCAGTACAATGACCTATGGAAATAGCAACCTGGGAGAAAATCTGTATCTATAAATACAAAGACAGTCTAATGAACTTCGGCACTACCGGAGATGAAAACATAAACTACAAGTTTGTCATACTGCCACCAGAGCAGAATACACATTTCCACATCTCAACAAATGATCAGACAGTTGGATTTTAGTTTAGCTGATGATGAGAACCAAATGTTCTTGAAACCGGTTCTGACAAGTGAAGCATTAAGAGTGTATAATTCAACTAAATCATACAATAATATCAATTATAGTATTACATTTTGTAATGCAGCATGCTTTAAATAAAAAGATAATTAAAGAAAATGCATATACAGTTGCAATACAGAGATGCATTGTAATTGCAAAAACTTACCTGCAGACATGGATGTTCTTCCCTGTAGAATTTTTTTTGATTTATAATTACACATAGTCCTACATTGTCTGGATCCACTTTATATTTTTCTTCACCACTCTTGGGCATTTCTCCTGTACTATTAGAAATTATGCTATGCTGCAAAGCAGAACTACTTGTAGAATGACTTGAACTGTATTCTGATCCCAATGAGCTGCAAATAATGTGTTTGAAATGTATTATAATGTACTTGTTGTATGTTGGTTATATACAGCTATAAATCAGAGCTAAAAGTTTTAAATACCATAGCTGAGATACAGTAGGTTACCCTGCATGCCATCTATTTATGTTTGCTCCTAAAAGTCATAGGTGTGAAATTTGTGGCAGAAGTGACACTTGAGCAGGATTTTCCCTGGATATTTCGACTTCTGCTGCCAAATGTTATGTAATCAGCATTGTATATTAAAGTTGAGCAACTGGAACATTTATGTTTGATGACCTGCTAGTGCAGAGCTCCAGAGCTAAATGCATTGGCATTATAAATAATTGTTGTAAGCCTTTCACATTTACAATAATTCATTTGCCAAATTTTGTTCTTTCAGTATTAATAAGGATTTCTTTCTTAATTACCTAGTGAGTCAATTTAATAATCTTATGCTCCACTTACTGTTAAATTATGTAAAACTAGTTTCGCAGGCTTTTGCCTGCATCCTCAGTTGCGAGTCGACTGTCAGCTTCGTTGTTGGTTGGCTGGAGGATTTGGTGTAGCTCTCCTGGACATTTTATGAACTTCTGGATTAATTTATCTTCTGATGGAATCTCAAAGTTCATAACCTTATCCTCATATTTTTTTTTATAAATTTTTTCCCAACTGAGGATGCAGGCAAAAGCCTGCAAAACTAGTTTTGCATAATTCAACAGTAAGTGGAGCATAAAATTATTAAATCGACTCACTAGGTAATTAAGAACATAATAGTCGCTTCACTGTATTGGTTCAGACACAAAATTAAATGTTATATTTAAGGATTTTTTGCTACAAAGTACAGCTAAATGAGGTGAGATGATAATCTCCAACACCAACTACTTGCCAATGTAAGGCATTAGAGTACTTTATCTGAATGGCAGAGAGCAGTGAGATTATTGGAGTTACAGGCCGCCTGAGCTGCTTACTGGGGAAGTGTAACTGTTGTATCCAGCAAAAGGGAGTAAGGGAGTAAGAACATGATAAGTTGGTATTTTTTATTTCAGTATTTATATTTTTACTGAAAGCATAAAATGATACTGTATCTAAAACTGTTATTAAGTACTAACCTGAGTTATTGCATATGTTGAAAATGATACCCCCTCAGCAGCAATACATTGCCAGCATCTATATAGTAAATTCCTGCATTTCATTTAATTTTTCTTCTGATAGAACATGGTGGTACAGAATAAATTTGTCACTGAAGAGATCCTGCCTCTCATAACTTTTTAGCAAGTTGATGAACAGTTTCTCTACCTGGAACATGATTACCAGGATAGTTTCTTGAGAAACAACATACCACTTCTTGGCAAGAATCTGTTTTCACATTATGTATTGTACAGATTATTCATTTATTTATTTTAATAGTAGTTACATTAATTAACAAGTACTGAACTAAATGATATAAGAAACATTTCTCCTGGCTTCACTGTTACATAAAAACCATACTTCAAGAATATATGTATTGGCATAACTAATAAAAAACAATTAGCACCCTATTTTCACACACTGAAAGCACTGAATAAAACACATATGCAAAACTACTCCATGAAAAACCCTCTCTACTATAACTATCATCTTTACATGCATTATATGGTCTTGAATAACTGACTTCTCCTGGTACACAGCTGTGCTCTTCTGGCCTGCAACTTAAATACCCTCACTGCACATTTTCAAGCCATATTGCAAAGTTAAGCAAAATTATGCAAATGAAGGGGGATAAAGATGGAGCACTTTGCTGAATGAATGGCAGGGGAAACTGGAGTGCCCAGATATCATTCTGCCACCCAAATTTCATTTATCACCAATAGCATTAAACCTAGATCTCCTTGGTGGCACCTTTAATCACCATATTGCTGAAATGAGATAAAAAGATTTGGCAAAGAGCAAGAGAAAACCCAACACACCTAAATGATTATTGAATTATTTTTTATTTAAAATAGTGTTTTTACTACTGAGGCACCACAGGTGGTGGATACTGATAAGTAAGATGAAATGATACATTGGGAAAGGATTTCTTTTTAAATAATGAAGTTATGGTGTTTTACAAATTTAAGATCAGAAATCAATTTGTGTAAATAATGTCAACTTTATCAACAGATGCATATGAATTAGCTTGCATTTACAACTCAAAATATCATATT
Organism: Metallyticus violacea; assembly: GCA_030762175.1. Classification (NCBI taxonomy): domain Eukaryota; kingdom Metazoa; phylum Arthropoda; class Insecta; order Mantodea; family Metallyticidae; genus Metallyticus; species Metallyticus violacea. Next base: position 138,199,856 of record CM060835.1, on the reverse strand, counting down.
TATTTATGACCAAACATTTAAATGATTATTTATTATCAGTGGCAATATGGCATTACTGAAATTAACTTTTATTAAAGATTTCAAACTCTCTTGGCACTGAAAATTAATGATGGTTTCAAGTAATTTCAACCAAGCATTGTCTGAATTACCAAGGTTTCAGCCATCTCGATCCCATGGTACTCAATCAATGTACTAATCTGTCCATTATTTATATATAAATTCCTGTAATGCTATTGGTTCATTCAGAACAGGTGGGTTAGCCAATCAGGTATCATATGCCATGTCATCAGTTATTTGGCTTTGGATCTTGTGGATGGGCCAATCATGCATTAAGTGAGGAATTGTTTCCTGTACAGTCTGTCGTGTTGGGCCTAGTGATGACCATACTTGCCTTATAGTTTGTTTGTCAAAATGGGATGCCAAGGGAGCAGGACCTGTTCTAACGAACCAGTGCACAGCACTCGCCAACATGCACCTGCCCACCCCACCACTCTGCAGTCAGCTCCTCACCATTGACTGCTCCTGCCCAAATTCCAGTTGATATTACTTCAAAATTAATGCACAACAGTCTCTCAGGCAGGGAGTTCTACACAGAGAAGCGCTGACCCTCCCATCGCCAGCTCTACACAGCCAGGATCTGACCAACTGCATTGTAGCCGCACCTGCCGGCCAATGCAGCTCCGTACATTCTACGGACCGTCAGTCTACTACCACCTAACACCCTTGGTGGTCTGCCTGATCTTCATGGGTTCCGATGAGTGTGAGGCCATATAATAGGTCACCATTGTCTCACCATCGAGCCCGGCCTTTGCCATCCTACCGCCTTCGCATACTGCTCAGAACCACCGTGCTGCCACTACTGTGGGACTGCATTACTCACCTGCGTCAAAATCTGGGGCAGTAAGGATGCCTACAAAAGGTGTGAGCATCTTTTAGACTTTCTGCTCTCTAGCAACCTACAAATGCTTAAAGTCAGTAACAACCTATCTTTGCCAATCTCATAAGTCAGAAGTTATTGATATTACTTTTTGTACAACATGTATCACTACTCAGATTACCTGGTCTTAGGGTCTTAGATGAACCATCACTTTCAAACCACAAACAACTATATCATTTAATGTTAATATAATAAAAATATCAATCTTTACAGGAATTCCAGGAAAACCTGGTGGGAGACCCATATGCAGGATCTCTCAGGAAGGATAGTGCAGATTGATAATATTATATCTTTTGATGATATTGACAAGGAAGCCTACCTTATCCCAGAGGCTATGTCTGACAATATCATGATATTTGCCATATACAATCATGGATAAAATCCAAGAAAGTGTTATGGAAGACCAAAGACCTTGAACATAAGAGAGGCAGAGTATCACATCTCTTTAACAAGGCAAAAATAACTGGTGACGAGAGGGGCATATCATACAGTCCTCATAGACTACAATAAAAGTATATGTAAAGCCAAAAAGTCTTCTTGGTAACCCTTCTTCCAGGAAACATTTAGCTTGTTCCAGGCAGCCAGGTTATATGCAGCATTGGCCCATGGGAGGTTTTACATGCTCAATTGAAGAAACAGTCAAAGTTCTCTTTGAGATACATTTCCCTGGGTGCAATTTGATGAAAACACCTGTGAATCCACAAACCACTATGAAAACTCTACACCAAGAACATTGCGGAGGGACTGGGAATGTGCATGTCATGCTGTCAAAATATAAGATGTTAAATGAGCAATTAATAAATTTAACCCATTTAAGTCACCAGGTGGAGATGGAAGGATTTGACTCTATAACTTCTTTCAGGCCAGTATAGCCTTCAGCTATATCCCTCAAACCTGGAGAGCTATCAGAGTAGTGTTCATTCTAAGTGCAGTTGTGACAATTGCACCAAAGCTAAGGCTTATCAACCAATTAGTCTTGCATAATTCCATTTAAAGACTTTGAAAAGACTGTTCAAAAGACACATCCGAAGGAAGGTGTAGTCAGACATTCCCCTCCATCCAAAGCAACATACTTACTAATCATCGAGGTCTTGCATAACAATGTTACAATGGCTTGTTAGCAGACTGGAGGGCTCTATGGCTAGGAAAGAAATAGCCCTAGGGCCTTCCTAGATATAGAAGGTGCTTTTGGTAACACCTCTTATGAGTCTGTGGTTTTGGTGCTCAGAAATATGAAGTCAATAACACCCTTTATAGGTGGATAAACTCCATGCTCAGGAGTAGAAGTATTACTGCTAGGCTTCTTGGGGAAAGGAGGGGAAATGTCACCATGAGCAGCTGCCCACAGGGAGGTATTCTTTCCTTCTTTCTTTGGAGTGTCGTAGTGGATAGTTTACTTCAAGATATGATTCAGAAAGGATATTACAGCAGGGCTATGCAGATGATATAACACTGATAATTTTGAGGAACTTTCCCAGTACATTCTCAAACCTGATGAATTGTGAGCTAAAGAAAATTACAGCTGGTGCATGCAGGAGGACTTCTCTATCAATTCTAGCAAAACAGTTGTTCCATTTACTAACAGGAGAAACCTTAAAGACCTAGGAAATCTTAAACTAGATAGCTGAATCCTGGAATATTCTGAGTCAGTAAATATCTAGGTTTTGAACTGGATAAGAAACTGCCTGGAACAACCATATTAACAACATTCTTCACAGCACCAGGTGGTCTCTTGTAACCACCAAACATACTATTGAATCCACCTGGGGCCTTAAGCCATACATTAGCCACTGGCTATATGTTGCAATAGTCAGGTGCCAGATATCTTACGGTGCCATTATTTGGTAGCAGTCAACCTTAAAAACTACTATAGCAAGTAAGCTTACCAAGCCACAGAGATTAGCATGCCTGTTGAGTCTTCAGAAGTATTGCAATTGCATTGGAGATTGTTGGGCCGGCCTCCCTCCCATGGATATCTACTTACAAACAGAGGCTAGGCTTACAGCATATTGCTTGGTGCATACAGGGAACTGGAGAAGTAGCTTTGCAGCTACTGGATATACCTTCATTCTAGATTTTGTGGATATTCTGGAACTGAGGATGAGGTCTGACCTAATGAACACTCAATACTGTACTTTCTCTCTATTTAAAGTAACTGTCGAATCTCGAGAAGACTGGATGGAAGGAACCATGCACGCAAAAGAATGTTGCCAACTTGTATGGTTTACTGATGGATCCCATAAAGGGATACAATTTGGTGTAGGCATATATGCCTATTTCCATTAGTACAAGCACTGGCAAATATTGTACAGTTTTTCAGGTAGAAGTATTTACTATCCTGAACTGCTTATAGGGGATTTGAGAAAGGTTATCACCAAAAACGAATTCTCATCCTCTCAAAGTGCCTTAAAAGCACTTTCATGCAACAAAGTGAAATCTAAACTAGTATGCGAATGTCAAAATGTCCTGCCTGCCCTGGCATCAAGCAATAGACTCAAACTGTGGGTGCTGGGGCATCAGGGCATTTATAGAAATGAAACTGTTCTGCACAATGCAACAAGGAAGCAGTATGACGCTATGGTCATTAGGATAACGGGCATGTGGAACATATCGTACACAATGGCAGAAGACACACAGATATATACATAGTTGTACAATAGGTTTTCTGGTGTAAAAATATTATTTCAGTTAGTTTTTTGGACAGGAATATCAAGAACAAATTAAGTTAATAGTATTATAAATAAAGATGAATCAATATCTCTTATATTATTTTCTTATAAAAGCACATATCATTCTCATAAAATAGAAATTAGAGATAACATGGATGTGATTAAAATTTTTTAAAAAGTTATCCTATTTTTTTAAAAAAATTATATATGGGACTAACTTAGTGAAGCTCATATTATAAAATAATTTGAATATGTCACCGGTTCCATACTTCAAAAAATAAGTGAAGCATTAACAGTGTGTAGTGACATATTCAAATGATTTTATAACATGGATGTGTTCAAAAATATATGTTCACTGTTGTCCAATTTCATCCTAATTCTTAATATGCTGGAGTATGCTGCATAACCTTTTTATTTATTGTAAACTTTTTTTATATTAGTATCCAGGCAATAAATAAACCAAATAATTTTTTATGTATTATTCTTATCGTGTTATGTATCTTTACAGGTTGCCACATTAACATTATAAAATATATCTAAAAGCAGAATACAATGTACCACATTTGTTTGTATATATAATAGCTGTATCTTTTGTTTCACTTAACTCTGACAGTTGGCAAAATTGTTTTACTAAGGTGATAGCTCAATGTCTTAATACAACTGATCATCATGAATTATTTTCACAATTACTATAACAAGCTGCATTGTAAATACAATGCTTCTAAGATACAAAAAATGCTGTATTTGCTTTATTAATATTAAATTTTAAAAAGTTAATATATTAATCAAAGCCTGAGTTTATTACACGAAAATGACAAAATAACATCACTGACTGCAAAAATACACACATTTCTTGCACAAAATGTAATAACACATTTATCTTAACTTACCTCGTTCTGTAACTGGAAGCTTCACTTGTACTGTAACGTGAAGTGTCACGTATTCCAAAAGAATGGGAGTTGGTATTAACAGCTCTGGAGACATCTTCAAGAATGTTAACTAAAATATCTTGCTGCATCTGCTTTAAGTGTCGTACAAGACAAGTGACATCTATTACTTGTCCATCTCTTTTTTCAAGTCTGTCAATATTAAGTAAACCATTAATACCTAAGTGATATACTTTCTAAGGAATTTTAGGTTTTCAATGCACTGTAATCCTCTGTGAACTTTAAATTATTTTAAGAGCATAATTCACCAAACTGCCAGATTTTCTGTCTAAATGCAATGAAAGATGTTAATATGGCATGTTTCTTTAAGCTTTTACATATTGTAAATCAAAAGGGTTTTACACAAAATCTAAAAAATCTACAAAAATTATGAACAAACAAATGCTATGTAAGATGGAAATGGAGAGGTACAAAAAGTTAAAGTTTTCTGAAGAGGGTACAAGAAATTATATTATAATGGAAAGACATACTGTAATTTAATTGAGTAGTAAAAATGGTTATTAATCTACTTCAGAGTTCTGAAACCTTTAGTGTTTATATCTCATAATTGCATGATCTCACCTGATAATTTTCTGGGAAGCCCAATACAGAATATTGATCTCCATGAACTCTGGCTCTAGCTCTTCCAGAACATGACCTTTCTCTGCAGCTTCATCATGCACACGCTTGATAAGTTGTTCCAGTTCACTAGCTCTTAGAGATTCACACACATGATAGAGAGCTTTTTGCATGCCATCCACAAACAAAGAAGACTCTGGACAATGAGGCAGAAATCTTTCAAAAGCCTGTGAAATGCTTAAGCCCATTTCTTGAAGCATTTTAAAGTTTTGAATAATACATAAGGCTTCCAACCATTTATTTTGCCAGTCTTCTTCTAAATCAGGGCTTGAAACCCAGTCAGCTAATAGTCCATCTGGACAGAGACTACCAGCTTGATATGCTTGCAGAGCTATCAACAGTTTTTGCAATGCATACTCTTTGTTGTTGTGCAGCAGGAACATCAGCGACACCTTTACATGAAGGAAAGAAGTGCAACAGTATATTCTTGCATTAAGAGAATAGTGAATCATCTTTATTATACAGAAATCCAGCTGTGAGGGCAAATCATAATTATAGCTACCATTAATTTTTCTTAAACTAATCAAATAACTTGATTTTTCATGCTCTAAAGCAGATATGTCAAAATAATGGCCTGCAGGTCACACAGACATACAGCACATTTGCCTCCATGAAAGAAAATCTCAGTCTACTGTCAATGTCAATGGTACTATCATTCTTACCCAGGCTTTAGTTGGAAAATATGAACTACCGGTATTCAACTCCCCTGCGTGGTGATTGGGTTTAAAGAATAGTCCCAAAGTAGTCCATGTATATCAAAGGAGGGGTGCTTGGGGGTATAGCTGACTCCAGGAACATGAATAGGAGTCCTGTTTGGTCCTCCAGGTTGGGTGTTAGACACCAGGCTAACAACCTGGTCTTGGTAAAAGATTGTTAATCAACCTCATACTAAGGAAAAGGAACATGGAATGTGAGAACCCTCTTCAAAACAGGGGCACTTATAATGCTATTCAAACAACTCGATATGGAATGCAAATCACAATACTATAACAGACTAGATGGCAAGGAAAATATATTTAGGATATGAAGACCCATACCTTATTTATAGTGGAAAAGATAAAGGAAGGAGAATTTGGAGTAGCTTTTGTAGTAACAAAAATGATGGATAGAATAAAAGGCACTAAAGCTATTAATGAAAGAATCTGCATCCTTAGGGTAAAAATAAATAAATAAATAAATAAATAAATACAAATATTAAGCGTTATGAATGTACATGCACCTACAGAAGAAAATATGAAATTATAAAAGAAGAATTTTATCAGGGATTATAAGAAGAATACAAGCAGATACCTCATTGAGATATAAAAATAATTCTAGGGAATGTGAATGCCTAGATTGGTAAGGAAGAGATTTACCAAAGCACAATAGGCAAATATAGCCTGAATGAAAAGTCAAACAAAAATGATAATCTGGTTCATAGAACTAAATGACAATTTACACTCAGCTGTGACACAGCAACAGTGCCTGGAGCACAAAGAAGTGGCTGGAGATCACTTTCTTTCTTAATTTCCATTTTGTTTGTACTCCCTGAAAATTGTAAAAATTTTCCTATTATTTCTAAATTATTACAGAGTGCATTATACTTTCTTCCCCATACATTATTTAGCTTTTCAGATGGATTTAACATAGTCAAGTGGTGAGGAAGATGGTTATAGTTATTTACTATTTTGCAAATCTTCATTCATATCTCTGCGAGATGGCAGAAAACTTAATAATCTTGATTCTAAATCTCTAAACAACTGTTTTGCATCGATGCTTCATATTTTATTGAATCTTTTGACAGAGGCAAATATTTGAATTTACTTAATTTAGTAAACTATCAGCTATCTTAGTATAATATCCTGGATTTTGCTGCAATTACTGAAGTATTCTAATAGTTATAGTATTAAACAGCAGGAATTTTCAAAAATTTTTTACGAGGAAATCACTCAAATTTCAATAATTTTGTTCCATTTACTTGAATATGTTTTGAAGACTATTGCCTTCGTGTTAAAACATTTGCAAGTAGGTAGAACAAAATTAGTGGAATTTGAGAGATTTCCTCTAAAAAATTGCAAAGTTATTCTAATAGTTATTTTTATCAGTTCATCTACTATTGGCAGTGTCATTTCCATCTTTCAAAGGTCAGAAAAATCAGCTAATTCTGTCAGAGCATCGAGCATTTTTCCTAAATGTTCTACAAACTCTATACTTGTCAAATATTTCTGTAGCCAAAATATTTAGCTCTTTCTTTGTCATCTCTTGTGTCAATCTCAGCCCTTTCAAAAGGAGAATATAAACTCTCAAAGTTTTCCCACACAGCCTGCACAGTTCTTTTAGTTGAAGCCTATCAAATTGTACAATCTTTACCAATATGTAAAATTTGTTGCTCCAAACTTTTTGCACAGGTACTTAGTCCTCTTTGGTTCTTAGGAGATTGATTGTATAGAGCATATAGTTTTTCTAAAAATATCTGAAAGGAATTTTTTCCATGGACCCCTCTGATGGAATTATTACCAGCTATCTCCAGTCTATGGTTGCTGCAATGCCACACTATGATACAGTGAAATCACTTTTTAAGCTCCATCCCTACACCATTTTTTCTGCTGAGGCACATGAAAACATATGAAACAATCTTGTAAATCTGAACCTCACCAAAATTTGCATCAATCAAACCTACTTCACATTCGTGGCAAGATATATACACAAAAGAAGGATTTAGCAACGAGTAATCCACTCTCACCATTCTTAGCAGACATATACATGAATTTCCTGAAACAAAATTAATAGAGGCTTTCCCACATATATGCAAATGTTGGTATCATTATGTTGATGATGTCTTTGCAATAGTAGTGAAAAATGGAAAGATGACACAATAAAACTACTAAACCTACAAGACAGCAACATAAAATTCACAATGGAAATGGAGAACAACAAGGTTCTTGCGTTCCTGGAATATAAAAATTAAAAAAAAATTATAATATACTGTAATTTGGCATATTCAGGAAAGATACCCATACGGATAATTATATAAAAAGCAACAGCCACAATCCAAAACAACAAAAACTAGCTATAATCAATAGCCTCACATTCAGATTAACAAACCTACCAGTAAATGAGACAGAATACAAATTGGAGTACCAAAAAATCACGGATATAACACAGAAAAATGGCTATACAACAGATCAGGTCAAGAAAAAGATAGAGAAATTCAAAAAACAAAAACAGATAAAAGAAATCACCACACTGAAAGGTTACAAAGGAGAGCAGATATATAAAAAATTTACATTCCATCCATTGGCACACCAAAAATTTCAAAAGATTTTTTAAGATGCCAACATTACTTCAGCTCCAGTGAATAAATGCAATTTGAAAAACCTCTAAAAACCAACACAAAGGACTAAATCCTACCAGGAAAACAATTAGGCATTTACAAAATCAGTTGCAAAGACTGCAATAATAAATATATAGGTAAAACAAAAAGTAACATTACCATATGGTTTAAGGAACACATGAAAAGTGTAAAATATAAACATACAGAAAAATCAGCAGTGGCATACCATTTCTGGCAAAAAACCACGAGTTGCACAATGAACCAAAACTCTTAAAAGTCCTTCAAAAACCCATAGAATTATCAGTTTTGTGGGAAAATGTATTCTTGAACGAAAACAAAGAAAATTTAATTAAAACATTTTTTAAAAAAGAAATTTATTTTAAAAAATATATGGAACTAACACAGTGAGGCCAAGTCATATGAATAAATTCATGTGATATAGGTTGTACTAAACACTCTTATTGCTTCACTTACTTGTGCGATATTTGGAACCGGTTTCGAATACTTTCCTCTTCATCCTCGGCCAAGGGTACGACTGGTTGGAGAATCCAACGGCTCTCTCAAGATGAAAGCTGCCCTGGTGGTGTTTTTATGTATTTAAAATTGGTGTTTTCTACCTTTGGAATATCAAAGTTCATTAATCGATCTATGTATTTATGAATGCAAATTTTGTTTCCCAAGTATCATGTTCTATATGTCCCCGAGTCTCTTTTAATAAATCCACCTTCTTCAAAAGTATACACTTCTATATACCTGAGTCTCTTTTAGTAAATCCACCTTCTTCACAATCTCATGGTTGAAGAAGATGGATTTATTAAAAGAAACTCAGGGACACATAGAACAGGATACTTGGGAAAAAATTTACATTCATAAATACAGAGATCGATTAACGAACTTTAATATTCCAAAGGTAGAAAACACCAACTTTAAGTACATTAAAACACCACCAGGGCAGTGCTTCATCTCTACAGAGTCGTCGTATTCTCCAATCAGTCGTACCCTTGGCCAAAGATGAAGGTCTTCAAAACCGGTTTCAAATATCACACAAATAAGTGAAGCAATAAGAGCGTTTAGTACAACATATATCACATGAATTTATTCATATGACTTGACTTCACTGTGTTATTTCCATATATATTTTTTAAAATAATTTCTTTTTTAAAAGATATGTTTTAACGATATATTGTTAATTAAAAGAAATATATGACCACTGATAGACAAAGCTATAGTGTGATGGTATTTTTAAATATAGCCACATTTATGAACTGAGCTCTTGATATTATCTTTACATTCATAAAATAGAGAACAATAACATAAAATTTCAAGTTACACTGTATAATTACTTAAAAACAATTACAGTGTACTAATTAAATATACACAGTTAACAATAAACATTCAAAAGTTTCATCGATTTTCATTGGTTTGAAATTTAATTTAAATGTTATTGTAGTTAGTAAAAGCATGTAACGTTTTTTGGAGGTTATTACAGAATGCTCTTACATACAAACATGATTCTCAAACACATATTAGAATACTATTACACAGTTTATATGCTGAATTAATTTGTTCTTTTATTTTAAAACAATGTACAATGTACTTCTAATAGTCCAATTTCCCTAATTTTCAGAAACTATTTTTCTTATATTATTAAAATGGTATATGCAGAATTTTGTTGTGAAGAAACAAATATTGGTGCTGCGAGAGCAATTTTTAAATTTTGGATTTCAGGTAAATCCCCACAACTAATAATAGGATTCCACTGATTATTAATTTGATTTGATTTAAATGCTGTATGCTATGCCTCTCCTAGTGGCCTGATTTCCCTGATTTTCAGAAACTATTTTACTTATTCTATTTAAATGGTACATATGAGTTTTGTAGCGAAAAAACAAATATTAATGTCACTAGAGCAATTTTTAAATTTTGAGTTTAAGGTAAACCCCTCTCCCCCTCCTAATAGTCCAATTTCACCGATGCTCAGACACTTTTTTTTTTTATTTCAATGGTATATACAGCGTTTCCAAAAAAAAATTAAAATGGTGGCAACTGTGCAATTTTTAAATTTTGCTTTAACCACCACTTGTTTTTCAGGTATATCCCCACTCCTAATGTCCCAATTTGCCTGATTTTTGCAAACTAGTTTTATCAATTTATTTTAAAGAAATTTACTGAGTTTCATTGAGAATAAATAAAAATTGTAGCTGCTAGAGTGATTTTTAACTTTTAAAAAATTTTCCCTTTAGATTAACCCCTAACCCCCAACCCCCAATCGTTCAATTTTGCTGGTTAACAAACTGTTACCTGCTGTGCATGATGTTATGTGCAGTGTGGTAGATGTGTACCACATAGTCTTTTGTAGATTCTTTAAATTCTGTGTTTTTTCCAAGTCCCTACTACGGAATGTTTCCCAAGAATTCAACTCTGAACTATTAAAGAAAGACAGCATTTTTGACATATGTCGTCATGTAGCAGCCTGGATATCTAACTGAGAGGAAAGCTTAAGATAATAGTCCCTATTGGAATTAGCTGTAATTTAGAGGTCCTAGAAGTACTGAAAGTGTTGGAATTCTTTATGCAAAACCAAAATTCTCCAGTTCTTAGAGCAAAACAAGAAATTGATATGGCTATAAAAACTTTGAAACAAATGACTTGCTGCATATTAAGATGAAAGTATAAGAATTGCAGGAAAAGCAGTCACAAATAAAAACCATCATGGAAAGAATATAACACATTTCAAATATTTTGAAAGAAACTTTGTCAGTCTTTGGCAAACAATATGAAAAACCACTTTGAAAACTGGGAGTTCTTTTTGGATGTAGTCATATTAAATTCAGATATGTGGCCTTCGACAATGTGAACGTGTTTTATGATAACATATCAATTCCTTGTTTATACAAAAAGGTGGATTTTAAATTAAGTGAGAGCTGGTGTGCATTACTACTTAAAGATTTTTACTTATATAAAGAAAATCCTCACCACATTCCCACTTCAATAAAAGAACTAGTGAAATCAATTGAAATTATATCTAATCTAAAGCTGAAACATGGATTTAGTGCCATGAATCTAACCCTGACTGATCAGAGAAATCATTAATAAATTCTGACACTTTCAAATATACTTTTATTTCACAAAATGAACCTCCAGTGCATAGTTTTGATGCAGAAATGTTTGCAGCTTGATGGATAAAATCTTGGCACCACAGTGCCCTTGACAAACCATTGCATCTTCAGGAGAAATCTCATTCATCTCGTATTAAACTAAACTCTATAATAATCTCTTCTGAGTAGGATATTTAGAGCACTTATAGTTTCACTGCCACCTACTCAGCTTCTATGAATGACCCAACAGTCGTTTTAACAGCTAATGATGTAGACAAAAGTTCCACAAAACATATGTCCTGAGTATATCTCATGTAAGTGAAACCATAGCAGGCTGAAGATGGGAGGGATCGCTCCCGAAACATATGTTCCAAATTTATGTAAGTGAATGGAGTTAGTGTGAAAAAAACTGTATACATTGTTTATATATATACCACTCCATTGTCAACAGCTTCGTAAGTACACTTATTTGACCATAAAGAGTGTTTTAAACATTTGACTCAGATGAGATTATTAATGGGTGTTTCACTGTGTTCGATTCAAAACTGAATTAATATATAAATTCTGTAAGTTAAAAGTACAAGTATATAGTCCGATTTTATAAATATGCTTCCTCTGTAAAAAAAAAAAAGGATATACACATTAAGAAAGTAATCATAAATTACTTTATACAAGAAAATAGTGCACATACAGTTAGCTGCTTTATATATATTTGCTAACCCACTAAGACCATCCCAGCGATAAAAACATAATGACATATTTACAAGATACACATGCAATTAAAAATCCAAGTACTATTACTTTGGGCCACAAATATACTGTACCTAAAAATTATAAGCATAGAAATTAATAAAAACTGCAAGGAATTATTAAAAGTGTATATACTTTGATCCTCTGATCTGATGTCTTAATAAGTTCTGTAGATAAACCTGATCATTTAACTACCACTAAATGATGCTTGATGATTATAGTTTAAGGGTGCAAAACTGCTTTGGTCATTAGAGCTCAAACTACCACTAAAGGTTAATCTTATTTTGATTTAAAGTAAAACCACTAAAAATCATGTCATCACATTAAAACCCTCTTGAAGCTACACAAACACACTTATGAAAGTAATTTTGGGACATGTTTCTTGAGGTAAATTCCTCACATTGTCAACCAATCGATGACTGACGAGTCAATTTCGGTAAGGTGTGTGTGTAGTTATGTTCGCTTTGGTGGTCTGTTAATGAACTTAATATGTTGTCTGCTTGCAGTATATCAAAATTCATAAGTTTGTATTCATAATTTTTATGTAGATTTTTTCCCATATATTAAGTTCTTTCGGATGTTGAACTGTTTTTAGTAATATTATGTCCTTCTCTATTTCATGATTTTCATTCCATTGCGTAAACATACCACTAAAGGGTTAGAGCAGATTAATTTCTATTTTAAAACAAATAAGCTTAGAGAGTTAAAATAAATAATATAAAACACTTCAAATGTTAATTATTGCTGACCAATAACTATATTACTGATTAAAATGATGCACTTACTTTTTCATAGAATTCAAATTCATCTTGATTTTCTATGATAAAATCTCTTGTTAGAAATTGTGGATAAGAAGCTGTTGAACAAAAATCTGTTACACCATGTGCATCATGCACCAAATTTTGTATATTCTGTTGGTTTTCCAGAGGCACTTCCTTAAAAAGTGATGATATTTTTTTCTCAGTTTCCCTGGAATAAAAAGTTGAAGCACTACAGATACAAGAATGCTTTTTAAAAAATTGAGTTGAAATTGTAACATACACACCACTAAAATTCAATAAAATGGAAGACTAGTTTCGGGAGCCATCGCTCCTATCATCAGTTCCTGGTCGACTCAATTTCGACTCAATTTTTTAATATGTTAACATGTGACACCAGTGTTACAAAAGTTCACTATATTTTATACAATTATAAGAATGCTTGTTACCTTTAACTTCCAAACATGGGAATTCATTAATAGGAATTCTCTTATTGCAGTTACAGCCTCTTTCAAAAGTCATAATCAAAACGTTTACAGGCCACTTACTTTCAATTTGATTATGTTCATATCTTAAATCTTAAACTACACACTTTCTGTTATGATGCACCACTATTACAAAGTCTTTGAAAATTGAAGTGCAAAAACAGAGAACATTTTTATATATATATAATTTCCTATGCATAAGCTTACATTATATTTATTTATTTATTTAAATAGCACTAAGTTCACAAATATTAAAATATGGCCTAGTTCTATTCCACACCAATATTTTAAATCACTTTGATATATAAATTTTAATTGACATACTAATTTTCATCATTCAACTATCTATATTTAACAGTGTATATAGCCCCAATTCTCGGTTCATCAGTAGCTTCCTACTGGTATATCTAGAGGACTTTGGCACAGTCCTTCTACTAAGCAAAGAAATGCTGTAATAAAAAAATTAAAACATGTTATACAATTCAAAATTAGCAATAAATCTGTTTTCATTTGTAGAACTCGTGCCCTCTAATTATACAAGGTAAACTCACAGATCCTCTCTCCTCGTTTGTTCTTAACTCTATACAAATATTCCCCAAGATTCTTAACCAAACATTTTCTTTGCTGCAATTTCCTTATTTAACTTCATCAATTTACCATTTATTGCTTGTTTCTCCATCCACTTGTTCCTGAGCATTCAAACAAAATATGTTCTACATTTTCCAAATTTCCACATATAGGACAAACTCTAAGCTCACAATTACTACTAAACCCCTTAAGCTCCAGATTCCTTTTCTAAACCATGCCATTCTTTCTCTCTCCTGCTTATTACACTCACTAATGTATCTATCTCTTTTAACATCCCCTTTTATCTCCTGACAGAATGCTAGTGATCTCTTCTACCTTATTATAGAATGTAATATCTGTTCATCTATATCGTCAAACGTTATTCTAATCTGTTTCCAAAAACCTCCCTCCAAATCACTTCTTCTTAACCATACATCACTCATCCTATTCCTTGTTAACTCTTCCCCAACTTTGTTTATCTAATAGAAATGCTCTACTGGCTTGTGGGTGATAAGTGAATTTTTTGCAAGTTTTTTCTTATGATAAAGTAGTCAAAGTGGTAATTTGTTTTAGGAATCTCTCAGTTTTGTGATCAATCAAGTGTTCTTTTTTCTTATCAAAACAAAAAACTTATAAAATCACTTACCACCCACAAGCCAATAATAAATTTCAAAAAATTTTCTAACAGTACAACACTACATTAGCAGATCAAATACAATGTTGGCAAATTATTACAGTTAAATAAAGCAGATTCCAAACCCAAAGAAGAAAAATCAGATGAAATTAAATCAGATCAATTGTAAAGACTGTGAAAAAAGATACACAGGCAAGACCAACAGAAATACAGGCATCAGACTGAAGGAAATGTCATTTACAAATAGATAGAAAAATCAGTTGTAGCAGCACATTTCTGGAATGATAATCATGAAATAAAAAAGGCAACTTTATTAAAAGCTGTCCAACAACCCAAGGAACTTGACATATGGAAAAAGATTTTCATAAAGAAATATGAACATAAACTCATGAAGTTCGACATTCTGGAAGCGGACAACATTTTGTACAAGTTCATCAACCGACCACCAGATTCACCAATATCACTTTCCAAACTAATATAATCCACCTTGCACCAGTCATTCAACAGTTGACAATGTGAGTAAAGGTCTCATGAAAAATGTCCTGAATTTTTTAATTTTGAGAGTGAAACTGTTCAGAGTTTTTCATTGTATCAATATTTTAAATTTTTTTAACTCAGAGTGTTTCCTTTTTCATTGGAAGTGAAGCCACAGAAATGTTTTTAGCATTTTAAAATTTTTATCTACTGGAGATTTTATACTCATTTTCACTGTGTTGATTCCTGAATATTTTAAAATTGAAACTCTAATTAATCTTGCTTCTGACACTAGATCTCCAAAAATTCAACTGGCAATCCATCTTTACCTACTGGCTTATTCTTTTTTCTGATTTGAACATGCTTAGAATTTCTTCAAAAGGACAGAGCTTCATTGTATCTTGATTCTAATTCTAAATTCCAACCCCTCATCTCAGAATCTCTGAATTCAAATTAGCATTTAAAATACTCTACCCATTGCTCTGGTACAATTATCAATCTCAGTACTCTTGTTTTTGTACAATTTCTTATAATTCCCATATTTGTTTTGTTTCTATTTCTAAGGCCTTTTTTCTACCCATTCATCTTACTGTCTAATAACCTTTTATACAGTCTCTTAACTCCATCAATTTTCCTACATCCTTAATTGTGCATTTTCTCTGCACTTATTTTTGGCATGTTTTACTATAGTTCTCATCCTTGTATTATTTGTTAAACTAATCATTATAGGTTTTAGTTTTATTCCTACTCTTTTAAAGTATACTATTACCAGCTCATTTAACAAAATTCTAATAAAAATAATGCCTCTCCACTTGTCTAAATTCATAAACAAATTATTTCCAAAGACACACAATCTTAGCATTACAGAATTCAAAATATAATAAAACTCTCCAACCTGGGCCTGATTCCACTTATAACTATTCACTTTCTCACCCATTGCCCTTTTATTTGAATATAAATCCTTTTTGTCATTAATTTCACTCCTCCACTAAACCACTAAGGAAAAATGAGTACTAATATTAACTTAATTCATCACTTTCAAATTTATACCTGACCCTAATGACACCCGACGACATACAGCTAAATTCACAACACTTTGGCCACTTGCACTGTACATTCACCAATCTTATCTTACCCCCCAAAAATAATTTAAAAGCACCAAACTGAACTGAACAAAACTGAACAAATTCCATACTTTCTTTATTCACTTCTTTATCCTTACTCCTCCTCATAACATTTCCCTTATCTTGCTCTAGAGACAAATCATCTAATATACTCCAATCCTTTGATTGCATATTTCTATTCCTTGCATTGAAATCTCCCAGTAATAAAAATTCTATCAAAGGAAATTGCTATCTAATTTCTTCCATCTCATTTCCTAAATGGTGGAAGAATCTGAGCTGTGAAACCCGTAGTTAACACTATGTTAACTTCACCACTAACTCATCTCCACCCTAGAACTCCATACTTTAATCTTGCCCTTCCATTCCTTTCTAAATAAATAGCCCCAAGCCACCTGAAGCTCTTCCCTTAATATTCTTTCTCGAACCCCTTTTTTCCCTATAAATTCAAACTCTGCCACTCTAATCCTCTAACCATGCCTCAACTAATGCACCTTTCCAACCAAAGAATGAATAAAACCCAAAGACAAACTTTTGCAATTCCAAAAACTCAGTCTCAGAGGCCCCATCTCCTCCTTTTCACCCTATTCTGAATCCCTCTAACTTTAAATTCCTGCAATTTGTTCCTACTTTTGAGCTTGATACCTCCAACTGCCAAGTCTTGATGCTGCCTGGGATACACATGTCTTCCCATAAACCACTTGCAAGTTTTAAAATACTTCCACATGATCACACAATGCTGGAATCCAAGTGACATCTTCCTCTCCCCTTCTTCCTCCCTCAATCTACCCTCATCCATAAGAATCCAAGTATGGCTTCCTTCTGAAGAGAAGTAAAAGCGTGGGTTCCATGTTGTACATTTACAGCACGATAAAGAACCTCAAGCCTGAAAGAAGAGACCTTTGAGCAAAACTTGTCTGCCGTTTCATGCCCTAAATTGAATGGGATGCTGATGACCTAAGAAGTAAAAGAGTATAAAATATAGTGAACTTTTGTAACAGTGGTGTAAATTATTAACATTTAAGAGAAATTGAGTCGAAATAGTAACATACACACCACTAAAATTGAATTGAATGGAAGACTAGTTTCGGGAGCCATCGCTCCTATCATCAGTTCCTGGTCGACTGAGTTCCTGAGTCGACCAGGAACTGATGATAGGAGCGATGGCTCCCGAAACTAGTCTTCCATTCAATTCAATTTTAGTGGTGTGTATGTTACTATTTCGACTCAATTTCTCTTAAATGTTAAGTAAAAGAGTGTTCATAAATAAACAAACAAAAAAAAAAAACATAAGATGATCAATGCTTTGATTTCGACTTTGTCAGTATTCTCATACTGTAAATTACTTGGATTCTGTAGTTTACTTCTCAGCTCCAATACTACCTGGTAACACGTGCAAATAATCAACAAGGTATGTAGCTCAGCCTATTGAAATGCTAAAGTATCTTTATATTATAATAAGTATTAGTGATTGAGAACTGTTTTGAGTTTTTCTTAAAACCTTTGCATTTAGCAAGATTAAAAAATTTGGAAATCTATTAATACATTTGAATAGCAGAGAAATGTCTGCTTTGCTGAAAGAGTGTCAGGCAGTTGGCTGACTAATGCAAATCGCTTCTACCTCTGGTATTATAACTGTGACCCGCAACACTATATTTAAAATTGTTAAAATTATCTAGATAGCACCTAAGTGAATTCATATATTCACCGATAAAAGTAAGGATTTCTAAGATTCTTGGATAGGGGTCTACAAGATTAGCATACTCCAATACCATACATGATTCTTAATGCTCTTTTACTAAATACTAAACAACCCCCAAAAATTACCCTATGTCTGAGAATGGAGTGACAGTAAGCAAAATTAACAGTACACAGCCTTTTCTGATTCAGAGGATTTCTCAGGCTTCTTAAGGCAAAAATGCTAGGCAGGGCTGGGATGAACTGAGGAATTATGTTATCTTTATGTCTATTCCAGTTTAGCTAATAATCAATTTCTAATCCTAAAAATTTGGGAATGCATTATCTGCCTTCAGTTGCAGTTACTTTCCTGAAATTAATGCACTGGTATCATCTGCAAAGAAAATCACTTTAACTTCAGTGCTAAGACTGCCATGCAAGATCAATATATATAAGAAAAAGAATAGGATCCAATACTGAACCCTATGGATGCCTTGCTTATTGGTATCCATTTCTGACATGCATTGGTTAACCACTGTCTTTTGAGTTCTGTTGGTTAAATGTGACTCAAACCAAGCTATTGAGGAAGTTTTAGGCCATAAGATTTTTTTTAAGAAGTTTATGGTTAATTGTATTAACAGCAATGACTAAATCGCAGAAAAGTCTTAATGCAAAGTCCTTTTTTATTTGGTGCTGTAATATTCTTGGAAAGTCTGTACAAGCATTTTCAGTTGATACAGTTCTTCTATAGCAGCACTGAAGGTAGGATTAAAATATTGTTTATGCATAAGTCGATCATATACTTCATTTTTCCAGAACCTTGGAGAAAGATGATAAAAGTGAAATAAACCTATCATTTAATGGAAAATCTTTGTCATCTTTTTTGTGTAGTGAGTTGAGTGCTTGCTTCAACTTTCCTGGAAATATTTTCCAATAAGATGCAACTATTACATAAATGGCTGAGAGATATAAGTACTTATTTCATGGACACAACATTTCAGTAATTTAGTTTAGACCCTAAAGCATTCCGTGAGTTCGAGAAGCAGTCACAAAGACTTATGAACATAGAATTTGTCATTTACAATTACCATAGTAGTACACATTCTTCTACAATTTCAAAAAGTACAATATATCTGCATATATGGTTACAATAAAAATGAAAAACAAAGTCACTCCTAGAACAACTCAGCTAAAACAACAGAAAACAGAGAAGCAAAAGAGACATATTTACATATACAATTATATAAAACCATTAATGCTTTTGAGTCAGTATAATATATTTTCATTCGTATATTCCTTTACAGAACTATAGGCCTTTTTACACAGGTATTTTTTAAGAGCAGATTTGAAAGAATTACTATTGTTTATTATGGCTTAATAGGCTAGAGGGAAGAGCTTATTTCATCCCAACCATATGAATTTTTAACTTTAAATTAACTAATTATTTTCACAATTTTTGGTAAAACATTGGAATTTATAGAGACTTGAAATATATGTTAGAATATGCTTTATGTAGAAAGCTTAGAGTGGTCATTCCAACAACTTGTTTTCATATGCTCTTAAGCAGTTTTTAAAAATTAAGTGTTGAAAGCATTAGCTATATCATAATTTTCATTGATCTTGACATTATTAATGTTAAGGATGATATGCTAACCTTTAGGAAAGCTCTACCTGTATTAGTTTTTATTACGGTCCATAAGGTTGGTAGAGCAGAAAAGAAAGCCTTATGGCCTTAGCTCTACCACAATAAATAAATAAGGTTTTAGCTTTATTGTTTCATTTACTTAAGACATGTGAAAAAGATCTTTTAGCATCTTTGATTATCCTACTAAGTATTGTGCAATAATTAATGGATATCATTGTATGATTCAGTTGAACTACACACTCTTAAAGCTTCACTTATTTTTCATAAATGTATGGAACCGGTTTCGAGAACATTTTGTTCCCATCTTCAGCCATGCTAAAGTTCAACAATTGTGCAATAAGTTTTATAATATGATTTTAAGGAAGAATCTTCACTCGTATGGAGCTGAAGATATATTTTTCTTTTTGTTACACATTATATCCTAATTTCCAAGGTTATCCAAGATTTATTCTATGCACTTTTAGATCTATGGATCCTTTTTAGGGAATATTTTGCCTCAAATAATCTTGAAATGAAAGTGCATTAAATGTATTATTTACATGCATAAAGGAGTAAACACAGTTTTCATTTTCATTCATAAGGCCCATTCTTTAAGTTCTTCATTCATTCATTATTTATTACTATATATAAAGAAAAATTTGTTCAAAATCAAAATATACACGACAAGAATACTAGACAGAAAGCAAATCTACATAGACTGATTTCAATACTTTCCTGCCAACAAAAAGGCATTTTTTATGAATGCCTTTTAGTACAAAATGCTATTACCTCAGTCTAAAAGCATAATAAACAATGATAATTTCTTTAAATCTGCTCTCAGAAAATACCTATGTAAAAAGGCCTATTATTCTGTAAAGGAATATGTGAGTTACAACATATTACACAGAGTTAAAAACACTGCATTGATTTTATATCAATGCATGTATAGTTAAATTTGTTATGATTAAGTGAATTGTTTATTTTAGTTGTTTGGTTGAGTTGTTCTATGTGTTCTTTTTCATTTTTATTGTAACTATTTACTGTATATGTAGACAAAATTTTTTTGTAAATGTAGATTGTGTGCTACTGTGGTAATAGTATATGATGAGTTCTATAACCGTAGGTCTCTGTGACTGCTTTGTGAACTCACTGAATGCTCCAGGAACTAAACTAAACTACTCTGACATGGGATACATTTTTATATGCATTGTGTTAATTTTTGCATTACTACATTTTATCTTGATCATATGCCCATCAAAGTCAGATAGACCATTAATAATAAAAAATACTGCAAAATTAGGATTTTTTGTAACGTCTAGAAAAATATTTACTGTTGCAATGTTACAACTAGGAGTATTCTTGTAGCAAATTCAATTGAGAGTTGTACATTATAGCTACTGATTAAATTGACCCAAAGATATTAACAATATTGCGATATAAAAAAGAGAAAGTTTTTATTACTAATTATGCCATACTTTTACATAGTACAATTATTGGCACCATATATTTTATTTACTATTTATAAGTTCTTACTACTTTTATCATAACCAGATTGCCAATAAACAAAATCTACTCTCCTTGGCTTGCTACATAAATTTACACTTTTAATTTAGATTTTAATTTAATGTGGTAATTGCATATGACAAGTTCAATGTTCGTAGGTCTCTGTGGCTGCTCCATGAACTCACTGAATGCTCCAAGAACTAACTAGCTACCACAGTGTTAAGTTATATATCAATGTTAAATTGCTGTAATAAAACTCATACTTTTACTTGCTCACCATAAAATTATTCTAAACCTATTTGATTATTTGCTGTGTTAATTACAGTTATTAAGAAGCGGAGTGTATTGTCGATATCAGGGAGTTAAAAAAAAATAAAAAAATACTGGGCGTAAAATGAACTTAATTAAACTGAAATTCACTTGCTATGCAGTCTAATTACTGCCGTATAGCAATAAAATAATCTAAATCCACAAAATGCTGTCTCTTAAAATTGCCAATACTTCCTATGAAAACGTAAGATTAAGGCGCACTTTCTGTGGAGTTTATAAAACGCATTTGAGCGTTTAATGCGCTGATATGCTATAATCAGCCTTCAGCACTCTGTTTTATTACATTAATATATGCCTTTTCCCGATAGTTAATTTCGATTACATGCTCTTGGAGCTCATGTCCCTCATAATGCAAAGTCCAGAAGTGGCTCAATTGTGTGCTTTGCACTAATTTGCTCAAGGTCGTTTATTGAAAATATATTTGTTCTCAGAGAACAGGACTAGAGAAACTTATAAACTCACATTTCACAATCAACATCGCATTTAGCACAGATATCTACTCTAACTTACATGATTAAATTTAATTTCACATTTCACGTTTACCACCTCCTGTGCTTTCCAGTTTGTATGGGAGTTCACAGTTCTATAGCACGGCACACCCACCTATCAAGTTGACAACTTACGATTTGACATACATGGCGGCCAGCATGTGTATTTTGTTTTACAAAGTACTGAATGCAGAGGACTCTGTAACATAAACTTCATATGTAACGCTATGATTGGTTCATTGTCAAAATGACGTGGTCGTCTGTTTTGTTGCCGCA
The DNA here is from genome assembly GCA_030762175.1 of Metallyticus violacea. Classification (NCBI taxonomy): domain Eukaryota; kingdom Metazoa; phylum Arthropoda; class Insecta; order Mantodea; family Metallyticidae; genus Metallyticus; species Metallyticus violacea. Next base: position 138,177,587 of record CM060835.1, on the reverse strand, counting down.
AACATCTGTTGAATCTGTCAAAAGAGTAGTTTGCAGATAACGACAAATTTTATTAAATAAACATGGAGAAAAATGCAAAATTTGCAATTTACGGTACAGGTATATTTGTATGCTACTTTTACTATGGAATACTTCAAGAAAAAATTACACGTGGTAATTATGGTGAAGGAGAAAATCAAGAAAAGTTCACGTGTATGTTGGCTCTGGTGTTTTTTCAGTGTGTGGTGAACTACTTATACGCCAAATTAGTTCTCGCTACAGTAATGAAGCAAGGCGAAGATAACACCAGAATGCTCTACTATTCTTCTAGTGCACTCACATATCTGTTAGCTATGGTGTGCAGTAACATGGCATTGCAGTGGGTAAGCTATCCCACACAGGTAGTAGGCAAATCTGGAAAACCCATACCTGTCATGGTGTTAGGTGTGCTACTTGGAAAGAAAAACTATCCATTCATTAAATATTTATTTGTACTGCTCATTGTTGTGGGTGTGGCACTCTTCATGTATAAGGATGGAAAATCAGGTGCCATCGAAACTTCATTAGGGTTTGGTGAGATACTTTTGATATTATCACTTGCTATGGATGGATTGACTGGAGCTATACAAGAAAGAATGCGGAGTGAGCATCAAACTAAATCAGGCCATATGATGTTGAATATGAATCTCTGGTCTGTTCTGTACTTATCTGCAGCCATTTTAATCACCGGAGAAGGCATTGCTTTCCTAAGATTTGTGCAAAGACATCCAACAGTTATTTGGCAACTTGCCACATTCTCAGTAGCAAGTGCCCTTGGTCAATTCTTCATTTTTCTAATGGTAAGTGACTTTGGGCCATTACCATGTTCTATAGTGACAACAACTCGCAAATTTTTCACTGTCCTTGGTTCAGTACTACTTTTTGGGAACATGTTACTACCAAGACAATGGTTAGCAACAGTTATAGTTTTTACCGGACTTTTTCTTGATAGCATGTATGGTAAATCAATTGTGAAAAAGAAATAGCTTTACTACCATATTGGCTTATCTTGCATCATCAGTGACATATGTGTAAAGTGACTACTAGATTTCTTAGAATCCTTCATTCTCAAAAATCATGTTCAATAATTGGTAATTTAGCAATTATTATGGTTATTGACAATTACTTAAAGTAACATAATGGTTGCTTGCTAAGTCAAAACTTACTCAAAAATGAGTAATATTCTACCTTTAACATGAGATTATGTGAGAGTGATGGTTTCTAAGAACTTATCCTGTATTAATTTGGAATTTTCCCATGACCAAAGTTGTATTTTATTTAATACCAAGTTGATGTTTGATAGTGTTCCTGGGTATTATAAAGATAATTTTCCTCTCTCAAATATGTTGAGAAAGATGTATAACTCACATGTGCCTTTTGCCGTATTGTTTGAACAAATGTTTACATACAGGTAGAATTTGTTGTTATTCTAAACCATACAACTTGCCAAGGGCATTGGCAGATATATTTTTTTTAATATTGTCATTAAAGCTTATCATCATTGTATATTATCCATAATATCTCCTATTTTATTTCTTGAACATATTAACAGCTGAGACAGTCTAGCCATGAGAGGATGCCCAATGCCCCTTGTAACATACTGATTTTGATAACTAAAAAAATAGCTGAATTAATAGGAAGATAAATAAGTACTGATCTTTTAAGTACACAGAGCATACATAAGTTATCATTATTAAGATATAAATAAATGATAAAATCTTGGTGAGGTAAAATATTAAACCAACATCAGGTAGCTTATTGCTTAAAAATAGAACTGTCAAAAGGCATGAAAGGTAATTATGAATGCCCTCACTAATATTTTTATTATGCAGTAATCCATGCAAATAGATATGATGCAAATATTTAGGGTGCATCTAGTTACATATTGCCTCTTCATATTATATTCTTTGTAAAATTTCCATATGAATGTAAAGAAAATTATCATTATTGATAATTGCTAATCAGTTAGTTATATTCTGTTATGGTGTCCAATGGAAGATACAGTAGAGTCCTCATTTTCTGACATTCGATTATCCAACATTCTGAATTCTTCTCCAATGATATTGGGAAACTGAATTTTTACTTTTCATGGGACTGTAGGTCATGCAACATCCTCTAAGTGCAGTCTTCAAACAATGAAAAATTATTAATTTATATAATGCGGGTAAATTTCTTACACACTTCACTTACTGTAGGTAAGGGACATGTTTCGGGAACCGTGGTTCAGTTCATATGGGCTTTTAATTCTTTAATTAACGAATTCTTAATTCTTAAAGAATTAAGCAACCCATATGAATTGGCCATCTGGGAGAATATCTTCATTCTAAAAAACCAAATAAACACAATGAATTTCGACCTTCCTCATGTGATTACCTTTCGAAATTCATTTCATATCCACTAGAGGTCACCACATACAACATAATAGTTTCCACGGGACCAACACGAGCACCAAGAAACAGTGGGCCAACAGCTGAGGATGGAAACATGGTTCCTGAAACATATCCTAACTTAATACAATGTGTAAAGTGTGTAAGAAATTTACCCATATTATATAAATGAATGTATAATACCTTCACTGTAAAAAGCTTCAAAATTAAACAAACTGGAAAATTAACTCCACTGATTCAATAACAATGTATCATTTCTGGCACACAATAGGTATATAACAATATACAATATTTGAGCATTGTTTATATGTAATTTTCAGTTCATTAAATAAAATGAAAGTAATATTAAATAAACATTTTTCCTAAATTAAATTTATTGGATTTAATATTGCAACGTTTGATCATTGTTTCTACTTTTGAATTCACTAAATAAAATATTTTCATTATTATTTTAATTGTACCACCTGTATCCTGTGTACCAAAAGCACTGTCGACTAACATTATATCCTTTTGCACTTATGCTGGGGCAGAATAGCAAAGATAAAGCATATGACGACATGGCAGATATGGAAGGAGTAAGGCACATTCATTTAAGCAAACATCTCTCTCTTAGTGCCACAATGACTACAGTGCCTTATTATCAGTACAGTAGTTCAATGCACAATTAAAACAATTATTGCTTGCATATCTTCTTATAGTTTTTATTGCTCATTTTATTTATTAATACAAGCTGAACTTTCCAGAAATTTTGTGATCTATTTACAGAGGAGGAGAAATATATAAAGTTTATTGGTCCACAAACATGTCTCACCCTTCCTTAAACAGAGAATAGTTAGTTTTATTGCATTTTTCTCATTGTGTTGCATAACCCAACTTTTTCAGTTATTCAACATCATTCAGATCCCATTTATGTTAGATAATCAAGACTCTATGGTATATTGAATCTGACATGATCTTGTAATTCTATTGGTTACATCTCAATTGTTATGATGTAATCTGTTACATAATATATATATTAAGGTTCATTTGCTTTATTGGCTTCTACCATTTTAAAATACCATATCTTATATTTAAGTTAGGTGTGAGCATATTTGTAATAGAAAAGTGGTTAGGTTAACCTTAGGAAGCAAGTGAACATTAGTTATAGGCAGTGAGGTAATAAATGTGTATGTTTTAATAATAATAATAATAATAATAATAATAATAATAATAATAATAATAATATGTTTCCATAACTTATTGGAAGCCATTTCATTTAATAGTCATATAGTGACTAACAATAGTGTCATTACAAGCAGTGGCAGATTCAGATAAGTTAATTCTTTTTGGCACCATAATAGAAAACTATCTGCTAATTGGTTCAGTCTAGAATATAGGGATATGATACCATTACCAAAGTGCAGCAAGCAACAAAATAAAGTTCTAGTTTAGTCTTAGGAAGTGGGTGAACATTAATATAAACAAGAGTTGCCATTTTTACATATGCAATACTTTATGCCATGGTTTTACAGCCTTGCTAATCTCTAATCCTAATGATCTGGTCAGTTATTATGAAATTATTTGTAGTGAAATATCTATAAGAAAACTAAATTCTTAAAGTTTTGTTTTCAAAAGTTCCTAAGTGGAGTTAAATTCTGCAACATGCTACTTATGCAGCAAAAACCAATATGCTGAAAATCTCAAACATTTCCTTAGTTCAAATGTTAATTACTAAAAGGAAAAAAAGGCTAATAATTAACTACTGCAAAGCCTGTTTAATACAATAGCTACATAAAATGTGTAATTCAGAGTTTAAAAAAAAGAAGTTTCTATTATTTATTTTTAATGCTGATTGAGCTGTCTCATAGATATGCACAATTTAGAGTAGTTATTTTACTTAACTTTCCTGTCTATAAAATGAAGTTCAAAGCTAATTTATAAGCAATATCATTTTTGGATTGCATACTATTAATGTTTTATTTATTGATTGTTATATATTCGGAACTGTGAATAAGCACTAATAGTTAATGAATAGGTTTTGTATTTTATGAACGTGTATGTATAACTTTCTTTAGGCTTTCACAGCCAGTATTGTCATTATTAAATTTTATCATTACTGGGCTATTTTGCCTCAGTCATTGGTTTAAATTAATTTAAAAAACTCAGCTCATATAATATAAGTGCATTACACCTTAACCAGCCAGAAAAATTTGTTATTGCAAAACTTGCCATTCAAAATTGCCATGGAATAAAATTTGAAAAAACAGAAGTAATTGCAACAGGATATCTGGCAGAAGAGAGTCCTTAGAAATAAAGCCTCTTGCAGATAATATAAACAGAGACAGAGGTTTTTTCAAATAAATAAGACTTGGAATCCATTATTGGTCAACAAACACTATCTGTAATTGAAATCATTTTATGATATAGTCGAACTACACACTCTTATGCTTCACTTACTTGAGTCGGAGATTTGAACTGATGATGAGAACAACTGTTCTCGAAACCGGTCTACAATAGTGACAAGTAAGTGAAGCATAAGAGTGTGTAGTTCGACTATATCATAAAATGATTTCAATTATATGATTGGCTTCACTGTGAACGTTCCAATTAACATTTTTAGTTAACACTATCTGTGTTACAACCTTTCCAACATTCTTATCCCCTCCCACGTCTTAATGTTTCAATGCCTCTGCCTCTCCAGACACTTTCAGTCCATGATGATGGCAAGGCAATTGTAGCATCAGCAAAAGCTCTGGTTTTTAATTTAAATTAAACCAACAACCATGGCAAAATAGCTCAATAATGATCAATTTCTAAACTATTATATGTAGTAACTAAAATTGTTCATTGCAACATTGCACGGTGAAGCTAATTATATATTAAGATCATTGTGTGATTGAGTCAAACTAACACTCTTTTGCTCCACTTGTTTAAATATGTAGGACCAGTTTCATCTAGGAGCTGACAATGCAAATGAAGGGCTTGTGAAATGGTCCTACATATTTAAACAAGTAAGTGGAGCAAAAGAGTGTTAGTTCAACTCAATCATGCAACGATCTTAATTATGTAGTTCTTTCAGCTACCTAACAATTTATTCTTAACAAAGCAGTTTGGTTCATACAACATATGAAGCATTTTCAGCAGTCTTAAGATTAATTTTAGTTTAGTTTCTGGGGCATTCTTTGAGTTTGCGAAGCAGTCACAGAGACTTATGAACATTGAATTTGTCATTTACAATTACCACAGTAGCACACATTCTACATTTGCAAAAAATATCATGTACATTTGCATAAATAGTTAACAATAAATGATAAAGTAACACCTAGAAAAATGTAGCCTAAATAGCAAAAACCAGAGAAGCAGAAACAGACAAATCATTCAATCACACAAATTTTACTATATATATATATATATATGCATTGATATAACATTATTGCAGGTTTTTATATATATGCATTAATATAACATTATTGCAGGTTTTTAACTTGGTATAATATTGTCACTCATACATTCCTTTACAGAATAATTGGCCTTTTTACATAGGTATTTTCTAAGAGCAGATTTAAAGAATTTACCATTGTTTGTTAAGGCTTTTAGGCTAGAGGGAAGAGCATTGTGTACTAAAATACATTCATAATAAACTCCTTTTTGATGGCAGGAAAGTGTTGAAACTGGTCTATGTAATTTTTTTTTTTTTTTTGTCTAGTATTCTTGTCATATACATTTTGAATTATTTCTTATATAAAAGTTCATGAGGGATAATACGTATTCATATGGAAAAGTTAAAATATCAAATTGCCTAATGAAATTTCTGCATGAATGTCTCCTAAGTGCATCAGCGATTATTCGTATGGGTTTTTTTTCTGTAATAGGAAGACACGCTCACATTTAACTAAGTTTCCCCAAAATATAAGACCATATTTCATTATTGAATTGAAATAAGCATAATAAACTAGTTTTAAAGTCTTAATTGAGCTGGACAGATAACCGTGATCTTGTGAAAAAAGCAAAATTATTAAAGGAGCATAGGGACCTCCAGAGCTAGCAACATGGGAGAAAATCTTCATATAAATACAGAGGCAATTAATAAACTTTTACACCTCCAGGATTGAAAACATAAACTTTAAGTTCATCACACTGCCACCAGAGCAGAATATGCATCCTCAAAGTTTCACCATGAATTATCTAGCATTTCACATAGCTGAGGATGCAGACGATGGTCTGTGAAACATAGCATCTCATTTCTGGACAGATAACCATGACATAGTCAAAAAAGCACAATTATTAGAATCAGTTAAATAATCTACAGAGTTAGCAATATGGTATAAACTCTGCATACATACAGAGACAGATTAATGAACTTTGACACTTTAAGTTTCATCACACCTCCACCATAATATGCATCCTCAAAAGTACACCACAAATTATTTAGCAGTTGGCTTAGCTGAGGATGTGGCCAATAGTCTGTGAAGCCATGCAAAACATCTTCTAAACAATAACAAATAAGTGAATCCAAAAAGAGTGTGTAGTTCGACTCAGTCATACAATACTCTTAACTTGTACCTTATTTATTTTTTGCAGTTCAAATAGTATGTAAAATTTTTATTTAATTACATATGCTATTCCATAAACAATGCCACCTATTTTCCGTCAGCCCTATTTTACCTATAGTTTGCAAAAATTAATGGTACAAATTCCCCTGTGTAGTTCTATCTACAAATGTAACCATTATGCTATAGATAGCCTAAATAAATATCAAGCACAATCACACTTTACTTTACCCTTCTTGGAAAAAGAGTCAAGGGAATAGTAGATGAGTGAGGGCAAATGACATTGTCTTGGAAATAACTACTACTGAAATAAAAATATACAAATTCTAGCATATTATACTCATTAAAATGTAATACAATTTGCTTAATTTTGTGAACAGGCTGCTTTAGACTAGTAAACAAATGATGACCTTAGTTAGGATATGTATATACTGAAGAGGAAATTAGTGTGTCTAAGACACACATAGTGTGCATGGTGATATACAGCACAAACAGACTTGAGTCTATACAATCAATATTACGATAGTTACACTCACAGGCTTCTAAGTTTGTTACACACTCCTGTCCCTCCCTATGTTTACAGTTCCATGTTAACTGAATTGCATCACTATACTCTCAATGCACATATTTCAAGAAAGAGGATATTTGTCTTAGTTTTAATGAAGAAATACTGTCATGCCCTAAAGTTCTTGTAAAGATATGACAATTTTGGTAGTGCAGATTGATGTTACAGACTTAACCATCTTAATGGTTCAGTTACTAGTCAGTAACTAGCTCGAAGAACTGAGAGTACATTGGGTTATCTGTTGAGATAGATGAATGCCAGGTAAATGTTGGTGTCATTGATCTCGGGTTAATTGCATCATCATTCATATTCATTTATTCACTATGTAATGGTCTTTGGAAGTTAACTTGGAGAGTTAAATATGAACATCAAAGAGAAATCTGTCACAGACTTACCTGCAGCCTATTAAATATGGAATAGTAAATTTTCTGCTATATTAACACAATATGCTATATAGCTGGAGAGATGGCTAATCAGAGGAATGTGCTGACAACAGAATGGTGGCCATTGTTCACAGGTAGTGCATATATCGTAAACAGAGCCTGAGTTTGTGCTGTGATGCCATTAGAAAACATTGACCACTTACAGGCTGAAGTTAATATGTTTAACATTTCCTAACTTTGGCATCTCTCTGACATATGGTGTGCATTGTTCATGAGTAGCACATGTATCGTATATAGTGTTTGACTTAAGTTATTATGCTTAACATTTCCTAACTTAAGTGAATAAATTGTGCATACAAAGCTGCAGACAATGGAGTGGCAATATTCAACCTGTTCACACCATCTCAATTTACTTACATAACACTAGGACATGTTTCTTAAGCTAATTGCTTCCATCTTCAGCTGTTGACTGACTACCACTACAAACTATTTGTATTGACTACTTAAGGCTTAAGTTATGCTTAAAATTTCCTAACTTAATAATATATTAATAAAATATAATTAAATACACACTTTCTGGAATTTCTATCTGCTTCGCTTATTTGCTGTCATGTAGAGGTATGGCAAGATCAGAGAAGTCTTCATTTTCCTTGCTGGAGTCACTGGTTTCACCTGTTTCTCCTCCCAAAGAAATTATGAAACTGTCAATAGTTGGTCCAGGAGCCCATCCTTTTCCCATAATTGTTTCTGTACTCTTTTCACAAGATTGCAGCACACCAACTAGTCTTCAGGAGTGAAGGAAGAAAATGCATTAAGTACATGTTTCAGTAACGCTTGCTTATCTATATAATTAGTAGACATATATGTGAAACTATACATAACACTAATAAAACCATGCAATGCAAAACATACAACTTCATTATTAATATAATGCACTTGTTAACATAATGGCACTGCCATAAGACGACTCAAGTTGGTTGAAGATGGATAGGATGTCTCTTCGAAACCAGTCCCACCGTATTTAAAAGTAAGGGAAGCATATGAGTGTGTTAGACGACAGATAGATAAAATTTACATATAAATATTGAATATATTATTTATTACAATGTTATTGTAATTTAATTTTAAGTCTTCCATTTCTTAAGTTCAATCTTTACTGGGATCAAATAAGTTACAGCATTTAGAATAAGTTGCACAAAGGAAAGGGATTAGTCATTTTAGTTGCAGTATTAACTGGCCTATTTAGTGTGATAAGCATATAAAGTGTGTGATGAACTGCAGCACAGGAATTTCAACTATTGATGAATGTGTAGTCATATTGGAAGCAGCACTGTACTTATATGTTATTCGACAAATCACTTTTTAATGTAAACTATTGTTAAAAAAAAGTACTCAAGCATAATATACTAACCCAAAACAGGAAAGAAGATGCTGAAATTGTCTGCTTCTTGCTCCCAACAATTTTGGTTCCTTCATAAGTATCATTCATTGAAACTCTCTCAGAGAAAAGGTGGCAGTTTTTCCTTAGATGCTACGTTTTTGTTCCTCCATAGAATGTGAACTATTTGCTTAAACATCAGTTAAAAGTTCCCCAGAGATAAAAGTTTAAGGAGGTTAGGTGCAGAAATGAAGTGTATACCTACTTACAAAATTACAGGGTCATAGTTCTTGCATCATTATAAATTTCTAAAGTTTTAATCATAGTTTGGCTTGTACTTTTTTGTACAGAACCATAAGATATACAGATTTCTGCAAAAGACATTGAGTTATTTGCATTAAAACCTCTTAGTAAATGCTTTAATTTAATGTAATAATTCAATGCAGAGTCATGCTTAGTTGTTTTTGTAACCTAAGTATCAGATTAGAAGCATAAGTCATAGTAAAACCATTTACTTCTTAGTTTATCTAAGAAAAATTACAGTATACCCTTTTCTTGGATATCTTCTCTTATCTTTTCTCATTTAATGGCTGCATTTTTACAAGTTTGATTCATGTCACAAAAAATAAATAAAAGGGGGAGGGGAGAAGCCAACGGATAGAGGTTTTAAGAAGCTTGGAAATAAAGACATATATGTGAAAGTTCTAACCTCACAACAAAAGACAAGAATTTTTTAAGATGCATGGCAGATTCTGGATTGTAAAACAGAATCAGCCAAGAAATAGGAGTTCACCAAAGTATTATTTCAAGGATGATTACACTTGTGGCAGAAAAAATAATACAAAAAGCCCATGTTTAGATCCTTTCCAATAATGATTTGAGCATCACTAAAACTAACCAGTAGCATTCAGCTTTCTGATGCAACAGGTGCACTAAACTGCACATACAGGGCTTACCATTAAAACTGTCCCTCATGTAGGGGAAAGAGTGGGGAGCACCACTTGCAGCCGACAGGATTCAAAACACTGCACTGCTCGTGAGGGATAGTTTTTATGTGAAAGTCCTGTAGGTGAGAATTCCTAAACATTCATACGACTGAGATGAAAATGTGAGTTGGAAAATATTCACCTCAATTAATTTACAAGCAATATGTAATTCAAAAGAATGTGATTCACTAGTTCACCTGGTTCAGTTCACGATTTTCGTGCCTGGAAAGCTTCCTTAAAAAAAAATCCTTTCCCAATATATCATTTCATCTCATGTATCATCAGTGTCCACTACGTGTGGTGCCTGAGTAGTAAAAACGGGCGGTAAACACTACTCAAAAAAAAATGCTTTTGTGTTTGGTGAAACATGCAGTGATCTGTAGTCTATGCTACCAGATGAAGAATATGTTTGTCCTTACTGATGACCACTTGTTGGAATCCTGACACACTTCAGAAAAATATAACAGAGTACTGGCAGCAGAAAGGAGTTTAGTTGAATGCTATTTGGTCTGCTGAAGGCATATGTGAGAATATTTTACTGTGTGTCTTCATTCTAAATGTGTTGAAGATGCAGATGATTTTGATTTTAAACTAATATGAAGACAATTTATCAAAGAGAAGATTGCACAAGTTATGCAGATATGTAAAATCTGTTTTTAGTTTTTATTTTGCTTTCGTAAAAAAAGAAAACTGACAAATGACACAGAGAGGATAAGTATCCTTTAGTCTTGTTAACTTGAGTTGCTTTACCAACAGTATGCTGCACACTGCAAATCATGTATTTAGCCGATGTAATTCCTCTCTTTCAAATTCTGCTATAGGATAGGCATATTTAGCTGACCTTCAGATGATCTAGCAATGAAGCAGGAGATTGTTTAGACCCAAATGAAGTTCATTTATGTCTGATAAGGTTAGGAGTTCCAGCATCAGTCAATAATTTTAATTTTACTTATTTTTTTCATCTTTAGACATAAGATTCATCATTTTCTTTTCCCAGAGCAAAAGATTAATTTTTTATTTGTTTGAAGTCAGATGTAGTTTTCATCTTTGATTTCATATATATATATATATTTTTTTTTAAATGGCTGTTAAGCTTATCTTTAACTCTTGCATAGCTAATGATTTTTCATTCTCTATTGTATTTGCCATTTACTTGGTTCACAAAATCAATTGATCTTCCAGTTCTACCTTCTGTTCTTAAACTTTAGACATTTTATCTTAGTTAATTGTATTTTACAGAATCTGAATAGATTTATTTTATGTGGTAATATTTTAATAAATTTTAAAATCTGCTGCATTGCATATAATTAATTTCATTTCATAAGGATAACAATTGAACTAAAATATGCAAACATTTCTGAATAAATGGTAATTATTAATCAGTTATTATCAAAGAGTTAATACTAAGCTGCTATGTATGCATTGGCATTATATTATTTGTTTCCACATAAACTTTTTCCTAAAAGAAAATGAAATGGCATTACTATGATTTTATGCATTTTGTCCAGTAAACGGTTTCGTAGGTAAATATTATTTGTGATTTTTATTTCTACCACTTCCAGTCTCTTAGAATTTATTCAGCATTGAACATATAGAATGCATTTGCAAATTCTTCCTAAAATCTTCAAATTTCATGATGAGTTGACTTTGTACTTAACACTTGTTTTGCAATACTATACCTTCATTTCGAAAGCATGTGACCATACAGTTGCCTTTCCAGATATTTGAACTTAACACTTATTTTATAATATATGTCATGTGAACATGACTTCAGCAGATAGCACAATATCCAGCATTAGAATCGCCAGCCAATGGTTGAAATAGTGATTGCCAGTGAACCTCCATTATATTTATATTTTTGTTATTAAAAACCACTAAGAATACAGCAACTGTATTTACCTGTCTTTTGGCCAGCTCAGCAAATAACTGATTTCAGAAGGGCTAAAATTAGCAAAAAAAGTATTTAAAATATTGCCATTTAATGTGATGGGGAAAAACCTACATTTATTTATTACAAAATAAAATTTATATTAACACTGATTTAAATCTTTTTGACAAATTTTGAACTTTTAGTTACATTGCTATAATAGTTATGAATAACTGGAATTTTCACAGTGAAATATAGTATTATAGTGAATATGCATAGTAAAATTTGAATGATTTCCTCAATAATAATTTGTTATATTGCTTTAATAGTTGCTGTAAACAAAGGCATCCAAAAACATTTAAACTTATGTGTTATTCTAATTATTTTCATTAATTTTGGACATACTTAACTGTTGCAACACCCAGCATTCAATTAGCCAATTTATTTTTTCACAATTCAGACTTAGTTACACTGAATACAAACAATTATTTTTCAATATAAATTTGACGGTATAATAGATGCACAACAATGCACAACAATAGATGCACAACATAAGTACAATGAGGCAGATTCTAAGGAATGGTTTCAATGTGTAAGGCTTTTATGAGTTTTTTTCTTTATATATATATTACCAAAATTTTCCAGATAGCATTATAATGTTGATATTGACAATATACTGTTCATTCTGGTATGCATAAAATAGTCATAGCATATTGACAAGTAATGGAAATAATATATGTTAGTGTATAAGAAGTACTTCTTTGAGAAATAGCAAATGATATCCCAAAAGTGGACAGTTATTTTATGCTTAAATATTTCCATACAGTATTTGTAGTATCACTTTGCATGTAACATATCTCAAACTGTTTCAAATTCTTTAAATAAGGAATGTTTTTTGCAGTGAACTTTATTAAACTCTGATTGAAAAATAATATCCTACAATGAACTTGAAACACATCTTCGTATTGTCCATTCTCTGCATATTATATTTTCAATGTTTTATGGTTCTGCTTTCTGTTATCCTTTGTTAGCTTTAAGTATGTTAAAATCATGTTTTCAGATCCATTTTCTCTTTACGAAACAGTATTAGTCAAAGGATATAAAAAGCAGTATAGTAACAAAAAGTGACAAAATGATGCATATAATAAACTATGATGAAAATGCCTTCAACTGTTTTAATAATTTAAGCATTTTATAGTTTCATAACTTTATCTCAAATGAAAATATCCCTAAAGTTTTTCCTCTATAATTGTAATGTAACTTGTCACAATCAGATATCTATAAAATCACATTGGCCATAATAAAACTGATATAATAGCATGATATTATCTTTAGAAACATTAATAATAATAATAATAATAATAATAATAATAATAATAATAATAATAATAATAATAATAATAATAATAATATAAAGAAAGGAAAAAAGCTTGGCATGGAATTTCGAAGGCAGATTTGTAACACATTATTCAGTATATGCAATTACATAAAGAAGTTTTAAAATAATTGCACTCCATGCTTATTAAAATATCAGTGCTAAAGTTTAAATAAGTCTTGCTGTATAAAATATGTCATTATTATATTTACTTTCACTCATTTTAAAAATCAGTACAGATATAAATAATTTGCCTTCTCATGTCAAAAGCTTTTAAAATATTTCTTTGAAATGTATATTGATTGATCTATAACTTGTTTCTCCAGCATAAGAGTAAAGTAATAATATGTTCCTTTAGGCTTCCAGTTGTGCAGTAGAGCTGGCATTTCATAACTCTTGTGCTGCATTTCCTCAGAGCTGAAGGTTTTAAATACTGCCCCTTATATAGGGTTGAAGATAACAACTTCTTGCTGTTTGATTGGCTGAGTAATGACCAGTAATCAACACCTCCAGGAGAGGTTTATTGTTAAGATTTTAACCATAGTAATCTACAAGTAGGTTATATCTGTATAGAACAAAAAGACCTCTGTTTGAACATTCTTCATATGCAACATAACAAGCCAGAAAAATAATTGACAGTAGCAGAACAATAATTCAGACTAAACTTTTCATTCAATTTGAAAGACTGCATAGTCAAGAGAATTGATACTTTTATAAACAGGCATGTTGTCATGATCTCATCTAACTCGCTTGGTTGTAATATCATTTATCTATAACTATCTAACAAACTGGGCCCATATCTAGGGGGTATAACTACAATAATAATCTCTTTAAACGGGATTTTAATAGGAAAATATCAGGCTTAGGTATTCACTGAAAACACAAACTTCATTTAGATATTAAGAAGGTAGTATTTATAATGAATAGTTACCACTTCATTCACGATGGACATCAACTAAGATGGAACAAAAAATTTAAATTTATATTCTGGTGATAAAAGAGATGCTTTAAAAATTTTACAATCATCAACTCCCCCTCATAATAATGAATTCCAACTAGGTTTCACTACCCCACTAGAAATCAGTAATATCATTAGGAAACTAAAATTAAAAAACTCTTCTGGCTATGATGAGATCAACAGCAAAGTCATAAAGGCCTGTGCAAAGGAAATTAGTAGCCCCCTTAGTCACTTGTGTAATGAATCTTTAACATTGGGTGTATTTCCTGAGAGGCTAAAATATTCAATAGTGAGGCCTTTGTACAAAAAGGGAGAAAAGATAAATGTCTTTAATTATAGACCTAAAGCTATTTCACCTACATTTTCTAAGGTGCTTGAGAAAGTAATGTACAATAGACTTTACCATTACCTTGAAAGTAACAATATTCTAGTTAGTGATCAGTTTGACTTTAGAAAAGGAATTTCAACAGAAAATGCAATCTATAAACTCACTAATGAAATTTTAACTACATTTAATGAAACAGCACATGTAGGAGGAATATTTTGTGACTTAGCTAAGTCTTTTGACTGTGTCAATTATGAAATTCTGATAGATAAATTAGCTTACTATGGAATAAAAAACCAATATTTAAAATGGTTTGTATCCTACCGTGACAAAAGGAAACAAAAAGTAGTGATAAATTGTCCCTTCAATAATAAAAACAATGCATTGGAGTGGGGAATGATTAACCATGGAGTGCCTCGAGGATCTGTTCTGGGTCCTCTTCTTTTTCTAATATATATAAATGACCTCTCCTTATCTATCCAAGATATAGGAAATGCTGTTCTATTTGCAGATGACACAAGCATATTGATAAATGGAAAGAGCCTTAATGATTGTGCCATTAAATTAAATTTGGTTCTCAGTTCATTGTGTGTATGGTTCAAAGCAAACAAATTGTCTCTAAATCTAGATAAAACAAATGTTATGAAATTCATTACTCATAGATCTCCAGATCCACAATTATAGATAGGATATTATAACAGTGTACTTTCACAAACCAAATATATTAAATTCCTTGGTTTAATAATTGATAACCATCTGAATTGGAAAGATCACATTGATCTTATTACACCTAAACTAAGCAGTGCATGCTATGCAATACATGCATTAGTAATGTTGGAGTCAATTAAGACTTTAAAACTAGTTTATTATGCTTATTTCAACTCAATAATGAAGTACGGTCTAATATTTTGGGTAAATTCAGTTAAAAGTGAATGTGTCTTCCTTTTACAGAAAAAAGTCATATGAATAATTGCTGGTACACACAGCAGACATTCATGCAGAAAGCTCTTTAGGAAATTTGAAATTTTAACTCTTTCTTGTGAATATATTTTATCCCTCATGAACTTTTATATAAGAAATAAACAAAAATTTGTTCAAAATCAAAATATACATGACAAAAATACTAGACAAAAAGCAAATCTACATCGCCCAATTTCATCACTTTCATGCCATCAAAAAGGCATTTATTATGAGTGCATTTTAGTATACAATGCTCTTCCCTCTAGCCCAAAAGCCTTAATAAACAATGACAATTCCTTTAAATCTGCTCTTAGAAAATACCTATGTAAAAAGCCTATTATTCTGTAAAGGAATATATGAGTGACAATATTATACTGCACAACATATCAATGTATATGTAAATATGTATTAATAAAAATTGTATGATTGATTTGTCTGTTTTTGGTATTGGTTGAGTTGTTCTAAGTGTTCTTTTTATTTTTATTGTAATTATTTATGTAGATGCAAATAAATTTTTGTAAATACAGATTGAAAAATACTGTGGTAATTGTATATGACAAGCTCAATGTTCGTAGGTCTCTGTGGTTGCTCCACGAACTCACTGAATGCTCTGAGAACTAAACTTAACTTCTCAGGAGGGATAGCAGCACAACCTCTCACCTTGATATTTCCCTCTCAACTTTTTTTTTAAACATGCTTCCATTTTGTGCATGCACAGACTCTAATTTTAC
The DNA here is from genome assembly GCA_030762175.1 of Metallyticus violacea. Taxonomy (NCBI): domain Eukaryota; kingdom Metazoa; phylum Arthropoda; class Insecta; order Mantodea; family Metallyticidae; genus Metallyticus; species Metallyticus violacea. The sequence goes on along the minus strand of CM060835.1, from coordinate 138,161,125 downwards.
TTACATACATGTAATCTTTCTCCAACTTCTGAACTTCCTGCTTTTGAACAAACTTATAATCCATTCCTTGCGTTGTCGCTCCCCTATATGTCACATCATAAGTAGAGCTATAGAGATATATAAAAATAAGAATAGTATTAAGAGAAGTGTGGTAGAACCTATGAGCCAAGAGCAGATATAAGAAAATGAAATGCTTTCTGCTCTTCTGATTGCTTAAATTTGTAAATAATCTGATGTATTTCTGCAGCTTTTTGTCCTACAAGTAAGTGGAGCAATTCGACTCAATGATCTTAAGATACGTGAATATTTTTTTCTGTAACTAATACGAAAGGAGCATTATACATATAGAAACAGGAAAGGGCACACCACATAAAAAGCAATTATGGAATGAATTCATTCTGTAATGTTTACTCATGCTGTGACTATTTTTATTTTAATTTGGCATGGCCATACATTATGACCATTTTTTAAACTCTTGTATTATCAATGAATTATGATATTGCAAATTAATCCAAAACTTATTGATACCTAAAGTTACTGACATTTGCCTTATTGGGGGGAATGGAAACTCTGTAAGCAAAAGATCACACAGGTTCAAACTACGCCTTTCACTTTTGTAACTGGTTTTGAATAGATGCTTGAACTGAGTCTTAGTGATGGCCTTTGACTGTGCAAAAATGGAAGCTTTCCCACAATTTCTTTTCATTGTATCTTAATTCATTTTTCCTTACAAGCAATAAACTTGATTTCATTGTATAAATGACACATTTTTCACTCCTTAATTGTTATTCCACTGGACATGTTGCATCTGTTAGATGAGTGTATTAGTTTTTAATTTATGTATTTTTTTTTCTTGTAAAACAGCCCAAAAGTTGATTAAGCCTTGAAAAAAAGTAATACATGCATATATAAAAGCACATTGAAAATATTCATACATTTGTAGTATAATCAATTTTTTTAGTTTTAATACTTGATAATGACATATTTTTATACTGTTTTGGTAATAACTGTTTACAAAAGCACATGGAAACCAAATAAATGTATGTTTACAAAGCAGTTTAAGTTATTGCACAATGAATTAACCTATCTCAGGTGTAGGTTATCATTAATTTATAATGTAATATTCCATATGTACATGTTCTTGTTCTGATTCGAATGTCTTGAGCATGCTAAAAATAAATCTGAGTGCATATTATGTTTGAATTTGTTTCATGAAACCAATATTTTTCTATAGAAAATGTATTTCCTACTTTGTCAATGCTTTATAAGGCCATACCAATACTCTGTAACTCTCTCTTCCTCTATTCCTTTGTCCTTATCTTTGTACATACCTATTTACTACTAAAGAGATGATACTAATGGTTTTAAACCATTTAAAAGGGAATTGCAAGCCATCACTCCCCATTTCAAGCACTGTGCAGTGGATTAATGTTACAAATAATCCTGTGTTGTTATTTCTCTGACTGACTCATCACTGGCCGATGCTTTACTAGGAAATATATTTAATTGATATAAGCATAGAAGAGAATAATTTCAGTCTATGCATTATTTATAGTACCTTTTGTTCTATCATATGCAATTTGCAACCCAAATAATTAAAACTGGGCTCTTGTTCTTCTAAATTAATGTTTCTTCAATGACAATTTTTACCGATAAAAACGTATATTCTTTTAAATTCTGAAACTTTTGTTTTTCTTTTTAGAAATAAATAAAATAATAAATTATTTAGTACTAGCTCTAAATATATTAATATTTGTAGATAATTTGGATATTTTCTCTGATTCTAAGCAAATGATAAAGAGCTTAATTTAATTTAATATAATAAAATCATATAGACCTTAATATGGTGATGTTTATTTCATTTTGAATTTTATAAAATATTTTACCATTTAAATTTGCACCTGAGTGTTGCATACAAAAGTTTTGTAGATGTTGGTGCATAGTTTATAATTCTTTCAGATAACTTTGATGTTAAACGTTAATTGCTTCTAATGTATATCATCTATAAGTCCCTGTGCTGTTTTTTTTTTTTTTTTTGCCCCAAAAATTTAGGAACCTACTCCATCAATGAACCAAATTGAATCCCAAACATTGTCTGACTTCCATTCATCTTGACTTGGTATATTAGATTGGAATAATGTATTATTTGTTTTAATATTAAAAATAAGACATATAGCTCATGCTCCTTAATACTTTTTTTTTAATTTCTTAAATTAGTATGAAAATTATGCTGGTATCAAATTTAAGAATAGCGTATATGATGTCAGATGTGATAATTCTCAAGTAGAAACAATAATTGCGCCTACAGTTGCTGTCAGAATATGAAAATGTTTCCTCTCTCTTTTTTCTTTTTCTTTTTTTCTTTTTTTTTTTTTCTTTTTTTTTTTTTCCATTTTCTATGTTAGCAATAATTTCTTTCTTTACATTGATTTTTTAGGCTGAAAAATTTAAATATATCTCATTTTATTTCATATTTTTTCTGTTTAGTCAGTATTGGGGGAAACTATGAATTGGTCACAATGCATAAAGGTGTAAAATGATGTGAAAAAAAATTATTCCCTCTTCCAAGCACATTTACATTCTTAATGCACAGTATAGCTGGAAATATCACTCACCACCTAAAGACTGGTAACTGGTATGAGGTTCAAATGCAATTCTTTATAGACGCATATGAGAATGATGCAATATATGCAATGATGTATAACAATGACTGGATATTTCCTTATGTTGCAACATTACTATATCATGATATCATAAAAGTGAAGTGTGCTTGAAAGGTGATTTGAATGCAATTTTTATATATGAGGCATTCAATCTCAAATTGAATAAGACATTTAAAAAATTGGCCGTACATGTTTTTTTAAAATCAAAAATATTTTGTTAAAGCATCAAAAGAGGACAATTTCTTTACAATATGAAACCTCTTTCCCAGTATATTTTATAATGAATGTTAAATATTTGGCATTTTAAGAAAAATTGTGCCTTTGAAAATAAATATATCTGTAACTGTGCATTGCAGAAAAACAAATTAAGATCATACATTTTTGAAGCTTTCTTAATGGTATATAACTAATATTTATTTAACCAAGGAGTTATTTCATTATAATGAATTTTAAAGTATTGAAATACATATTAAAATATTCTGTATTAAAAATGGAATAATTATCAGTTTTAAAAAATGTGGTCAATATCAGAAACAGCTAACAAAAATTAAAACTTTATTTTAACGTAGGTATAGTACATACTCTTGCTGCACAATCTCACTGGAGAAGCTGCATGCAAATACAAGTGATTTGAAACAACTCCAGTTTCATTCCAGATTTATTATCTTGCTTCCTGTTAACGATAACCATAATCTAAAAAGTGATATCGTATATAAGTAAAGAATCAAGATGATAAAACAAATTAATTCCAAAAGCAACCCCTTAGAATGAAATAATAAATAGTTATTTACAGCAAAGCTTTCACTTAATATTAATTTGGTCTATATATTCTGAAACACTTCAAAATTATTTATTTCAAAAGCTCATAAATACTCAGACATAATGTTTTTAATAAACAGGCAAGCAATTATTTGCCTAATTCTTTATATTAAATTTATCAAGCAAATTAATCACAAAATGGACATTGCATTATACTAATTAAATCACTTCATAAAATAAAAAAATTAAATCCTATATCTTTAACTTATCACCCTTCTAGCATAAAAATTATTATTGATAAATGATCCATATTTTGTTTCTATAAAGGTTTAGTTTAATATATATATATATATATATATATATATATATATATATATATAAACAAAGAAGTAATTTTGCTATCAAATTTCATATGTACTAGCATATATAATACACATGCATATATTGGTCCTGGTGGTGTAGTGGTTACCATACTGGCCTCCTAAACCCAAGATCGCGGGTTCGAACCCGGCCAGGACCTATGGATTTTTTCGGGCGTAAAAATCCTAAGTATGGATTCATGGATTTCCCTTCGCAAGGGAAGTAAAGCCGTGGGTCCCGTGTCGTACATTTACGACACGAAAAAGAACCTCATGCCTGAAAGAGAGGCCTCTGAGCAAAATTTGTCGGCTGTTTCACGCCCTGAGTTGAATGGGACGCTGATGACCTGAGATGTTAAAGAGCGTCCATAAATAAACCAATCCAACAAAAAAAAAAAAAAAAAAAAAAAATCCAAATGCATATGTTATAAAATTACTTTTTAAAACTTTACACATAAAAACACGTCACAAACTCAATTTTACAGAGGTCAGTTTTGTAAAAATTCTTACTGCTGAAAATACAAACATAGAACCAATGATTCTATGGAAAAGAGCATTAAGTTGCTGCACAACCATATACTAGGATAGTACCATTAAGTTTCCGGCCTAACCATTTTCTGGGTATGATAAAGACAGAAACTATATTTCACTTTTCAATATAGTTACGCTTTATTGCAATAACTTCTCACATCTTTGAATTAACATTTCAATCCCCTCCCAAAAATAGTCAGAAGTCTTATCTGCAAAATGGGGATAAACAGCATCCATCACTTCTTAGTCGCACTTAAATTTCCTTCCTCGAAGGTCATTCTTGAGTTTTGAGAAGAGGAAATAGTCACTGGGAGCTCGATTTGGGCTTAGTCTGGATGGTCGATCACCTTGAAGCCATATTTCTTCAAAGCTTCCTTTGCAACAAAAGTTGTGTGCACGGGCGCGTTGTCGTGAAGAAGACGCACACCACCACTCAGCTTTCCTGGTCTTTTCTCTTTGATGGAAGCACGTAGTCTGTGCAGTAGGCCAGCATAGTACTCCCCATTTACTGTGCTGTTCCTCTCCTTGAAGTCAATGAAGAATATTTTTTCACAGTCCCAAAAGATTGTGACCATGATCTTCTTGGCTGACTGAGTGACCTTGGCCATTAGAGGCGGTGCTTCGCCAAGTTTACGCCACTCCATTGATTCTCTTTTGGACATGGAATCATAGTAGAGGATCATAGTTTCATCTCCTGTAACATGGTTTGCAGAACTTTTCTCTCGTTGCTACGGCAGAGCTCCAAAATGCTTGACAACAGATGACTCGTTGCTGCTTTTTGACTGAGGAAAAAAATCAAGACACCCATCTTGCACTAACCTTATATATGTTTAAATGTTCATGAATAATTCGAAGGACAGTTGTTTTAGAAAGGCCCAATCTTGCTGCTATTTCTGTAACTTTGTGCAGCCAGTCTTCCATAATTTCTGCTTCCACAAGAGCGATGTTTTCAGGAGTAAGCACCTCCAAGTGCCAACCCGCACGCTCTTCGTCTTCAATGCTTTCTCGACTCATTAGAAATAGTTCGGCCCATTCTTTTACGGTACAATTTGAGGGGAGTACTTCCCCATATACACCGTTCAATCGCTGTTTAATTTCACTTGGAGTAAGTCCTTTTGTGAAGAACAGCTCCATACTCCATTTTGAATATGTCACAATCTTCTACATATAGCCTTCTTTATTAAACTATATCTGAACAGAGAAGCGGAAGTTACAGCTGAAATTATTTACTTAACAGATATAACACTAGATAAGGATTTTGTGAAGGCATTAATCCTTATCGGCGATGTCGGAAACTTATGGACCTACCCTTGTATTATGCTAAACTTTGTCCACTATATAAGAGAATGTGTATTTGAAAACGGCGTTTTGGAAATTTTGATTGAGAAAGTTGCGCTATTACTGAAAGAATTACTAAAAATTACTGTCGCGGATGCAAAAGTAATTGCAGCTGAAACCAGTTTCCCGACACATGCGGATGGACTTTAAAGATGCAATTTCCTTGAATTTCTGCATTCTTGGTGGAGATTTCGAGAAGATTCTTTTGTTAATTTGTCCACAGAGGATAAGTAATGAATGGCAAAACATATCATTTTAGTATGAAGAACAGTTAGACCTTTACCAGCTTTCACCACATAGAAGACTGGTTACTAGAAGAAAGGCGTTTTCTGTCCAAGAAACCGCATTGTCAAAGACAATTGCAATTGTTGAATGATTAGACTACTCCAAAATTAAAAAAAAAAAAAGGTTAATTATAAAAATAAAAAGGAGAGAAGGAACGAAGAAAGGCTTTTAGTGCAGATTATATGGCTGTTGGCGAAAATAACCAAAAGGTTGTATTTCATAATTTTACAATTTTAAATACCTCTTCGCTAACCGACGGTTCTTCCTCTTCTTTAAAATCGATTAAGTCAGGTTCTTGTGGTTCAGTCTCTGAAACATGAATACCTCAACTTCTTCCACAGGCATAAAATCCGGAACTTACCAAATTTACGGTAACATTCTGAAAGGTGAAACAGGTCAATGTTGTTCATATGAGTAATCTAATACGGTGGATTTGGTTAGCGGTGTTGAAAAATGTGAGGCAGCTCTAGGCATTAGAGGACTGGGCAATCGTGGTGATGGTATATTAGGCAAAGTTTCCAACTCCGCTTCTAATTCCTCATCCGGAGGTCGGGTTTGTTCAAGGAGCGTCAGGACGTCAATATCTGCGACAGAACCAGCTATTCTTCCTAAGAAGCGCGTCCTCTTCTAGGGGAATAGAAACGCGGAGAAAATTCTACCTCGGAAGCTTCCAGCTCGCCTACATTCATAGCACCTGGAGAAAGAACACCTAAAGAATCCAACGCTTGAGCTTCACGAGCAATAGGCGAACGAAACCTGAGGAGATATACTTCCCGCTAATGTTCTAGGCGAGCCGAAATCAGGCATTACCTCGTCTTCTAGGAAAGAACATTACACAAGAGGGGAAGGGTGAGTTGGTGATAAAGATGACATTGTTTCCTGTAATAGTTGCTGCCACTTTCTGCAAGCACAGGGCGAGCGATGGTTTTCCTTTTGTTCCTGTATAAACTGCAGTGCAGAAATCAGCTTTTCAACAACGTCTTGAATTATGCTTCTCTAGGCGATCCTCCTCCATGTCCACTTCATTCGCAGTTTCTTCTCCGGCAGTAGTCCTTGTTTCACCACTTGAATTTGCCACACTTTTAAGTGGTGAACCAGGTTTTTGTAAGACTGCAACCGCAGATTCTCGTCTAGCCAGCGGTGCCCAAAGACGAACTTGAGGTGCAGTAGGATGTACTCCCAGGGTTCTTCAGGCGATGATTGCCGTGTTCGTGTTGGGGAAACGACTCCTGCTACTGATATTGAAGTTGCAACCGGCACTTCTGTTGATGTGAAAGGTGCTCGAATACCACTTAAGGAAGAACGTCGGAGGTCAAGCTGAAGGGGGTGTTCTTGCAGCTGCAACTGGTGGGGAGACACTGTTTTCTAGGTGCAGTCATTCTGCGTGATGTAGTTGCTGTATTGGGCTATGCTACTGGACTGGCGAGGCTGTCATAGCTTCTCATACCTGCGCGCGACTAGCTATAGGTTTTCTCTGATATTGCCAGCAATACCCCGCGGGATCTGCAACAAGATCGCCAATCACCTTTATTACAAAACGTTTATGCTTTATAAAGGAGCATCATAAAATTTCCTTGATAGCGAACCCTAAGATTTAACCTAAAGTTTATAATCCTAAATTTGCATCCTACATATTATTTTAAGATTGTTCATCACTGGTTTATACAATTTAAAGGCAGAAAAACGTACTTTTACAATATTTACGTTTTATTGCAATGTAACCACACACGATTGAAATAATCATAGCTAGAGCTAGGATTTTTATGACCTAAATCACCGTAATATGTACAAAAATTGTTGTTATGACCTAAATTTAAAAAAAAATATATATTAATTAATAATAATGATAATACTTCCTGCTGCTATTTCTTACTTTCACGAAATATTGTTTCATAATTACAATTGTAAAATATTAGTCGTGAGATTTGCTTACATAAAAAGAAAATGTAATACTATAATACAGACTGCAAAGAGAAAACAATAGAAGAAACAATACAGTTGCGTATATGAAAGCATCTAATGGGTTTCAGATTATGAACTTTACAAGACATTAAGCAAAGTTGTCTCTCTCTTACAAATAAGACCAACGAATATTGGAATGATTAAATTACTAGCTGATTATTTTAGATTTCATATTTTAATTTTAATACGACTCTGTTTTAGAGCATTTTTAATACAACTGTCAAAAGCATGACTGCTGCATCTGTAGCTCTCTCCGCTGCTGTTCGCGAAAGGAAGTGTGTCTCCATCTCAGGATTTCTCTGTCTGCACAGCAAGTGTTCGCGTAGTCTGCGATCAAAAGGTACTGTCCTGTGGAGCTCGTCGGTTTGGCAATTGTTCCCGGTACAGCCTCTGAGCCGCACGACCAAAACTGTGATCCGCTTAGTGAGTAAACACGAGGAAGAGCTGAAGAAGTAATCAAATTGAGCGAGGGCGTGACACTGAGCTAACGTACTAAACAAACAACGAAGAAGCTATGTTACACAGAAACTAAACATCGCAGCCCATGGATTCCTTAACAAAACGTGCTTTAAGTAATGTTATCTAATTTATTTCAAAACTGGTCGTCTAATTTTGGGACACCCTGTATATTCAGAGACACAAGGAGCATTATAATTGAAATTATAATTTGGTACTAAATGTCATAATATTCTTCGAAAAATTAACGCATAGAAGTAAAACAAATTAATAGTACTACTTGAAAGTGAAACGTAGGCGTTATCCTGAATTAAAATGGTAATTGCTATGAATGTAAAATTCTGCAATAAGAACCCAGTAAATTAATACATTAAACACAAGGAAATACTCAATAAGCCGAAGAATATCAGAAGGTACTAAATATTGAGCACTTAAGCTATTTGACAACAATTGTTTGTTTAAATTTCAAAATTATATTTTAAAAAAATGGGTAAAAGCAAATTTTTATATTGAAAGCCAGACTCAACAAAACACTGTCCGCAAATAAACTAGAAATGCATTATTCTATACACAAATTAAGAAAGTATTATATTTTCTCATTGTTTAGTATAAAATTATACACAAAATACATTTTTGTGTTTTAAAGTTCATAATAGTGAACACAGAAAATTGGCATAAGATAAAGAATATTCAAGCGTTTTACAGTGCCCAAAAATTACATTTTTATTCCTCTCAAAAATCTGTTGAAAAATGTGGTGATTTAAAGTAATTCAACTGCTAAAATAGAAATTTATTATAAAAATTGTTAAGATCAATTTAAATGACATAATAAAGTTAAATATTTCTAAATAACCTTAATCCACGAGTCTTTATGTAAAGTATTGCGTGATCGTAATTTAACACAGTTTGGGAATAATTTAATGTTCGTTTTGACTCGTGGGTATATTAAATCTGCTACATATGTTATAGATTTCTTAGGGAAACAAGTTCATCAACAAATTCCCATTAAACCTGTCTTTGTTTTTGAAAAGTGATAAAATAACTTATTTAGTATTCATGCTAACTTATCAAAGTACTTTATGTGCAGTTCTCCAAATGAAGTAGAATATTTTGCTATAAATACATACGTATAATTTAGCTATTTTGTGCTGATGTGGTTTAGCGTTTCCATAGTAACTCCCACTAAGTAACAAACGTGTCTATCTTCATGAGAGAAAAAGAAATTATTTAGAATATTAGAGTAGCTGATTTTCAAGTGTTTTCAAAACTTTGACCAGTAGCGGCATCGCATTTTGAATTCGTATCTAAAACTGCACAAGAACAAATGTATAACATCCAAATATAGTCATAGCGTAAATAAAATTACTAATTTGTCTACTATTTAATCATTTCTGATGAGAACTTTACATAACATTGCTTTTGATTATAACATTAAGCAGTAAGGATGCTGTTATTTGAACAGGTTTCTGAACGATTGAATTTCTTAATATCCACTTGCAGAAGTTTTATGAACTTCGCTGTTGCTTTATTTGTTTTTATATGCGCGGTTTATAATTTATATTGAAAATTTCAGGAAGAACTCGGGACAGTTCGATACAAATGAGTATAGTACAGTAATACCTAGGCTTTTCCGCTTAAGCAAGAGAAGTATTCTCTATTAGTGAACGAAATAGTATTTTATTATCAGTGTTATTATTCGTTTTTGTTAAAAAAAATGGAAAAGTACATTGTAACGCAAGGAATAACTGCTTGGACACTAGGGTGGACTTCAATCGTTTCAATTCTCCATGCTTACTGTTCTCTGAATAAAGTAATAGAGTAGTGTTTTATTGATATGCCGTTGGGTCACCATTTGTCTTTAGCAGAGTTTCTACTCTTCATGAACGCCAGGGTGTGTTGTAGCTAAAATATTTCAATAATGCTAATACTCTTCTCATTCCTTTCTTTCTGGCGCGACAGCCTCTGAAGTATAGTTTGACCGCAGCGGCAACTTCACGGACAGGGAGAGCAGTGTAATCAGCATGCCGTAACTCCGTCATTCTTCACCATGTGACTTTCTAGATCGGCACTGGTAGCTCCCCAATTCCAGAATCCGTTCCAGACCTCGGAAACTCAGGAATTTTCCGAATACGTTCCAGTCCGCAGTCAAGAACGCTAACCCAAACCAGAGAGAGAGAATCTTCAAAGTTCATATATTAATATAATAAATATATCAATTATTTCGATACGGGTGGCCAAGATCACTAAGAACTCGTGAACGGGAGGTTTGGAGTTCGATTTCCGCCAGAACCATTCTCCCCATGTTTTCTCCAGCCCCTATAAACAGCAAATCCCGAGGAGATACCCCAAACTTAGGCCTGGAACGCTTCTTCACCAAATTGCTTTGCTAATTAACCACTTCGTCTTACTAATCATCAATGACCAGCTCATGTGATGCCTAAATAGCGAACATGAACGTTACTCATTGTTTTAAAATATTAGAAATTTTGTCCTGATACGTTGAATGTTTTGATAGTATTACAAAATGATTTGAAGTTGAATTATATTGTTCATATTGTGTTTTTATCCATTAATAAGGAATATGTGTACTTAGATTGCTTATATCGGATCCGATTCTTAGGTTTTACCATATTTTTGCTTTACTATTTAACTGATTAATATTGGAAAAATATATGCATTTTACAATTCTTTAAGCAAAATATCTTAATTTAACTGAACCTAAAAGTTTACTAATTGGAGTGTTACGAGCTAAAATGTCCTAAATTGCTGATTTGGCTATTTTTATATTTTTCCACAATAAAAGTTATAATGAAACACCACTTCAAAGAGTCGGACAGAAATTGTTCAGCTTATTTCCATTACACTCAGTCCATCCCACAGCAGTATCATCCACATAGTGTTCAGATGACAGCAGGAGCGGACAACTTCACGCTGTTGTATTACTTTCCAAATTTATTTTAGCACATTGTATCTAAACTCCATTATTGAAACAGATCCTACAAATCTATAATTTACTATGGATGATCCTGTTTGATTTGGTTTATTGACGGAAGCTCTTTAACATCTCAGGTCATCAGCGTCCCATTCTATTTAGGGCGTGAAACGGCCTACAAATTTTGCTGAGGCCTCTTTTTCATGGATGATCCTGTAATCTTCCGTCAGGTATGCCAGGAACAAACAAGTTATTTAAAATGTTTTCTAGACATCCTTTATTTTAATTTTACACTTGTAACAGATTACTTAATATAAAAGATATTTCTCATTTATCTACGTTTATTATTATTCATCTGGAAGAATTACATAGACATATTGCTGAACTATACTGCAGATTTAAATTTGTTATTTCAAATTAGTGTGAGAATAAATCATGTTTTGGGCACAAGTACCCAGTTGTACATAATGTGGCTAGGAGGAAAAAGTTCAGCAGCAACAGTAAGTAAAGGCTGAGTTCTTCAAAGTTGACAAATGCTGATAACTTCTATGCCATCTATTGTGATAGGTGAACATCTCATGGCACATGCTAAATCGACTCTCGAAAGACACGTGACCACAGTGTAATTATGAGAATATTATTTGAGGAAGAATTGTTTGGTTCCTGTATACAGATGGCATTAGATGAAACAAAAAATATATATGAGCATTACACCTGCTGTTTTGTCAATAAAATAACTGACAGTAGTTAGTAAACTGGCCCGCTAAACTTCATCTGATTCTTTATAAATAAACAGTAAAAATTAACGCAGCACAACAAGCTGTACAGTGTTACGCAATTGTAACAAGCAGGGAACGATAATAACAAGTTCTGTTAATGACAGACTGTGCCTACATAACAACGGCACAGTCCTTCCAGCCCAGCAAACCCAATAGTCTACCCAAAAAATTAGAAACCGCTTCGACGACGCGAACAACGTTATGTCCATTTAGGTTTATCCAAAAGCCCTAACTTGCATACAGATTTTTAAAGAGAAACTACCGAATCGACACATATCCGCTGGGGAAGCTGAGAAAGTTGATTGGCTGCTGCCATTTACTGTGCTGAATATCTAAACAGCATTAAAATAACTGTATATCATTTGGGTGAAACAGAAGTTTACTGCATCACCAAAACAAAAAATTACTCGAGGCCATTGATGATTGACTGACGTTGAATTGTAAAAATATTATACCTCGGCACTTGAACCACAACAACTTTTAGCGCATTCCTTTAATCCTAACTTTGTATTTTTAAAACTACAGCTTTAGCGAGCTCTAGAAGCCTAGGAATTACATCTCATAAAAAGAGCTGAATCTTAATAGAGATGTTCTTTGTCTTTCCTGAGTTTCACACTCTAGTAAGATGTGTTCTGCACTCTCATCAGACTGTTTGCAAAGACGACATGTGAGATTTCCATTGCACCGTAGGTGTTTCCGCAGTTTCCAAAGTCCAATAATCGTTCCGATAGATTTCACTATTGTAGCCTTATAAGGGCAGGGAGCGGCTTCGGTCGTTACTCTTCAGGTGCTCCAGCTGCGGGCTCTGCTGACCCCAAGTACTCGCGTAACGTATGACATTACTAGAAGAACACAGGGCTGGACTCTGCAGGGTATGTGGTGCCGTCACCCACGGTAAATTGGATACCTGCCACATGGGAGTGCTTCAGGCGTGTACCATGCTGGTAGAGGTTAAGTCCTCATGCACTTTCTGTCGCAAGGAGGTTGGTGAGTTTCACAAATGTTCTGGTGACTCGCCCATCAACTTCGGTTAACGAATGAGTAGGTCAGTGAAACCAGGTCGGTTTAAATTATAGGTGCTGTCCTAATGTAAAACCCCAGAAAATCCGGGAGAAATGGCTCGATGGGCAATGGGATGGGAACTACTGTTGATCCATATATATAGTGCTACATAACTATCTGTGAAAAAGAGTTTACATTGATTAATATCATTTCTCTTTTCACAGAAGTTAATATATGCCAGAAATATAATTAGTTCTGCATGAAATTCTTTAACGACAAGGGTAACGTAGGCCATTTTGGTTTTCGAGATAATCCATCAAGTCCAGCTCCTGAAGAGTTTGGTACTGTGAGCCACTGTAAAGAAGAGCAGGATGACCCTTTTGCAGAGTAAATGAATTTTCTCCCATCCAGTCAGATAATTCTTCAATTTTGATTCTGAATACTAGTTTAAAATTGTGTTTTGTAGACATGTAGTCAGGCAACATGTGAAGAACTGGTATTATTATTAAGAATGTCCAACGTTATGATGGTTTTCTCTATAGTTGCCCACAGCAGTCATTTTGGCCTCTTCTGATAGTGTTGCTTCTTTGCATATATAAAACGCTAATATTGCTTATTTACTAGAATATACTAAGGGCTGTGTTTCCAGGAAAGAAACACCCGGACCAGTGAGAGTTGCCGGATAATAATTGTTCATTGCAATCCCAGCCTCGAGGGAAAGTTATTTATCAGTACTGTTGGAAGAAGAGTTTATAGCATTAGCTTCAAGGAGGTACGCTCCAATGATATGTTTCGTTGAGAGAACTTTTGCTTCACACAAAAATGTGTTGCGAAATAATTCATGCCAGAATTTTGGACATGTATTTATCTACTGCCATTGCAAGGAAGAGGGACAGTAAAATATGCTCTATATGCGTTTCTGGTTTTTATTTTTCTAATAAGAAATGCTTTTGTAAAATTAGTAAACAAAGAAACTTGTGTAATATAGGAAGAATATAGATTTAAACGGTGTAATTACTATTGCAAAACCGTACATCAAAAAATTATAGAGACCTATTTTAATCATATAAAATGCCCAAAACAAAGGCCTGAAGAGCCAAAAAATCCCGGCTCTTCTAATTACACATAATATTCAAATTCACATTTAACACAATCTCATTGTGACTAAATGAAAGTAGACTTCCCTGCAGTACATCGGAATTCCAGGGACATCTATCTTTATATGCACGTAAAAGACGGCGCAGGAGGGCACCTGAGGATCTGTCACGATTCCTTCACAAAAACAGTAACTAATACAAGAGAGGTACTATGAGGCCTCCACAGCTCTCTTTAGTGATATATAATGACGTTTCGATGATCTGAGAGGCGGCTGTTTGAGTCGGGCGAGGTTAGCATCGTGATACTGCTTGGACTGCGTTTAAAGGATACCAGTTACTTAGAGTAAGGACGAGGTATGTGCCTTTTAAGCCTAGTACCAGTACACGTATTCCTGTTACTTCGGTTGTAGACGTGGTAAAAACGGATCACATGAACAGTACATCCCATCTCAATGGTTCGTAAATGTTGCTGTTCACTTAAATGATTCCTAACGATAAACATATACTCCCAGACAATTAGATATACCGAAATATACTATTGAAGATTGTGATATCGAGTCTTGAGGATTCTCATTCCATACTCCAGCGAATATCGATCGATATGTGCGCAGGTATTGTGAAAAGCGGACATGTCCTTAGTGACTGGTGGCAGAGGTTGAAGCTCCGGCAAGGGTTACGCGGCGACTGATGGCGTTATCAAATAGAAGAGAAGAGGGTTTCCAGTCCCCCTTTGGGATAAAAGGCTGAATTACTGTCTCTGGGTTTTCCGTAAGCGGGTACATTATTACTTTACTGATAACTATGTCGAGGGTGGAAGTTAATACGAAACTTACGGTCATTGGACTCAGTTCCCAATATGACTGGTAGAGTCGACCTAATAGAATTCAGTGTTAACGCGAGTTTTCTGCGAATACACATTGATACTTCTGACGTTAGTAGAAGTGCACCAGAGCAAATGTTAAGGCGTCGTCCGTGTGGGTTGGACTCGGAGTGACAGTGTGTTCCTGGTACTCATAAATTGGAATGATGCGCCACAATAAACACCCCGAAGAGTTGTGGAGGCTGAATGCTAACTACCGGCCTTCGTGTGCACCAACTACCGTTCCCTAAAGCATAGGTATATTTAAAGTACAGGAAAACAGAGCCGCGTAGCGGGTGCAAACCGGGGATCTTCATTTATAGCTCCGCACGTACTTCTCATAGCATGGACGCTTAGGATACGTCACAATTGTTATCGGGAGTTCGAAAGCTTCTCTTGTGAGCTTACTGTCACATAGGGAAGATGTCACAGATGAGTGGATTTCGTTCGACATGTTCATTATTAATCCCAGATGAAACTATTGTATGTAAATGCAATCATTTTCAAGATTACGAGAAATGTATTACTCTTTTCATTATTCCACACATCATTTTATAATGCAACTGAGGGAACCTCAACGAGGCTATAGTATCGAATTCTGAACCCCACGCATCGGGTCGGTTAAGCTGATGGCAATTTGATCGATCGAACAAGTTTGTGGCATTCTTTTCGCCAATTCAGTGGATGGATAAAAGAACTTCTTAATGCATCGTTTGATGTTGCTGACCTCTTGTACCTGGGAAATCAGTCGTTAAAGCAGAACGGTGGATGCAGAGGGAGCAATAGTTTACGTAATCTGCATGGCTAGGTTACGGGTCGGTCCTGGTGGTGTAGTGGTAACCATACTTGCCTTCTAAACCCAAGATCGCGGGTTCAAAGGTCAGAATCGATGGATTTTTTCGGGCGTAAAAATTCTAAGTATGGCTTCCTTCGGAAGGGAGGTAAAGTCGTGGGTCCCGTGTCGTACATTTATTCACGATAAAGAACCTCAAGTCTGAAAGAAGAGGCCTCTGCCATTTCACGCCCTGAATTGAATGGGACGCTGATGACCTGAGATGTTACAGAGCGTCCGTAAATAAATCAAACCACACACGCTAGGTTACGGGAGAAATATGAATAGATTTGGGTCTGGAATATAATGTGGTGAAGAGATTGAAAACCATCGGAATATTGTTAAATGTCGAAACCGTTACATGTAATGGCGTAGGTGGTGAAAAACAGATTGCAGGCTTTCCCACAGAACTTCTTATGTAAACTTTCTCAGAAAATGAAAGTTTCCAAAGCAATTGTCATCGTACTTTAAAAAAATGTGTTACTCCTATAAAAGAACTGAAACATCCTAATGAACAGAAAAAACGGGATTACACACTCATTAATTCCACCAGTTGGTCGAAGCTTATTTGGAAATATTGCACTGTATGGGGTTCTCTGATAAGGCATGATTCTACCCAAGTTGGCACATCAATTTCCAGAAAGACTAATGAGAAACCTCACACTGTGCATCAAAACACCTCTTCGTGATAAAATTGGGGCATGCTGTGTGATGCATAACTGGTAAAATCTTCTTTCATGACATGGTGGACAGTGCAATTTGGATAAAAAAAAATGTATTGGCAATCTTAGGCAGGATGCTGTTATCTGATACATCTACAATATCAACATAGCTGAAATAATTTTATTCATTGTTGATCATATTTTTAAAGAACTTTGGCCACTAAGATAGTCTGACAGATGTTTTCCTTTGGGGCATAATCTATTGCAATAGCCATTGACTCTTGTTGCACAGCATATCAGGAAATTGAGTTTGTGACTTTTGTGTATAGGCAAATACCTTCTGTGATAAAGAAAGTCATGTATAGGCATTCCTTGACATTCAGGACAACCACTTATAACACTTGCTTTGCGAGATCATGCTCTCATCACTGAGGATGTATGTATCAAATGTCACTGATTTATATCCATTAGTACAGAAGTTATAAGGGGAAATCAAGAGCTGAGAGTGAGTGAACTCTGTAGCATAAAAATATCCATGTAACCTGTGTAACTGTGAGTAATAATAGCTGGTTCACTCAAGCTTTGTATACATAACTAGATTTATAAAGCTTGGCAAGGGCATTCCTGAAGCCTAGCCAACCGACATAAGTAGCACAAAAAAAGGAAAAGTTATAATGGTAATACATGACCTGATTATATTTCATTCGAGCAGTATGAAATAAGAAAATATTTTAAAATCAACACATCTACATAGTATAAAGAAAACATTTCAGAATGAAGATTTCTTCATGGATGATTTAACTTACAACATTTAGAATGGATACCATCTCCAGTAAGATGTTTTGTTAGAATAGCTGATTATTTAGTAACAGCTGAAGTAAATAAAAGTAGCAAAGCTAAACAGTTTTCCACTTTATGAATGAAAATTTATGTCAGTCCTAGTGGTCTAGTAGTAACCATACTTGTCACATAGACCCAGGATCACAGGTTCAATTATGGCCAAGATCGATGGATTTTTTCACGCATAGCCCAAAAGAAGTCACCTCTGAGCAAAATTTGTTGGCCTTTTCATGCTCTGAATTGAATGGAATGCTGATGACCCAAGATGTTAGAGTATCTCTAAGTAAACCAGAATCAATTTAAAAATATCAAAGCATATATTTTTGTATTTATTCAGTTCTTTAAATTTATGTAAAAATGAACTATGTGAACACTTAAGCCCTCTCATGTCCTTAACATAAAATATCTGCTGTTTACAGAGAAGTTTTTAAAATTAAGCTGCTCAAAGCATAACAGTTTTGCTCTATTAGGAATCAAAAGCAAGCAAGTTGGCATTAGAACACACACACATAATTTTAATAAAGTCAAACAATTAATATGTTCTTAATTAGCTGGTGAGTCAATTTAATACTCTTATACTGCACTTACTATTGAATTTTATAGAACATGTTTCACAGGCCCTTGCCTGTGTTGACTGCCGGATTTGTTGATGGCTGGATGGCCTTCTTGTAGCTTTTGTGGACATTTTATGAACTTTTGGATTAATTTACTTTCTGTTGAAATTTTAAAGTTCATAGCCTTATCTTCATATTTTTTTATAATTTTTTCCCCCCATATTTCCAACTCTAAAGGTCTTATCTATGAATTTCAGTAATTTGAATTTCACAATGGGTTATGAAATATGTTCATCTTCATTGGAATTATCCACTTGGGAAAAATTTTCATGTTAAAAAATAGAGAAAACCTAATGAACTTTGATTTCCTTCCTATGGATGAACTCGGCAACTTCCTACTTCGGCCAACAGGAACATCTGGGTGTCCAGCCATCGTTTCGAGTAATGGCAGTTCAGTGAGCAACTGAAGATGAAAGATTTTCCCGAAATGCATCTTATTTTTATGTAAGTAAGTGGAGTTTAGTGTAAAAAATGAATACCTAAGTTTAGGATATATTACCACTGAATTGTGAACAGCTTCGTTAGTACAATATTTAGAGTTAAAGTGCTTCAAGAGCAGGCAGAGATGGGGGAAGAGTAATGGAACAATAGAATATAGGGCAAAGCTAAAGATGTTTTTAATTCCTAGTATAGTAAAGTACTTAGAAAGATAAATGGGGAGAATTTACTTATTTGCTGACTAAGAAAAAATTTAAATTGAATTCTTTTATAATTTCAAAGGATAAAGCAAATTAAATAAATAAACTTAAATAATGACAATTTCATTTGATGTCCTTTTAGTTTATACATAAGAAATAAATACTGTATTAAAAGAGAGCTAACCACTGTAACTAAAAGAAATAGAATAACTCTTCGTGGTTAAGGCTTAGGCAAAAATATAAATTTTTATATTATTAAAGTGAAATAAATTATACTATACATAGAACAAAAGAATGTATAAATATGTTGTGAAGGAGCAGCATATATTAAGTTTACCTTTCCCAGCCACCTTTATTGTGGGAGTAATTTTAATTGAAAGTCTACAGAAGGCTACACAAAACAAATTAAACTTTTTATGATAACCTCAATCAAAATTACCTGACTTGGTTTTTTTTATCTAATTCAAGGACTCAAATTAAGGCTCAATCAGGTCAATATGCAGTTAATCTTCCTAAAATTTACTTTAATCACATATATCAATAAAAAAAACAAATTAAATATTATTTTAACTTATAAAGTATGCAAAGCTTTTTCAATACACCAAAAAATCCCATAACTTGTCAGAAATGAGTTTTTGCTGACTTTCATTTGTAGATCAAATTTGGCATTTACCTATAGACCCCCCATCAAAGCTGGATCTCAACATCTGGTAGCATTTTTCTAGCTGGCAATGTGCTGATGGAAATGCTCATATTGTTTGTCACTGGCACAATCCAAATTTGCAGGGAAAAATTTGAGGTGAGAGTACAAAATGAAGTTTCAAGAACATTTGACAGTGTAAGTTTTAAAGCTAACTAAAAGATTGTTCACCAACTCTACACAATTTGAACATGTTTTTAAATTCCCAAGAGAACCTGCAATTAGGGTTTTGCAAGAATTTCAGACAGGTAATTCAACTTCATTTAGTTTCAAGTCAAATGTTTGATCCTTTAACAACTTCCTGATTTGAAGACCAGTAAAAAGACCTCCTTCAACTTGGCATTACTGATGGTGTGAAATTTCTCTTTGATGAAGAAATGCAGCTTGATTTTTGTCTATAGTCTTAATGAAAACTTTATTTGAGTACTATTTAATGTGCAGCAGTGGAAGATTAACTTAGCTGGGTCAATCAGTAAAACATTTCTCACTTTTCTTTTCACCAATTGAATGTGTCTCTTCTTTCATGGTGGTTTTTTATATCTTGACTGTCCCATAAATACAAAAAAACAGGAATATTTAGTAGATCCACCATGCAAACCAAGAAGTAAGGCCACTACTTTCAATTTCAACAAACATTCCAAAGATATTTCTCATATTGTACAGCATTCAAAATGGAGGTAATATTAATTCAGCATCTTGATTTGAAAAGTTGAGACTGCACACTTGACTCCAACTTGTGTGCTGAATAAGATAAGATTTTTCACTAGATATACGTTCTTCAAAATTAAATGATCGCCTAAAGATGAGGAGATGGGTCATCATTATATAGGCTTTAAAGCTCAGACCACTTCAAGATAAACAATTAGTTCCCCCCCCTCCCAGTAAATGCTAAAATTTTTGCAAGCAAAAGTAGCAATCAGTCACATGAGCTTCCTATTCTAACAAAATCATTGGCATTGCTCTCTTCTTTTTGGATAAAAGCAAGAACAAAATGTCTTAGGGGCCCAAAGCTTATTTTGGTCACCCAGCAGCAACCAAAGTAGAGTTTGTAAGTATTTGCACAAGTAATAGGGGCAATTAAAATGTAAATTAAAACTTGCACAGTGAAGCCAATCATATAAATGATATCATTATATGATTGCAGTTCAACTAAATCATACAATGATATCAAGTAGATGCAATGTTTTTCCTTTGAGATTTGTGTGAATTTTCTGCATATATAAAACAAATTATTTTGGTTTACACACATGAATGAATGAATGAATAAATGTTTAACGCCTGTTTTTGTTACAGGGGCACTACAGGCAATGGAGACGATGACACATGAGATGAAATGATATATTGGGAAAGGATTTATTTTTAAGGAAGGAATCATTCCAGGCCTAAGTTTAGAATACCTCCCCGGAATTTGCCATTTATGAGGACTGAGGAAAATCTGGAAAAAACCTCAGTCAGGGAGAACAGTCCTGGCAGGATTCGAACCCTAGACCTCCCGCTCACAAGTATGCACCTTAATGACCTCGGCCACCTGTGGGGTTTACATACCTGAAAACTTCAGAACTTGACATAATGTTGCATGCTTACTCACTGTGAACTTCTACCACATTATTTTTTATCTGTGTTTAATAACTGAAAGATATACTACCATAATAAAATACTTTATTAGGCAAATCTCTCACTCATTAACTCAGTTACAATTTCTTTACTACTGCTTGAGTGAAAAGATGGGATACAGAGTTGTGCTATGGGAAAACCTAGTCTTTATTCAACAGAGGTTTTTAACCTTGACTCTTGTTCATACAATATACAAGTCCTTGCCGAGAGAGAAAAAATATTTTTTCAGTGATCAGTAGAGAACTATGATATTAATAACATGCACAAAAATGTCAATTTTTATGCTTTTTTTCATTTATATTTAGCTTCTAACTAAAAAACAGAGCCCAATATAAACTTTTTGTTTATATATTCAAATTAGCACATAAAAATCAGATCATTATCATTAATTTATCATTAATAAAAAAAATAATGGCTGTTGACTAGCGCTATTTAAGACCAAATAGAAAGATGGCTAATAGTGATGCTAATGAAGTCAAATCCAAGAAGTTTGTATTTAAAAAGGAAATAAGATAGGAAAAAACTCAGGGAAGTAAATTATGGATAGAGAAATATTGAAGGAGTTTAAGCTTTTGATTGGAATAAAGGAAGGAAGCAATGGCACTAATGATTATAGCAATGAAAGTAGTGCATTGTTGATACCCTAAATGAGTGGAAAATTATATAAAATTAAATACTATGCAATGAAATCCTGAATCTGTTTAAATTAGGTAAGTGTAAAACAGCATATTAAAAGTAATAGATAATATTTCTGAAGTAGAGTTGAAACATACATTGACTTATACACATGTGCTTATTAAAAAGTCATATCTCTATATTGATGATTATATTAATAGGAAGGGAGTCGTTACTATCAATGTGCAAGTTATGTGCAATGTAAATGAAGTGTGTGTTGACATATGTAGAGTAATTACAGAAAATAGTGCTCATGCAGAGATGCAGGGTACAGTATTGCACTATGGCTTTTGACCCCCTACCAAAATCCTGAAACCCCAGAACAATGGTCTTACAAAACATGCTTCGTAAAAGAGTAAATCATTATTGAAAGATGTTTTGGTCAGGTGAAGCTATGCATTGCAGTACTCTATAGCAAAATATGATTAGCACAGAAAAGGTACCTTTGATTATTTTAGACTGCTTCACTCTGCACAATGCAGCAACAAATCTCCATGATGATACAACTTGATGACAATAGAAGGGATACAAAGAACGATGGATGGCAAAGCTAATACATGCTAGGCACAGTAAGTATTTATTACTTAAGTAACTTGATTACATACCAATAGCATTACTGATTTGACTTGTGAAATTGTAACATAAACGCAAGTATTACTTTCTTTGCACTTTTTAGTATCAACATATGTAAATCATCTTTCTTAGTTCTGCATATTTAACACAACTTAAATTGGATCTTGACAAAAGTTGTATACAAACACACTTAACACCTTTAAACATTATATTTTTTCTTGTTCCCTTTTCCTCTTTCACTTCCAACACTCATAACTGCTTTATGAGCACATGCTTTCATTGGTCTGTAAATGCAGATCCACTTTAGATTCTGGCGACTGGGATGGTAAACTTAAAAATTTATCTGTATGTCTGTTGCTAAAACTGGTACTCCAGACGATATTCTTCCTGAAATAAATATTGCAACGCTTCATGCCGCAACTATATTTCGTGCTATAATTATACGCTATTTACTTTTCTTAAAATAAATATTTACATAATATATTATTTTTTATCTTGCAATCTGTTTATTGAAGGAACTGTGTTCCTCTCTATTATGTCCAGTAACTTCTTCTCTTACAATTTTAGTTGAATGGATCTGTTTCCCTTTTTGCTGATGTCTATTTTTTCCTTGATCCTGATTTTTATATTTTGAATTTTTTTTAATATTTGATGCTCAGTAAATTCAACTCATAAAAACTCTTAAAATCTTGAATTATCTTTAAATGCTGCAGCCTTCTTTACTATAACATTAGATAACTGATTTTGACAACAATATGGGCAGTATATTTAATAAATGAACTAATCTGGCCTGAAAATAATTTTCATTCAACTTTCTTTCATCTTACATAGTGCTAAGTGTATATGACAGCTGCATAACCCAATGCAATCACGGGCTATGTGAATCACCTCTTTGTTCTGTTTGCCAGTACAGCAGTATGCTGCAATATGTGTGTCAGTAGGCACTCACGATTACGAAAGTAACACTTCCTTGACTCAGTGGGTGTTTATGCATACCATTTTGCAGCAGAGTGTTTCCTCTCTTTCACTTGTGAATAGAAACTATGAATGAATTTGTCAGTTTTATGCACATCAGCCATTAGCTGTTTACCATGGTCACCACATAATTTTGAATGCTTTATTGTTTTATATAATACCACTGATATGCGATGCTGTCATTGCTTTGATCAAGAACTAAAATGTGCAACCCTGGATGATTTGTTACTACTTGTCACTGGTGTGTCCTTAACCTTCCCTTATTCTTCCCCTCCGTTGTTCTAAAAGACTCTGACTGAAGTGTACTAATTTAGCCTATTCATTAATCTGCTAATTATTGTTCTTGAGTTATAGGAATAAGCATATATATATATTTATATTTATTTTGCTGATTACCATTATTACTGTGACTTATTGGTATTGAGTGGGTCATGTGGCATGAGCTTGGGTGTTAACTGCTGGATCATCTTGCCTTGGAAGGTGAGACCCAAACAAAAAGATGATATGATAGAAATATTTCAAGGATTTTAGAAGCAAATGACTCATGGTAAATGATGTAGAGAAGCAGGAAATGATACTACTTTGAATATGAACATAAAACTAAATTACACATTGGAATGAAACACTCTATTAATTATGCAACAAAAAAGCGGTAGAGCAATTAATATGAACTAGCTTAGTAGCAATAGTATTTAAGAGTAACCAAAAAAAAATGACGTTTTAAATTGGCCTGTATTGTCTATATTCATTCACTGTTCAAAATTAACTAATTAGCTGTTACCATCGCTATTTTGAGTATACTTAAGCTGTTATAGCAATGAATTATTCTGGAAAAGGAAGCTATGCAAAATAATAAGTCATAATTGACTATATATATATATATATATATATTAAATGCAAAGAACAGACCAATGTTGGACATTTTTAAGTGAGGACTGGTTAGCAATATAGTAAGAACTACTAAATATTTTTAGATAATCTTTTTACTTGATTCTACATAGTTATACTTGTAATTTAAATATTTGTTTTAGTTTGGAATAAGTTCTGTAGACCCCCATCATAGAGGAACGAGAAAAGTCATGCTGAACCTTTGTTTTCACTCTGTTGTTGGTATGGAAACACTTGCCAAAGAGGAACCTATTCAGGCTACCTGAAAGACATGGTAGTCACCAAGAGCAAGGCCTAGGTTGCAGAGCGAGTAATCGAAATTGATGAAGATCATTTGAACAGCAGTGTGGCCTTGCATTGTCCTGAAGAAACAACATTCTGTTTATTCTGGATTCCATGGAAAATGTCTTCAAGATCAGACTATAGGCAATCATCAAATGTGACATGAAGTCTGCCAGTAAAATAGTTACTATAATTTTGCTAATTAGGAATGTTTGGTAAAGTTTCACTTTTGTGTTTTCAATCCATTGATTGCTTGAATTCAGGGATCACACCCTCAGGATGATATGGTCCAATAGTTAATCACCTTCCTCATGGTAGTCAAAAGCCCTGGCACATTTCTTTATTTTGTGTTCCCCAGACCACATCTTTGGAACCTACTGATTGCAAACTTCCTGTAGCCCTAATTTTCTGATGCAATTTTGTGCAGAAAAGACTTTGAAACTTGTGGAAAATAATGAGAGATTGGAACTTGTGAACTACCAGCTTTAAAATAAAAATTGTCTTGTTTACCAAACTACAATATCATCAATGATTAGAGATAGCTTGCCTGAGTAAGTTCAATAAGCTTATTCTCTTCATCTTCCATGAATAATCTCACCCACTTATAAACTTTGCAGTCACTCATGGTATTTGGGCCATACATTTTACACATCTGGTGATGAATTTCTGCTGCTGTCAACAACCAAATGACCAATCTTATTCCACAGAAAGCAGGCCGCTTAATCATCCTAAGATTTCCACACTTACTGCCAATAGTGTCAGCTAGAAACGGGATGCCAAGAGTCAGTGCACAAGTGCAAAAGTTCAGTTTCATGGGATCTCAAAAGATATTTGCAGTCCTTACTTACTTAAAAAAAGTCCCTCATACAAAGCATATGACCACATCAGACATCAATACAATGGCAGGACTCCATTGTAATATGTTTGCTCCTGATATATACTTGACATCATCAGCAACTGCAATAATAGTAGCAATAACAAATGATTTTCAATTATTGTTTTCTTTTCTCAGAAAAAGAAAAAATACTGCAACACTTATTTTCTGTTCCCGTATGTACTTGTAACTAATTCATTTGATAGTAAGAGAGGGAATGAGTTGAAAAAAACTAACATGAAATTGCAATATTTTGGGGACTAATATTTCCTTGAAAAATGTGAACCGTTATCTCTTTTTTTATGGAATTCAACAAGCTAGTACTAACTTTCAAGAATTTAGACTTCCTAAGAATTTAATTGATTGCACTGAATTTGATTTTTTGACTTATAGTGTTCCTTATAACTTACTAGAGAACAATCTCAGTTATACAGGATTTTTCAAAAGTAATGCATAATTTATCCTAAACTTAGGTATTCATTTTTTTTAACACTAAACTCCACTTACATATGTAAGTAAAAAAAAAAAATGAATACCTAAGTTTAGGATATATTACCACTCCATTGTCAACAGCTTCGTAAGTACAATATTTAAATGCATAATTTGTTTTACATTTTAGAAAAAATATAAAGACATATAAAATCTTATTAATGCAAAAGTTTTATTAGTCATTGTTGCATGAGCTATGAAGTCATCAAAGAAATTTTATAATCAAAACTTATGATTTTTTTTTAAATTTTCTGATAAAGTGCCTTCATTTTTATCACTCTACATCTTCATTTATACTAAAGTGTAATTTAGTAACAATAAATAATTTAATTCATTCGAGGATAAGTATATGCTACTATGACAAAAATATTGCTGTCATAGTAATATATGCTTCTGTATGAAGCAAATGAAGGTTCAGAGTGATAAAAACTAAGGCACTCTACAAGAAAATGTGAAAAAAATTTATAAGTTCTAGTATAAATATAATGAACTTTTGTAACAGTGATGTCAAATATTAAATTTAAAAAAATGTTAATATTTGAGGCCGACAGTCGACCAGGAACTGACGATAGGAGCGCTGGCTCCCGAAACTGGTCTTCCATTGTATTGAATTTTAGTGGCGTGTATGTTACAATCTCGACTCAATTTTTTTAAAATGTTTATAAGTTCTAATTTTAAAATTTCTCCTATGATGTCATAGCTCATACAACAATGACTATGGAAAAGTTTCACATTTATAAATTAAATCTTTTTAAGAAATAAGTATTGACACGTATTTGCATACTTTTTCTAAAATATTCCATCTACCTGCAAAACATTACATTTGAAAAACACACTTGTCTTGCAGACCAAAATCACTGGTTCAATCCTGACCAGGGTGTCTGGATTTTTTTTGAGAGTGAAAATCTTAAGTATGGCTTCCTTCTGTACAGAGTACAGCTGTAGATATATGGCATACAAAAGAACCTCAAGCCTGAAAGAAGAGGCCTCTGAGCAAAATTTATCAGCCATTTCATGCCTTGAATTGAAAGAGATGCTGATGACCTGAGATGTTAAAGAGCATCTTAAATAAACCAAATCAACAATCAGCAATTTGAAAAACTCTGTATATATAGTTTTACTTTCTTCTACTAGTTTTTTCCCAACACTCTCCTCACATATTATCTGTCACAAATGTGGAGTCAATCTTTTGTCACAATTTCTAATGATGAGACAAATGAAACACATTTACTCTTAAGCATCTATTGCACAAATTGTTTCTTATAACGTTGAGTGGCTTTCTATATTCCTTATACAAAAATCATTATAAGAAACTACATATGGATGCATACAACATAATAACAATTAAAAGTTAAGTAGCACTATAAAAAATTCAAAGTAACCTAGGAACAGCAGAACATACAAAAGTATGCATGTAGTTAGAAAAAAGGAAACAAAAACCCAGGACATTAAATTATTCTTTGAATGTGTGAAAATGATTGAGAAAACAAAAACATATAACGTAAGTAATTTGTGCTATCACATATGCATTGAAAAAAGAGCCTATACTTTAATTTCTACATGGTTCCACTATATAAATTGGGTTTCTATGTTGATATTCCCTTTCATACTTTTTTCAACATTTTCCTTACTTTGTCATTATTAACAAGTTACAGAGTATTGCAATTCCGATACACTCTAATATTTTCAATATTCAGAGCTATATTTTCCATAAGGAATAATTATTAAAACTCACATACATACACCACAATTTAAAACTGTCTTCTGCCATGGGAAATGAGGGAGGAGGGTAACTGTTACCATGAATTACATTATATCTTCATCACATGTTATTCAATGCCTAAAATGCCGTATTTCAAAATACATTATTTTTACCTGCTTGATTGCATTTAGAGCATAGGAAAGAACAGGATTATTAATCAAAAAGGCATTACTCAATACTCTCTAGAACCTGTACACCATTCATTTAAGAATGCATATTTAAGAAATACAATATTTATGATGTACGAGGGCCATCCAGAAAGTAAGTCCCAATCGCGCCTGGAGATGGAACCACTTGTGGGACAGGAATGCGCATGTGCAAGAGTAGAGAGGAAGTATGTGGGAATAATGCAGTAAAGTTTCAGCCTTGTGACAGCCGTGGTTACCGCGCTGTGCAAGGAGAAAATGGCTGTTTTTATATTCTCTCACGCCAACTGCGAGGTTCGTGCTGTCATCCGAGGTTTGCACGCTCAAAAGCAAAGTCCAGCTGAGATCCATCGCCAATTGTGTCAAGTGTATGGACACGACATTATGTGCGACAGTAAGGTAAGACGATGGTGCAGGCAATTCACTGAAGGACGAACCAATATTCACGACGACGACCGTAGTGGCCGATCGTCCCTGGTGACGGCAGAAGTGTTGGAAAGTGTGCGGCAAGCAACTGAGCAGAACCGGCGCTTCACAATTTCAGATCTCTCTTGTCTAGCTTCTGGGAGACAATTTCGTGCACAAGGGAGCGAGACATCTGGGGAATTGGCGATGGATCTCTGCTGGACTTTGCTTTTGAGCGTGCAAACCTCGGATGACTGCACGAACCTTGCAGTTGGTGGGAGACAATATCAGTGCAGCCATTTTCTCCTAGCACAGCACGGTAACCACAGCCGTCACAAGGCCGAAACTTTACTGATTATTCCCACATCCTTCCTCTCTATTCCTGCGCATGCGCACTCCTATCCGACTAGCAGTGCCATCTCCAGGCACGATTGGGACTTACTTTCTGGATGCCCCTCGTATTTTCAATTAATGCATCAACCTTCATCTGCACATGCCTCCTGGATGGTGCTAAATGAGCAACATATTAGGTATAAGTGTTATCCCAAACTGAAAAATAAAGGATAAATAACAAAATTAACAGTCTGTAGGAGAACAAAAATACAATTATTTTACTGCTCTGAATTAGCTTCAGAGCGTATATACAAATTCAGTGTTCTAGCCTAAGCTCTGAATGTTATTCCAAGTTTTCAAAGTCACTGAAAGTTCACAACCAATAAGGACAATGGTTCTTCTTCTTTTTTTTTCTGCCTTTCCATATTTTTAAATTCTTAATTTTTATCAGTTTGCACTATACTCTGCAAAGCACTTAAAAAATGGAATAATGCATTAAGTCATTTTCTTGTCCTGTTTTTACCATACAAGGTAACTGTTTTCACTTCAAATCAAAAGACAAGTTTGATGACACTAATCTCCTTCCATCCAGAAGACTTGAGAACCAATGAGGAACATGATTAGCTCTGCATATGAATGCCTGAAACATGCAGGGTACATGCCTACTGGAACTGTGATGCAAAGTGAGATAAATTATTCATTTATAGCTTTACTTTCTTTCCCTGCAAACTTTTCGAGACACTTGATGCAAAATGCTATTGGCACTGTGAAGCACAGTTTTTGGATTTTTCTGCTTGTTTCTCACTATTTACGTACACAGAGAAACTGAATGATGCAGTTTTATTCATGTGCAAGTGTAGTTCTTTGAATAGAAAAATAAATGGAACATTTTAATAAAAATGTAAACAAGTACAAAACTTCAAAGCTTTGGAGTTCATTGTAAGTATGAAAATGCATTTCATTTATTAGGTATATTCCCTTCATAACACTCCATCACTATTTGCACTTCATTTTGGATTTACCATCACACCATCATGATGCTTTAATGGCAGTTTCTGAGGATGTGGTGGAGGAGCAGGCACTTGCTTACGACGATGATCTCCATCTGCAGCTTCATTCCCATATTCTATTTGATCCATGTCATCTTCCTCTGTAACAAAAATTGTTAAAATTCTTAAATGTATTTTACTGTTTCAGCAGAAATGACATCTGAATTGAGTTACTGAAGAAAGGGGTTATTGGATAAATCCAATAAATGAGGTATACAGGCAACTTCTTTAATAGAATTATGCCAATATTAAAATGTCCTGAAATGAACTAAAATGATTAAATATGGTAATTATCTAGTGAGTTAATTTGATAATCTTATGTCCACTTATTGTTTGATTATGCACAACTAGTTTGAATCAACTTGTAACTGAGGATGAAGGCCAAAGCCTGTGAAATTAGTTTTGCATAATTCAACAGTAAGTGGAGCATAAGATTATCAAATTGACTTACTACATAATTAAGAATATATTAGTCGCTTCACTGTATTGGTTCTGACATGAAATTAAATTTTATATTTTAAATATGGTACTTTTTTGTTTGAAACAATTTTTCATTTGAAGCATGAGAAAAACATTGTTTTGGATGAGCAAAGTAAACGGGATATCTGGTGTGGGTATATATGCAGTCTTGGGAGAAAATACATTTTAAAAGAAAACAAGCTTTAGCTTCGTTTCAACTAACTGCTGGCAAAGCATTTATTTATATATTTTTGTGAGCAAGCAAGTTAAAAAATGAACTAATATCACTAACTGTTAAGTCCTCAATGACAAAACAAATATTGTTTTAGAAAGGTATTCAAGCAGAGAAAGCATTTCAAATAATACAATTATAAAAACTGCATGAGAACAAAAATAATTGAATTTTTGCATTAGTTTATTCAAATGCCACATCGTATTCTATGGTATGTAAGCTCACTATTAATTTTTTTCAGAATTAGTGAATATTTTGACCACAAGGATATAAAGTATTACATTGAGCATATAGTAATTGTTTTAATCACCATCCTCATCTCCTTCTTCTATCTGAAGATCTCCTCCGCGAATACCAGCACCACCTCCATCAGCTTCCTTGTCATAATCTCTGTTTAAGTGATATGCTTGGTGCATTTGTCGTGGAATCTCTGGTCCTTCTTCTCCATTCTGTGCTAGCTGCTGCTTCACTTCTCTGTATAAAAGTAAATAATTAACAGTTTTTATGCATGTAGGTACTTATGCACACAAGTATGCATAGTGACTTAAAAGTCATATATGTATATAATGGGCTCGATCATTACCACAACCACTGGTTAGGAAGCCAGTTCAAAGTCTACTGCAAAAATGGCCAACTTGGACAAAGGTAACTGGCTGAGGTTTTTAACCCGTATTTTTCAGTTCATAGGATATCACATTTTGATTAAGTTTAGTGCTTCTGACCCATGGGTCCCTGTGATGCTAAAAATAATCACTCTTTAGTCACCTATCCAGTTCTTGACATGAATAATGAGCAAGACAAGAATGGATGAAAAGTTAATTATGATGATGGTGTTAAATGCTGCTAAATATTAAGCCCTGGTAGCCTGCGTAGTTTTCCTCTAAATATCAAATTTCAGTATTATAGCAAAATGAGAGAATATGCAAAATTCAGATCACTTTGGTGTAGCTAAATGAGAGCTATATTTGCCTAGTTCTTCATTGGTTTTTCATGAACATTTTAGAGAAATATTTGATATTTAAATACAAGATCTCTCTCCAAACCAAAGAAACCTGCCTTCTTTTTCAGGCAGTACATATGCTGATGCCATGCAGTAAGTACTTCCTGATAATTACTGAAAGATACAAAAATGGGTAAATTATTTAGAGATCATTTTATCCTCATGGAAGAATATAAAGGATATTACATGCAGAGAAACTGTACACTTTACAAAAACAACATAATGTAATAATTATACCCATCACGATTTGCAAGATCCAATTCTGCCAAATGGTGGGGACGATCTGGCTCTTCCTCTATCTCTGGACCATTGTCATCCAGAGGATTGTTATGTGGTTGCTGAATTAGCTGAGGTCCATGACGATATCTTTGCCATCCATCAACAGGCTGAAAAATAAGTGCTTGTTTATTAATCAAGTTTGAATTCTGAAAATAAAGATAATTATGTTCATGCTTATTTGTCTCATAATTTAACATCACTGGCAAACTGTCATTGGTCTTTTGAGCAATGAATAAAATGATAATAAAGGCTAAAATGAGCTCAAATGCAATGGAATTTGAAGTTATCCAGAATTTGCTCTTTTAGGATGTGAAAAAAATTCCATAAAATCTCATGCAGAGAATCTGTCCCTACCTGAACCTGTACCTGTACCTAAGTTCATAAATTAACAAGCACACTTTGGAGGCCTGATTATAGTAGTGCACTAGTTCTTTACTGCAACACTGCTGCCAGATTAGTGCTCATGAAGTGCTCATGAAGTTCCTTGAAGTTTATCACATAAAAGGAATGTGAGTAAAGCACCATAGTCCAGTGTACATGAAATTTACTTTATACTTATTCTTTCTTTATAAGTAATTTTCCAAAAAATGAAAGCTTTCTGATTGTTATATAATAATGGCATGTTTATGAAATTTTGGTTGCTCAGTATAATTTATAGAATCCTTAATCTATTTTCAGCATTACTACTTTGATTTTAGCAGTATTTGATTCTAAAATTTATTTGCATGCATAAGTTGCATTTTACAATGTAATGAATCAGTTGGAACTAAAAGGAACTAAGTCAAAATAAGCATTATTTATTGATAAGCACATCTAAAAATATGCTCATCACATGGTGAAAAAAGAACAAATATCTCATTGATTTAATTATACTTAGTTCTATATTTATGAAATAAAATTAAAAATTGTATTGGTGGTTAATTACTGCAAAATATTATTTTATTGCCTTCCATTAGGGTTGGAACACTTGAATGATGTACTAGATCATCCTGTTGAATATGTCTTTTATTAGCGTAACAGCAGTCAAAAGATTACAATAAATAGTCTACAATCTTTTTGAGTAACAGCAATTTTGTCCTGTGATTGAAATTTCAGGATATTAAACAAGGAAGTTAAAAAATGAAGAATTTACATATCACCATGGATTACGCACATATGTTAGCTTTAATAAGAGGAGCATTAAAGTTTGCTTGGTGGTAACAGGAAATTTGCAACTCATCTGATTGATTGATGTTCATCATTAAGAAACAATGGTATCTTAGAATATAAATATTTCAGTCAGAAACAGCAATTTATCCTACAAAGTTTAAAGAGTTGAAATAAAAATGAAATATTAGCAAACATACATTCTCTGGTAAAATCTTCCTTCCAAAAGTGATGATGCCAAAAGGCAAAATTTCAGAGTCTTCATTGATAAAATTCCCATCAACATTAAAAATTCAAAAGATGTAATATGCTGATCGACTGTCCAATTTATTTTCAGTATCTCAACAAGATCCATATAATCAGCACATACACTCTATATTAAAAAAACGACACAACAGTACATTTTTGGGAAAATCATTACAACTAGTAATTTTTATGAACATTAATCAATACACTGGGCTGTCTTAGAAAAGAAACTCATACTCTTGAAACTTGATAAACATCTCAAATAGCAGTCAAGTGACCTATCTTAATGGCTTCCTGTATATGCCAATATCAAGCAGAGGTATTCCATCTGATTGTGAATTTCCAATCTGTCACAAAGTTTATTATAAAAGCTGAGGTTAATGTGGGGGCCATCCATCAAAACTTGCAAAATATTTTCTCAAGGTACTGAAATACCTTTAATGAATCCTTAATGTTCCTCAGGTACAAACCTTGTCTCAAACTATACCACTATCCCCATTTGACCTCTTTGTACCAGTTTATTTAGATATTCATAAAAAAAAAAAAAAATACAACATAGTCACTGCAGCTTTTCAAGTTGTTCCATAAACAGTATTTAAAATGTGAAGCTAATCTTTGATTTATAACACATGGTGTTCTAACTTTTCCCATTGAGAAGCTTTTACAATTCTGCTATCAGGGAACATCCTTTTGGGAGCCAAGAGGTTCTTTCACATGAACTCAAAGACATCTTTATTCTAGTGTCCATACATCTCTGCTACATTCATGAAAAAGTCTGTCTAATGATTGTTGGATCATCATACATGGGGAAGTCAATGAGTGTAACTGAGATGTTCCTTTCATAAAAAAAGCTATTCTTGGTTGCAAAGATTTACTATACATTTTCCTTAGCCATTTGGTTCCTTAGCATGTGGAATCCCAGCTTGCTTCTTCATTACACTCAATTTAAATTACTTGAAAATACATTGAACAAGAATACTCTTACAACAAATCTAAACATTCAGCAAATTCCAGTCACAGAGCTGAAAAGTACTAAGCTAACAAAACTTACGTTTATTCAAATACAGCAGATAATAGTTAGTTTTTAAGAGTGATAAGTTCTTTAGTCTTCTTAATACAAAACATTTTAATATGAAAATATACATATTTCTTAATGGTGCAATAATTGAAAAATTGCAAATTCAAATACTAAGCTAATGACAAACAAGTCATCATTGAAACTCTATAATTTAATACTCTTCATATTATTAACATAAAATTTGAAAGAGCAGAATTGCATAAATACTAATTCTTGTATGCATTAAATAGATATCTGTTATTAATGATAGAAAAATTTAAAAAAAAAAATCATTTAAACATTAATGTAAAAAATGTTTTCAGTAATATTGTAAAAGTTTGCCAAAAACTGTAGCTTAAATAAAACATATTGAAGGTTAATATTAACACCAGCAATTGTTTACCAAAGATTTATATACATTTTGCTCATTGTTTCTTTAGGAATGCACATAAGCTTCATTCTACTAAATAAATGTATGTTCTCAGATTATCCGGGTACACATGATGAGCTTTCAATATGAAAACAGAAAATAAAATTTTTAAAGAAGGGCAAAGAATATATAGCAGAAAAGCCTATATCCCAAAATGATGAAAACCAAAAAAAGGAGGCTCAAGATCCTAAAGCTGGCTTAAAGTAGAGCAGTGTTTGTCTTGCCTGACAACTGATGACTAATTTGTCCTCTTGCTCTTGAATATTTTTAAAAAGTTGTTCAAATTAATCAAAGAAGAGCTCGCCATAAGATATATATAGTTCATTTTCTGTTTAACGCACAGCATACATGTATGCTTTTATGGCATTAGCACATAAAAGCATGCATATGCTAGGTACTTTTTTACCCCAATATTAGATAAGTATTAATAATAAAATATAATTATTAATTTTTTTCCTGTGTTGGAACATTTCCAGGCAATATAATTTTCTTCCAAGAAATGCCATTTTTACCTTTATAAGTAGAAAATTCAGGTAGTGCAGCATTGTAATCTAGTCACCACACAGCTATGTGCTTTCAGTTCGATATTAGTGTTATGTTCAGTTTCTTAAACTTCATCCTCTGATTCATTCTCAACAATTTTTTGCTCTTTCAGCCAATGTACAATTTTAAACTGTATGTTCATTTAGCACTGGAAAATGTAAATGGAGCACAATCAACATGATAAACTACTACTGTTAATTACATCACATTTTGGTCTTGATAAATATATCCATAAACTTCTGCAGACACAGCAAAACTTTAAATTGACTGGGAGTGATGCTAACAAATTAAATAAGACCTTAGTATTTTCTACCTGAGGACATGTGCTTGCAGGTTACATAGCATGGAGGATAATACGAAGACTAATACAACACTTATCTTAAAAAAGCCATGTTTCCACCACCTATCATTTCTATATAAGCTTTAGTCATGCATCTCAATTTCCACAGCCACATTTCTCACTCCTTCTTAAAGGCTCTTTGTAGACCATCTACAGTACAAGGTTACTTGTTTCCTAGTGTCCTTTTCAGGAGGAGAATTCTATTGGAGAAGTATCAGGTTATTTCAGAACCATCATGTAGATTCCAGTTCCCTGCTCCATTTCCTCAAAGAATTGAAAGTCAAGTTGGAAGTATGATACAATGCCTAATCCTTATGTATGCTGACTTTGTATCTGTGTCAACATAGAGTTTGGTAAATTTGAGTTAGAATTTCAGTTTGAGCAGAGGAAGTTATTTGGAATTTTTGCAAGTAATGGAAGATGGGAGGTACAGGTAAAATGTGCGCAAGTTAAAGGCAAAGAGGCAATGAGAGCTGTCAGAATAAGTTTATATAGGACCCCAACATTACCTGTGAAATGGTTGGAGAGAGTATATGAGGCAGTGGTAGAGGCAAGGATGTTGTATACAGTCAAGGTTTGGGTAGTTGAAGAGGGGTGAAGGAAGGTGGATGTGGTACACAGAATGTTGTAGGGAAGTGTTGGGGTTACCCACATGTTCTCTGAGGGGGGTTAGTTTGCTTGAATTAGGAAGGATGGGGAGGAAAGGATTGATTACAGAGAGAGTAATGAAGTATTGGTATTGTATCCTCAAATTAGACAGCTCAAATATATTAAAGGAATGTGTGAAATATCAAAAAGAGATTTTGGGATGGAAGAGTTGGTATGGGGAGGTGGGAAGGTAATAGAAGAAATAAGTTTGGGGAATATATGGAGAATAGGTGAAAGTTATGTTAATGAATTTTGGAAGATAGTTAGACAGAGAAGATACTGAAAAGCAAGAGATTTGTGCTAGATTAGATGATAAAAGATCCTTGGTCGTATATAAAAGACTCGTATAGAATTGGGGATGAGAGAAATATATTGTAATTTGTGATCAAATGGGTAGGATGGGTTGGGCATGGATGGATACAGGAGCAATACTCCTGAAAAGATATAGATGAGACAATAATGATTGATGTAGTATGTGTGGGGGAGAAGTCGGTGTGTCCTATTATTTATTGGAATGGTAGAAAGTCAAATGATGGAAGGAAAAAGTTTAGGACAATAAACAGGACAATTTACAGAAGGATTCAGTGTTAAATAAACTGTTAAATAAACTGTTAAGTAACAACAGTGTAAAAACATCCATAAAATGGGAGGGATTTTAAGGAGAAATAGGAACGAAACAGGAAGAAAGTAAAAAGTTTCTTACAGTCAGACAGTCAGATGGGGTTAATGAGATAGGAAACTGTATTTCAGAGGATGCTGCTAGGATCTAATAGTAAAATGAGTTGATTAATAATGTATGTAAAGATATAGTTGTTATTGTAAATTGGGGTATATGTTGTTGTAGCAAATTGTAAAGTTAATTGTGGAATAAATTCAAATATAAGATGTGCCACTCATCATTCAATTAAGTCTAGAGTTTGCAAAAATCTATTTGTTGTGTGATCAACTAAATACTTGGCATGCTCCCAACTTTAAGTATAATAAGATACATGCAACTTTTTCCTCCTATGTATTTTTTTTTTAGTAGTGTTTAATGCCCATTTTTATTACTGAGGCACCACAGCTGGTGGATTTTTTTTTTTTGAGTAGTGTTTAACGCCCATTTTTACTACTGAGGCACCACAGGCGGTGGACACTGATGATACATGAGATGAAATGATATATTGGGAAAGGATATTTTTTTTTTTTTAAGGAAGGAAGCGTTCCAGGCCTAAGTTTAGGTACCTCCCCGGCATTTGCCAGTTATGAAGACTGAGGAAAACCTGGAAAAAACCCCAGTCAGGGAGGACGGTCCTGGCGGGATTCGAACCGCAGACCTCCCGCTCACGAGTCCGTGCCTTAACGACCTCGGCCACCCGTGGCGGTGCCAGCTGGTGGATACTGATGATATACGAAATGAAATGGAAAGGATTTTTTTTAAGAAAGGAAGCGTTCCAGGCCTAAGTTTAGGATACCTCCGTGACATTTGCCAGTTATGAGGACTGAGGAAAACCTCAGTTAGGAAGGATGGTCCTGGCAGGATTTGAACCCCAGACCTCCCACTCACAAGTCTGCGCCTTAACAACCTCGGCCCCCATGGAGGTTTTTATGTAATCTGAAACAACACACACCTGTATTGTTTTACTAAAACTTCTAATGAAACTATCCCAATATTTTCCTCATTTTCCTAGGTTGCCATATATGATTTTGTGTTTCACATGCATGTGTGAAGGAAAATACTTTTTTCTCACCCATTTCTCTGCCTCCATGTAGTAAGAGGACTCAATGGCAAGAAATAGATGACAGTACAGAATTTAACTTTCCTGTCATACAAGCTCAGGGTAGAAAAGCACAAGAAAATATATTATACCACCCTCCCCTCCTCCTCCCAAAAGCAGTAAGAAGCTTTCACAAAATGGAGCTTTCAAGACTTGACAACAACCTCTTCAAAAAGGAAAATAAAGTAAATGAGCTGACATACAAATATGTTACTGATTTACATCATATACTTCAAACTCAAAATAAGATAGGTTTAGATAAATTTCTGTTTAAATTTATATCTTCAAGTAAACAAAAAAGATGGAGGAAACAATCAGTGAGTTAAAATATAGCATTTGGAAAAGAAGGAAAAAATATAAAAAGAAAAAGTTAAAGCTATTTTAGGCTTCAAGTTACCTGGGAATATCATATATGTCCAAGGAAAAACTCTCTTCTTGCAAGAAAATTACATTTGACAGAGAAGTCACCTACAGAAAACACAGAATGGGACACACTAACATAAAGCACAAGGTTCTTATCTTTGCATGTTAAGTTGCTACAAGAGAGGTAAATCTAACAGGATACTTTTTTCAGAACTAGAGTTGAACCCATTTGCATCATATTTAAATACTCTTCCCGGTCATGTAAAATCAGATTAAAATGCCTCCAGAGGGTTTTAGAAAGCATTTTTATAAATAAATAAAGATAAACTAATGAAGATTTTTGCTCAAATTTTGCATGCAAAACAAGAACACTATGGACTTACTAATTATGTACATCTAGTATCATGGTTTAGTATGGTACACCACAAAACATCCAGCAAACAGAAAGGAGCAACACAACATTTTTTTATAATACCACGCACTTTTACTTCATTTTTTCCTTGTGGTACCATACCATGTACCTTTTAGTTATTTTTTTTATATGTAGGAGGAACATGCATGGGGAAATGAGACCACTTTTGGCTAGCAGATACAAAAGGTATAGAACTGGCAGAAGGTCAACCTCAAGAATACTCAAGATTTTCTGCAAACTCAAGCAATGTTACTTAACATTTACTCAGAATTACTTTTCTTTATTTTTATCTGAGAGCTTATAATGAACAATATATATATGAACAATTGAACGTGAATATATCTAAAAGATAGAAAAATATTTTTCCTAACCTCTTAATAGTCCAATGCATAATAATAGGAAACAAAGCCATGACAAGGACATACACAGACTTTCTCATCTCTTCCTGGGGTGTTTGTTCTTCCTACATGATTTTCCTGTGCGTGTTTTGTATTTGGAGGAAAGAAAATTAACATCTTTATTTTCCTTCTATTTCATACACAATAGACTGTTGGCTGACCATATTTCACACTCCCTACTATTATTATGCTTTCTTATTCTGACTTGGGTATTAATCTGAAAAATGCACTTCTCCATTCTTCTTTTAAGGTTAAACAGAAAATCCAATAAAGCAGATGCAAACTTAATTACATTCCCTGGATGGCTCAAGTTTCCAACCAAATGTATTCAGGTGGAACATACATCCATGGTAGTGTTTTAAAGAAAAGATTGAAATATTTATAAGATGTGAAAAAAATATCCTGTGAGAAAAGATAGGAAAAAATCTATTTATATGCTGATTATCTAATATTAATATATTAGTTATACATATTACAAGTTCAAAGCAATAGACATATATTTTGTCTAAAGCTATGTTCCATTATGCAGCAGAATCAACCACATCATTTTTAATAACTCGATGCCTTTTCCTATTTCATGGTTTTCATTCCAAAGCAGAAGCAGATATCTCTTTATTCAAGTTTATCATAAGACTACCAGAGTCAACCCACATATCTACCAACACAACTTCCACCATTGATCTAACAATCGTTTAACAGCTGAGGGTGTTGACAAGGGTCCACGAAACATGTCCTGATTAATCTTCAATAAGTGAAGCCATAAAGAGTGTTCTAAAAAGTTCGACTCAAAAGAGATTATTCATTGAGGAACTTTATTTTACAGGTCTATATAAGAACATTCCACCCTAAGGCCATGTTCAAGCTTTTCTGGAAAGAAGTGCAAATTTTTCTTGCATCTTCACTTATTTTGCATTTGAGGACACAATTACTTGATTCCTCATTCTGTTTTTGGCAGAACCGAGAACTAGTATGTTAGGGAAAAAAAGTGTTTGTCCTAAATAAATACCATCTGTTGCAGCACTACTTTGGTGTCAAAGTCTTTAACAGGGACTTGCAAATCAGAACATTACAGAAACTTCTTAGAAAATTTTGAAAGCAATATTACCATTTTATGATGAGCATGCAACACAATCCCTTCTCCACAAAATAATAATGTTTCTGTAGCTGTGCAAAATACTTATATGTTTTAGCTATGGAGGTTTATGTTCTCAAACCTGAAATCAAAATATGCCACAAAAAATGTTGAAGTCCTCTTGTCTATAAAATGAGCATGGTGTCCAAAGAAAAGAATAAATAAGTTGAAAAACTCATATATGCTAGAAGCTAAAGGAGTTCATGAAGACGACTTGAATGACTTTTAATTTTTACAGTGAATGCATGAATTTTGTACCTCCTGTTTGTTTTACTGTATTTTGATGACTTTTTAATTCTTTACTCACATTTAATGTTGGTAGATCTATAACAAATGTTATAGAAAGAACATCAACTAATACTTTTTTAACTTGAATTTCCAATATTAAAAATGTATCAGATGACTCAAAGCAAGTAATGGTCTCTTAAATAAAAAATTGTAAATTAGTAACTATTTATGATGTCTAAAATTTAGTTAAAAATGTAATATTAGTATGTCATGTTAAAATAATTAACATTTAATTAATATTTTTATGTTAAAGAAAAAAAAAAGGAGTAAAGAAACAAAATGTTGTGCACCTCTTAAATGGAAAAATGTAAGGCAAGAAAATATTAAACAAGAAAAAATAAAATAAACAGCTGAATAAAATTAAAATATAATAGTAAATTGAAGTAAATTGAGAATGCTATTAATAATAATAATAATAATAATAATAATAATAATAATAATAATAATTGCCATTTGACTACAGTTGCCCCCACCCGGTTCTATGGACTATATGAACCATTTGAATTTAATTATATTTAGCACCAACAGATGTTGAAAGGATAGGTGGTCAGGCAATCCCATGCTGAGGTCTTAAGGCTATACAGTAGGGGGGGAAGGGGGGAGTTTCCCGTAAAATTAAAATGTGCCTTTACTGAGTTCTGAAATGCACCTTTAATTTTAACACGAAACACCCATTGCACATTAAGAAACATTGTGGAAAGAGGAGGGCCCTTTATATCCTTAGTTGCTATTTATGGTTCTATGTTACTTTGGTTTCAACCTATCAATGAAGTTAATCTTCATTAACCAAAGCCTGTATGCATGGAGTAATGAAAGACACTAAATGTAGCATTTATGGCACTTGCTTTAAATGCACAGATTTTGTTGATTTGATTTATTTACAGATGCTCTTTAACATCTCAGGTCATCAGTGTCCCATTCAATTCACGGCATGAAACAGCCGACAAATTTTGCTCAGAGAACTCTTCTTTCAGGCTTGAGGTTCTTTTTTGTGCTGCAAATGTATGACATGGGACCCATGGCTTTACTTCCCTTCCAAATAAATCCATCGATTCTGGGCAGGTTTGAACCCACGATCTTGGGTTTAGAAGGCAAGTATGGTTACCACTACACCACCAGGACCGACTGCAGAGAGCCTTACTTAATGATCATATTAAGATTCAAATGTGAATTGAGCTAGAATTCCATTATACAGAGTGTTTCAGAAATACTTTTACAAACTTTGGTGGCAGGTTCCTCACAACAAAACAAGGAAAAAAATCCATAAGTCCCGAAATCCTTACTTTTTAAGTTATTAATGAATGTTTATCAAAATAAGCGGGGGGGGGGGGGGGAAGGCCATATAAATGTGTGTCTGGAAATACTTCATTTTTTAGTTATTGATGAAATTTTACAAAAATACGAAACAAAACCCAATAAACAAATGTCAATTGAGAAAATCATAATAAATGTTCAAACCTCTTGCTTCTACATATGCATGCACTCGGCAAATCATGGACTACTGCACCTTTTCAAATACTCCCAAGCAGTGTTGAATGGTTTCATACGCTTCCATAACACATTGATGAAGTGTTTTTGCATTAGGAATGTCTGCTGCAAAAACCAATTATTTTAGGTGGCCCCAAGGATAAAAATCCAAAGAATAGAGGTCGGGAGAACATGTAGGCCATGGAAATGGTTCTCTCCTACCTATCTATCCGTCATGCTGATATCAACCAGTGCATCTCGAACAATGTGGTTATAAGATGCTGCAGTCCCATCATACATAAACCATATGGTTCTTCTTATTTGCAAGGGCATGAAATGGATATTCTGCCATGGTTAAAAACAACACAACACAATATGCAACACAAGTGAAATGTCAGAAACAGATTGTATCCAAATGACAAGTGTAAAGAAGTCTCTTGGTAACACATGGTCATCTAGGATACAAGTTCATTAACAGACTTGTATCAATAACATCACCTAGTAAAATGAATTTTATTTTCGGTTATGAACTTAAGTTTTAGATTATACCTTGAAACGCATTAAAGTAAACTTTCATTAATAACTCAAAAACTAAGGATTTCAGGACATATGTTTATATGGGCTTTTTTCTTGTTTTGGTATGGGGAACCTACCACCAAAGTTTGTTAAAGTATTTCTGAAAACCCTGTATATATTCTTTTCTAATGAGCTGAGAAATACAGGTCACTACATTTCAAGATTATAGGGAACTACATTAAACAATATTAGACACTTTGGATATTTATAAAGGTATTTTTACTTTATCACGAGGAACAATGAAACCACGAGGAGCAGGCACAATGCCAGGAGGTATGTTCTGATGTTGCTCTGGTTCTGCAACAGCAGGTCTTGGCAGATTAGGCGGTTTCCATTCCTCTGGTTGTTGTTTTGGTGCTGGCACAGGCATAGGTGGTTGCTTTTCATCTTGGCTTCGCACAGCATCTGGATTAATTTGTGGAGTTGTTGACCTCTGTGACACCTGTTATAAAAGCTACATTTGAAGATTATCTTTTTCTTGCATATTAATAAGATTATTACCTTACTACTTCTATTGATATTACTAATACTATTTATGCAGAATAATATTTTGGAACAGAGCAATATTGTGAATGAGACGAACCCCTCTCCTTCTACCAATGATTTTCATGATTAGTACATAAATAATCAAATGAAATTATTTTGATACAATTATTAATATGAGACTATAGACTAAAAGTTCATAAATTATTTTTGCATACACAAGAGCTAAGAAAAAATTAAGTAAGATATAAGTTTGGCCAACTTATTATTTAACATTATGCAGTAAATACAAACTGACTCTTTGAACAGAAAAGTTACTGCTTCTACCAACATTAATGAAAACAATAATTAAGTTCTAAAACAATAATAAACTTCTACAAAGAGCAAAATATTAAAAAGGTAAATAATTGAGTTTTAGGGTTTTATAATAAAAAAGATGTATCTTCATTGTCTGATTCTTAAAAATATGAAATATATTCCTTTTCCTAATCACATTATTATACATGCCAGTGAGACGAGATAAGAATTTCCTGATTTAATTTGTGCTTTAAAACTGTCAATATTAAAGTGAAAATAGGGGGAAGGGGTGTAAATTCATATATTTTACTTTCCTACCTCCATTAATATACTTACCTGTTTCACCTTGAAATTTATTTACAAGTACAGTAAATTAAAAAGAAATAATTATTATGATTACAATACCATTGACTCTTAACTTTAAAAAATTAATGTCTTTCTTTTCATTCCTGTCTTAGGAATATTTCATGCAATTTATTTAGTCAGCTTCTTTTAAGAGGGATATGTCAAAAGTTTTCAGATACCTCTGATTTTTTTATAACAGGAAGTTCTGATTGCTCATTTGCTTAAATATGAGCTCTCTGCAAAAGAAAGACTGTATCTCTGTTCATTTACAAAGTGATAAAAATATTTCAGTGAATGACATAGTTCAAGATAGAACTATTGATATTCCATGATTTCAAAAATGAATTATATCTGGAGCATTGTCTATTAATACATAGCTCTCTTTTTGCAATATATTCATTAATATTTAAGTTAAAATGAAACTTACAAAAACAGTTTTGTCTTAGCTATATACATTAAACTTTATATTTCATCAAAAATATAAATATTTTATTACATATAATGTGATTTTATTTTAAAACCTAGCTCAATAGTGTAAAACTGAAAAAAATATTTGAATTTAGGAC
Organism: Metallyticus violacea; assembly: GCA_030762175.1. Lineage (NCBI taxonomy): Eukaryota > Metazoa > Arthropoda > Insecta > Mantodea > Metallyticidae > Metallyticus > Metallyticus violacea. The sequence continues at coordinate 138,117,288 of CM060835.1, read as the reverse complement.
TTTCATATTACATATATCCAGATGCAAAAATAAAGAAAGCAAGGAAAAAAATCTTTTTTGTAGACCAGTGTTATGTTATAAAATCAAAGCTATTCTGAAGTAATGGTGAATAATTCATCATGCAATGAAAATGAAAATTATATTATTAAAGACACATATTCCAATTTCATTCAGTCAGGTTATTCTTGCACTATTATTAAGAGATAACCTAAAGCTAGGCAAGCTTTAATGCAAATATCAGAGGACAGACAAACAATACCACTGATTTTAGAAAATAAAGCATTTTATTGGTCATTTATATTTGCATATATCTTGAAATAACAATAACAGCTTAGGTGATTACTTGTGCAGCTTAACAGTTCAAATGTTTTACAGGCATAATCATAGAGGATTTTATCCAGATACTCATCATACTGTAGCATTCATTAGTCATATAAAAACAAATTAAGTTCCTTCTCTACAAAGCTCACAATAAGTTGTATTATATAAATATTAAGTAACTCTTGACACATAAGATCCATGTAAGAGATATGTGTAAGTAAATGTAGAATTCCATGCCAACTGATGATGATGAATGAACTTTAATCTCACATTTACAAACAAAAGTAAAAGGCTGTTACAAAGCACCCAAACCACCATTTAGCATCTCACAATTTTGCCTACTGGTTAAAAAGTATGCAATGTACTCGTATCAATTGCAAAACAAAGTTCTATCCCAGATTAGTTGATGTTCAAATTGTATCCCACCATCATTTATGGAAGGGTAGTTTACTACACACCTTATGGTTCCCATAACTATTGTACCACCTCCAACATTTTCAATGAAGAATGTATTTTATTACATTGAAAGGTCATTCATGACAAGCAATATTATTACTGTTATAATGTCAATGTATCTCAAATAACAGAGTGAATCCAAACCCTAGCAACAAACTTTTACAAGTTGTTCAGGGATCTTTTCTGATTAATTAAAATGTAAATTGGAACTTGCACAGTGAAGCCAATCATATAATTAATATTATTGTATGATATAGTTGAACAACATACTCTTAATGTTTCACTTACTTATCATAATGTATATTATTAAGCATTAAGAGTGTGTAGTTCAACTAAATCATACAATAATATCAATTATCTTGTCTGATTGTTTTGATATTAGGAATCCATAGTCTCCAGTGGCTTATTACCGGGTAATTTCACTGTTTTTATTTTGTAATAACCAAACTACTTTTGAATCTGTTTATTTGGAATATGATTGTTTCCAAACAAAACACAACATTTTTCTGCTGTAGAGCATGTTTACATTATTGTCTGCCACTAATTAATCAACTACTCATCAACTCATGTATTCACATTTCTACACTATACTCCATTCACTTACATAAAAGTAAGCTGTATTTCGGGAGAATCTCTCCCATCTTCAGTTGCTCACTGAACCTCTGCTATTCCTACTACTACTCCTACTCCTGGAGTAGCGGAGGTTCAGTGAGCAACTGAAGATGGGACAGATTCTCCTGAAACGCATCTTTTATGTAAGTGAATGGAGTATAGTGTAAGAAATGTAAATACATGAGTTGAGGTTAGATTGCCACTCCATTGTCAACAGCTTCGTAAGTCCAATATTTAACTACTCATCACTTTCTGACAATTGCAATTATTTATTTTTAAGAATAGATGACCAAACATTACAAAAAAAACCAAATTACATTGTTACACTGTTTAAAGTAAATGCTGACCCCTTATCACGACAAACTTCACAGCGATGACTCATGGACTGTCGCACACATTCTAGCATCCCAGGAGATTGGGCACATCATCAGCGGCTGCTATCAACAAGGTCCACATTATTCCATATTAGTCACATACACTAGGCACCAGGAGTAAAAATCCATGGGTGTCAGATATGGTAATGGAACAGGATCAACACAATCAATCTATCTGTGCCCAAATTGTTCATCAAGGTATTCCCTAATATTCACTGCATAATGTGTTGGCGCCCCATCATGTTGAAACCACATGCACCTGCAAATTCTCAGCAACACCTCTTCCAGAAAATGTGGGAGGGCATGTTGAAGGAATATTTTGCAGACTATTCCACTTAGTCTGTCATGTAATACATAAGGCCCAATTACAGAATCATTAATGATACCAGCCCATACATTCACAAAGAATGCCTGTTGGTAGGCTCGATTCACCACAGCATGTGGATTTTCATACTCCCAAATATGGCTATTTCAACTGCTGAACGTGCCTTCTCTGGTAAACATTGCCTCGCCTTACAATATCACAGAAGGAAAATGCTGGTTGTCTGCACATTGCTCTGAGAACCTATTAGCAAACTGCACTCGACATGTAAAGTCTGCTGGTTACAATGCCTGGACCCTTTGTGGATGATACGGGTGCTCAAGTAAGACCCTCAAAACAGTTGCTTGGTTTACATTCACCTCTCGTGCAATATGAGGATTACTGCTTGCAGGGTTGTCATACATCCTCTTCAAGATCAGGTGTTCTTACATTCCTCTCGCAGCTAGTATCTCGCATACTAACAGTGAAGGACCCAGTTTCTCATAGTAGCCTTTGGAGGAACAGCTCTGCATAGCACCATTATGCCACTCTTCCAGTACACTGAGTGAAACCATAAATGAGGTACATATTGGCTAATTCTGTGTAAGTAAAGTTATCCATACCATATCGCTAATAACCACTATGGGTGGCCAAGGTCGTTAACTCGTGAGTGGGAGGTCTGGGTTCGATTCCTACCAGGTTTTTTCCAGGTTTTCCTCGGTCCTCATGATTGGCAAATGCTGGGGAGGTATACCCCGAACTTAGGCCTGGAATGCTTCCTTCCAAAAAATAAAAATCCTTTTCCAGTTTATCATTTCATCTCATGCATCATCAGTGTGCACCACATGTAGTGCTTTAGTAGTAAAAATAGGCATTAAACACTATTAAAAAAATTATCACTAACAATGCACTAAAGGGTAATTTACTGCAGGGAACAAAAGCTGAGTCAGAACTGAGCAGGAGAAGCCTGGTGGCAGACCAGACCGAAAACATGAACTTCTATGCTCTACTACAGCAGTGAAAGGTTGTGTTTTGTTTGGAAACAATAATATTCTGAGTAAACAGATACAAAGGTAGTTGAGTTAAACAATAAAGAAAACAATGAAATTTCCTGGTAATGAGGCACCGGAGACCATGATTCCTCATATCAATGTACTCATAAAACATTCCTGAACAACTTGTGAAAGTTTGTTGATGGAGTTTGGATTAACCCTGGATATTGATTGCTGGAATACTGAGCAATTGTCTTGAGTTTAGCTATTCAGCAATTATTATTAGCAGAATATTTGTTCTGTTATCTTAAGAAAGTGAGACAAAAGGGGAATTTGTTTAGTTAAGTGTATCAACTAATCTGGTCAGCAGTATAGAAATATGTCATTTTATTTCAATGACATAAAAATAAACCCATTTCATTCATACATGTGTAATTTCTGCAGGAAAAACCTTCAACTGAAGGTCTCATATTTGAAAGAACAAAAATTATATATATTTGCATATAATGCTTTCAAATGGGATATAATGAAGTGAAAAGATGGAAGATGAGACATTTTAAAGAAACTGATTCAAATTAACACATCATAGGCTGAAGAACAGCAATTTTATAGCCAAGACGGAGAGACAAAGGTACAAAGATTTAGAGTTGCAATATATTACTAGAGCTTTAAGCATGGTTGTATGTGATCTATAAGAAACGTGGCTAGGTCCAGACTTGTATTTCTTTTATATTTTGCTTAGTACTCAATAAATAAATAAATACTATATCTTTACTTTCACATATTACAGAATACTACTTAACATATTAATTCGTTATAAATTGCTATTTCGTAGCTAAAGCTTCATTTTCTCAATTATGGCTGTTACAAGTAGACAACTTGCAACATGACCACAGTCTGAGGAAATCTTACACAAACACTATTACTGTATATAACATCATAATGTGTGTGTCTATCATTCATGCATAAATGCACTGCATGCTTACTTGCTCACTCTCCCAGAGTGGAAATACAAATACAAATTTAAAATTGACATAATTGTTTATTTATATACTGCTCAAAAAATTAGAGGAACAAAGGTTTATGTCAAAGCTCCAAAATAAATACTGATCAATTATGTTTTTGACAGTTTATAAATACAAATGAAGAATTGTGTAAAATTAAAATAGGCATTCTAACAAACTTTTGTTGCACAGGATTAGAAATACAAATAAATCATTGATTGATACAGAAAACAAAGTGAAAATACAACATTACATTGTTAAATAATCAATGTTTTCATGGTTATTTCAACATTCAGTACCTAGTGTGTCCTATGTGAGCCGGGATGACTCATAATAACTATGTGGCATGCTTTGCACCAGCCTCCTAATAAAGATTTGTGGGATTCTCTCCCATTCTTCAGGAGTGCATTTGAGAGTTCTCCCAGGTTCTGTGGCACAGCAGCAGGATGCTTGTGAACAAGTTTTACCAGCTTATCCCATAGATGCTCAATCAGATAGAGGTCAGGACTGCATGCAAGCCTGAATTTGGTACTCTTGTAGGACATATTTGGTATTCCATGCTGTATAAGATTTAGCATTACCATGCTTTAAAAGAAAATTAGATTCCACACCATAAGCAAAGGGTACATGTTGAAGGATGTCATTAATGTAAACATCAGCATTCATGAGCTGTGGGACAACAACAAACTTTGTCAGAGACTCGTAATGCACGCCCAAATCATAATTGTACCACCTCCAAATCTGTCATGTTTAATAATGGTGGCTGGAGCAAGACATTCACCAGGATTCCATACATGTGTACGTCATCTCTATATATGTGTATGACCATTATAAACCTTCAAATGAAATTCTGACTTGTTTGTGAAGAGAAAAGCCTTCCATTAACAGAAATGTCCCTCAAGATGATTCTGAGCAAATCTCACAAGGGCTTCCGTGTGCTTATGTGTCAAGTGAGGAGTTTGAAAGGGAATTCTAACCTGCTTTTCTCAGTCTGTTTCTTACAATCTGATTAGAAATCACCACTCCAGTTGTTTATACATCATTTTGTAGATCTCTGGCTATAGAAATGCATCTGCACAAAGCTGATAGTACAAGATATTATCCTGTACCTCTGTTGTCTTCTTCTTACACCCTTGTTGGGGCTGCCTCTTGTATTCACCTGTCTCTATATATCGCCTCCAAACCCTATGGTTGACAGAAAGGTTGGCAGGAAGAAACCTGGAGACAAAGCAAATGGAACTGCCATCTTCAGTTCTATGCAACTGCTTGTGAGACTGATGTTTAATTGCTGTATAATAGCCTCAGAGAACACAAAATAAAATTTTCCTACCATAGATTACTGTTAAAACTTATTTTCAAAAAAAATAAGTCAAAGAGTGCCCACTTTGATTTCAACAGTTCTTGAAACTTCACTAATTTATTCAGAAAAACACTAACAAATCCTAAAATATCTTTATTCTAGTATTAAACAATACTTCAGAACATAAACATCTGACTGTTAAAAATTACACTGTATCAGTGTTTATTTTGGGGCTTTGATTTAAACATGTGTTCCTCTAATTTTTTTGAGCATTTTATTTATTATAAGCTTAGGGGAAAAATACACTTTTAAGTTTAAACATAAATGCAATGAAACATAGATACTTAATATAATTGAATTAATGAAAAGAATATTGAAACAACAAAGGAAAGTTATCTATATTCTTTTAACTAAATTCATATTACAGGGAAAGAAAAAGTAGATGAAAGAAAGAAAGAGAGAAGGGGGAGGGAGGAAGGGAGGGAGGGAGGGAGGGAGGGAGGGAGGGAGGAAGGAAGGAAGGAAGGAAGGAAGGAAGGAAGGAAGGAAGGAAGGAAGGAAGGAAGGAAGGAAGGAAGGAAGGAAGATGTATATTTATCTTGGCTTAGAGAGTAAAGTCTTAAAATAAAGATTCTGCAATTACAAAAGTTTTGAGGATAAATACTTATGCTTATAATGAAAACAGATAATGAGTTATACATATGTGTTATAACTTCAATGATCATTATTATATTATATTATTTTATACATTTCAGTACATATTATTACCACAATGCAGAAAATTGATATTGTAGAACATTGTTATTTTGCATTTTACACGTCGATCAGTGTATCTATAGGTGTCCAACAGGGCAGCTTTTGGGAGGAGGCCGAGGAGGCTGGCTCTCCTATTACTTTATTCCTCTTCCCATATTTCTTAAACATTAACATTTTGCTTTATTAATCTTCAGCATCCATTCACCATTTAATTAATATTGTTATACATTTGCAATTCTCTTGTGTGAGCTGTCGCTCCTGTGAAGACATTATGTTTCACACTGAGTTTGTGGCTGTAGCTGACCGAGGCCACCAGGAATTTACCTTGTGTTGAAGGCAAGGTTATGTATGTGAAGTCATGGTTGCCATAGCTACAAATGAAGGTCATTCACCCATCCCAGCTTGTGAAATTGGTTCAAGAGGCCCATGAAAGCAGGCTGCAAAGTGAGAATTCTCTGTATAGGAATTTTAATATATTTTATTTATACATAGTGTGGTAATTTCAATGCACTGTTTGTGTTAAGCTTATCGTGTATCTATGTTAAGTGAAAAACCTAGTTATAGTTCTAGTGAATATAATAGCGAATATTGTAATTAGTTTGTTGGAGATTCTCTTTTCAAGAAGAATGAATTGTGAAAGGAATTAATTTTAGAATTTGAATGGCCTACAGCAAAATGATCATTGTTACAGAAGGATAGAGGTGCAATGCATTGGTACCATAATCATAAATGGTTGTGTGGAAGCGCTTCAAACGGTAAAAATTTTGTTGGTCCTGCATGCTGCTAGGCACAGTTAAAAATGTATGACGGATATGATAAATGAACACACATGAAACAATAAAAATTCACATGCATTTTAATTTTTCATTTAAAACTTTTTTTAAACAAATTTTCAACTGATGTACTTAAAAAGCACAATCACTTGTTAAAATTACCACATAATGATGAGTGAGAAAAAATAGGAAGATTTTAAAAAATTTAATTTATATTACTAGTACATTATACGAACAAGAAATTTCCCTTTCAAATGATTAAAATAATCCTGGATATTTAACAGCTATATTTCACGTGATATTAAATAGAAATGTACAGCTAAAAAAATAATGGGAGAAAAACGGCTGCTTCAGGGGACATTTAAAAACAATTCGGAATGAGCTAATTGAATGCATTTGTAATATATTGCCAAAGAAATCAACAATGCTCCCTTTTTCCACTTCATTGTTGATGAAACAAATATAACAGTGTGCAGTTATTGTTAGGCTTGTAGAAGCTTTGGGGGACATTCTATAATATTTCCTGGGATTTTATGGCATTCAGCACATTGATTCTTTCTTACATAGAGTACTTGCAGAGTTAATTAATCAAGGATTAAATGTTAAATTAGCATAGACATATAAAGTTATTACCATTTTGTAGTATTAATATTGTGCTATTTCCCCTTCCTGGCCTCCTCACAATATGAACTCAAGGGCTGCCACTGATATCCATTTAGATAGCATTGGTGTTATTATTTGTATTACATTGGTTTTAGCCTATGTAATACAAGCCAAAAATTGTATACTAGTGGACATAACATACATTTGAGTGTGCTTTGTTCATTTCATAAATTAATCTGCATGCTTTATCATGTTAAGAAATTTGTTTCCAAGGTAAAATGAAACAGTGCAGGTATTTATATAAACAATTTTATTACATTGTTTATATATATTACTGCATTGTCAACAACTTCGTAAGTACATTTAATTGAGCCCAGATATTACTAGTGAAAATATATGTTAATAACTACAAATAATAGCTGCTCTACAAAATGACAGATATATGCATTAAAATTAGCTTGTCTTAAATTTCATTTTTCATTGTCATGAACTATAGATAAATTAATGCTAAAAAGAAAGGAACCTGCATTACTATGAATCAAATTTAATTAAATCATAAAGTAAATTATGATCTCAATAAGCTTTACCATTGAATGATTCTTTACAAAGTACACACGTAAAGGTAAGTACTTTGTCTCAAAACCAACTGCTCCGAAACTTTCATTGATGTAAACTGGACTTATGTATAATTTTAAAAAGAATAAACTATACAACTCTTTGTGACAGTTACATACACAAACCATTTTCTTTTTCATTTTCCATAAGTAACACTAAATAAGTGCATATGCTCCAGAAACTAACTCTATATTTATATTTCTTCCCTGAAAAAGAAGAAACTAAAAGAATGCTTCTTGACTTAACATGTTTAAATCTATGCTTCCTAGCTGCATTGTCTCAAGAGCTACCCTGAAGCTAGAAATGCTTCAATATACATGAAGATTAGCACAATGCTAATATAAACACATATTTTTGCATCTGTTACTTCAGTGTTATTTGTAATACAAGTATTATACCCATTTATTCAAATAACACAAAAAATATTAACAATTTCACTGCATTTTTTCCTGTTCAATATACATTCCTTTCATATTCATCCAAAGTATATATTTGCATATGGAAGTAAGCAAGCATGTTTCAATCACAGGATATTGTAGCATTTCTCCATAATTCAGCTTTAAGATACCTAGCCATAACAAAGTCTTGCATGTAAAAGCTGGTGGATGAAATGACCCATTCCACAAACTTGAAATCTGTAGTCACTTAAAAGCTTACAGGCTTCATCTGTCCAGTGGGCAAACCTTTTATCATTTAATCCAATGCCAACATAGAACACATTTAAGATGTTTACCATCTCTCTTTTTTAACCTTCTTATGTCACAAAGGCGCATGGGGTATATTTTGAAATGCTAATTAGAACTTGTATAGTAAAACTAATGATATAAATAGGATTATTGTTTGATTGAATTGAACTACACACTCTTATTGGTTCTACTTACTTGTTTAAATGCAGAAAATGTTTCACAGACCATCATCCACATCCTCAGTTAATTGTCAACTACTGGATAATTTGCATTGCTTTGGGGATGTATATTCTGCTCTGGTGGAGGTGAAAAAAGAAAAATTATTGCACTCAGTACAGGGACCTACAGAGCTGCAACATGGGAGAAAATCTACATTTATAAATACAGAGACAGATTAGTGAACTTTAACACTTCCGAGGATGAAAACATAAACTTTAAGTTCATCATACCTCCACCAGAGCAGCATATATCTTCTCAAAGCAACACAAATTATCCAGGAGTCAATGGTTAGCTGAGGATTCAGACAATGGTCTGCAAAACATGTTCCACATTTAAACAAGCAAGTGGAGTTAATAAGAGAGTGTAGTTTGATGACTCATTCATACAATAATCTTATTTATATAAGATATATTGTTTCCTAAAATATCTGTTTATACATTCTTAGAATAGAAGAAATAAACAAAATCCAAAACCAAACTTAACATAAGCTTGTAAATCTTATTTTGATTTAAAGCAAACCACTAAAAATCATGTCGTCACATTAAAAGTCTCTTTAAGTTTCACAAACACACTTATAAAAGTAATTTTGGTACATGTTTCGTGAGGTATATTCCTCACATTGTCAACCAAAACGACGACTGGGACTGAGAAAAGTTTCACTGTGTGGATTCCGACATTCCGTAAACATATAAGCTTGTAAACTTAACTGGGGTAATTTACTTGAACCTGACATCAAGCCAGAGTGGAACTAACCATAGTTATCCTGAGCTGAGCTGCAGCAATGGGCTTTGTGCTACTAACACAAGGAAATGCTGTTTTTGAATTTTGTAACACTACACATTTTATCTTTCATTTTCTCCCTTTCTCTTTGATTTTCCTATTTTAGAATATATCACATAAACTCCTATTCATGCCTGAGATACAATGCACATACTAAAAGTTCTCTCTCATTAGATGTGGAATTATTCTCCTTGTACGGTGTAGCATATAAAAAAAAGTAGCCCTTTATCTAAGAGCATAAACAGATTCAAAGTGATGATGATGATGTAAGATGATTAGTGCTCATCATTTTTTGTTTGTGTGAATTCAGTTTTGTTATGTTATCACAGTTTTTCCTTTGCTTGAAGTAGGCTTCTACCTTTCCTGAATCCTGCTAGTAATTCACATAACTTCTTTTCTATCTCTAACCATTCCTGTAATCTAAGAGTCATTGTGTCTCTGTAAATGTTACCTAAAGTTGATAAACTACTTTCTCTATAATTTAAACCATCTTTTTCTTTACACAATGGTACCATCATACTTATTCTCTAATTTTTTGGCACTTGCCTTTTTTACCTTATTAAACAAATTTTTCAATATACTCTGACCATCACTCACCATAAAACATTTTCCAAAACTCCCCCAGAATCCCATTTATACCTGCTGCCTTATTCTTTTCAAATTTTTAATTTGGTATTCAATTTCACAACTTGTAATTTCCTTATCTAAACCTCTAACCTTTCCACTGTTTTATTATTCATCAACACTCCACTTTTTAAAATTCTTACCAGAACCAACTCAAAATACATTCTCCATTCCTTTGGTGTAATCTCGCTTTCTATTTTATTTTTCTTATAGACATTCTTCATAATAACCCACATTTCTTTATTATTTTTATCTCTTACTGCTTTCTTAATCTTATTCTTATCTTTGCTCCATTCTTTCTTTTTTCTCTCTAGTAAGCATTTATATCCCCATTGCTTTAATAAAAAATACTATCTATTTCTATCACACTCTGTCCTACTCCATGTATCTAAATCTCTAAAAACTTCTTTTCTAGCCTCCATGCACTCTTCATCAAAGCAATTTGTACTTCTTTCTTCTCTTTTTGTTTTTTTCCATCTTCATACTCACTCTTTACACCTTATCAACATGACCGCCACGGGTGGCCGAGGTCGTTAAGGCACGGACTCGTGAGCGGGAGGTCTGCGGTTCGAATCCCGCCAGGACCGTCCTCCCTGACTGGGGTTTTTTCAGGTTTTCCTCAGTCTTCATAACTGGCAAATGCCGGGGAGGTACCTAAACTTAGGCCTGGAACGCTTCCTTCCTTAAAAAAAAAAATATCCTTTCCTAATTTATCATTTCATCTCATGTATCATTAGTGTCCACCGCCTGTGGTGCCTCAGTAGTAAAATGGGCGTTAAACACTACTCAAAAAAAAAAAAAAAAAAAAAAAAAAAAACCTTATCAACTGATTTTCTACTGATTTTAATCCTTTTCAAAAACCCTCACTTAACTGATTTCTCCACTTAAATCTGCTTCTAAATTTCTTTCACCATTTCCCACTAAATTTATATGTATTATCAAAGGCAAATGACTACTACTGACCACTTCATCAATTATTCTAAAACCATTAATCTTTTCAGCCATCCCTTCTCTACGCAATAAATGGTCAACTACATTCATAATATAAATTTACCTCTAACATCTGCTCCTCTAACACCATTACACATTATAATTGTTTTTCCCACAAAAATTAATGATTTCACACCTTCCCTGTTACATATATTATCATAATTTCTTCTTTCCCCCATGCACAGTCACTTTCTATATTTACAGATCTTATTTGATTTTCTCCCACTCTAGCATCAAAGTCCCCTATTATAATAAACTCCACATTTAAATACTTTCTTCTTATATAATCCATCCCTTAATTAATTCAACAAATATTTATGTTTTAGCACCAATTATATTATAAAATAGCTAAATATACCCTGCACCTTACATCATCAAAAGTTACTAATTTTTACTCTCTCTTCTCCTGTAGCACTCTAATTTTCCTCCACCATTTATCCATAACTTTGCCCAAGTATTTTCCCATCATTTTTATATTTTTATCTCCTTTGACTCGTAATATCTTTCTTATATAAATTTCTCCCTCACATTTATTCCATTTCTGTTCCATATTTGTAGTCTCCATCTCTTCATTTGTTCAGAATATATGCTACGATATTCATTATCAGATTCACCAAAATTTCTTCCTCAAATTTATTCCATTTCTCTTTCCTTATCTGTAGTCTCCATCACATCATTTGTTCACAATATATAGGTTCACCAAAAATGGGAAATTCATTCCCACAATTTTTTCTCAGTTCTCTTAAATTCCTTACTCCTGATCTTACCCAATTTATCACAAATTTCTGGGTACTTCACCCTTTCCCCAAACTCTTTTTATCTCTCGATAAATTCTAAGTGAACTCTTCCCTATAAAGCTTGCAAAGATTTCTTGTTTCTCAGTATCTTCAATTCTATCTCTTACTTCTTTTCAAAACCCCCTATAACTATTTTGCTTATTAACCCAAAAATTTCCCTTACAAATTTTTTCAACAATACCATGACCTTTCCATCTAAACTTCTCCTGTGCACCAATACATTCTTTGACAATCTCTCCATCATCTAACATATTTATTCTGTATAGGTGTTTCATAATTCTTTTAATTATTCTTTCTTTACTAATTGACTTACCATATTCTACCAAGGCTACATTATTAGGTGACTCTCTCAATAGTCCCAGTATTAATTTAGAAAATGATATATTTATTAAATTCAGAACCTTTCTCCTATCATCATATCCCTATATTTCTATCATACATAATTTCCACCTCCATCATGGTGTTGTATATTTGTTCCAGTCATTTGACACTTATTTCTGGTATTTTCCTTAAATCATGTCCCTACAATCGCCATACAGATTTTTTCTTTAGCTAATATTAATTTTCTCTGATTATTCCAGCTACCATTAGCACCTAACCTCACCCCAAGATAATCAAATTTCTTAACCACTTCTACCTCCTGCCCATCTAACCACTATTTCTCGTTCTTTCTCAATTTAAAGCCCTTCTTAAAGACCATTCATTATTTTATTGTTCATTTTTAAGCACCATTCTATACAGTAGTTGTCGATAACTTCAACTGCTCTTCTTAAACCTCCACTTGTCATAGGATAGACAAGCTATTCATCTGCAAACATTAGAGCATTCTTATTATTGGTGAATGTACTTTTGCTCTTTGAATCCTTTCAACAATATCAATAAATAAGGTAAATAGCACTGGGCTTAATTCACATCCCTTTCTTACTCCCGATAAATTCTGCATGCACTCTGTTATCTCATCTCTTGAACATTTCATGGAAAATTTATTACCTATATAGATTGACTGTAATACATATATAAAGTTCTTACATACTCCTATTCTTTTTAATTTAAACCACAGTGTTTTTCTATCTATAGCATCAAAAGCCTTCTCCAAATCTATAAATATCATACGTACCCTCCTTCTTTTGATACATTAATACTTATCAACAATTGTTTTTATTATGAAAATATTGTCAACTATTCTTCTTCCGCTTCTGAATCCACGCTGGAACTCTGATAATTTCTTCTCACTTTTGACCTATTGCTGTAATCTATTTGCCAAAATTCCAGTGAAGACCTTTCCTATTACTCATAACAGTCTTATACCTCTATAATTGGCTGGATTATTAACACCCCCTTTCCCTTTGTATAACGTATCACACTTGTTCTCTGTTTCATTGCAATCACACCACTATCTTAAATTTTATTAAACAACTTTGTTAATAAATGCATCCTATTGCTATCCTTGCACCATAACTTCCAAAATTCCCCTGGAATTTTGTCAATGCCACTTGCCTTGTTCTTTTCATTTTTCTAATTTGCTCCCAGTTTTCTAATACACTAATTTTCTTATAAAAATCTTCAATGTATTGCTGATGCTCACCCCCTAATATCTGTTGTCTAATAATATTATCCCACTCTAATAGCACCTTAAAATAATTTCACTATTCATCTGATTCAATATTGTTCTTTTTTACCACATTCCTATACATATTTTTGACTACTAACCAAATCTGTAGACTACCGCCACGGATAGTCGAGGTCATTAAGGCGCGGACTCATGAGCGGGAGGTCTGGGGTTCAAATCCCGCCAGAACCATCCTCCATGACTGAGGTTTATTCCAGGTTTTCCTCAGTCATCATAACTGGCAAATGCCGGGGAGCATTTAAACTTAGGCCTGGAACGTTTCCTTCCTTAAAAACATCCTTTTTCCAAATATCATTTCATCTCATGTATCACCAGTGTTCACCGCCTGTGGTGCCTCAGTAGTAAAAATGGGCATTAAACACCATTCAAAAAAAAAAATGTAGACTATCATGTACTTTTGAAGTCTCAAACAGAATTCTTCTCCCGTATCTTTCTTCTTCACTTCTAGGAGTCATCTATAACTCCACCTCCAAACTAAGAAATTTTCTCTTTCATCATTACCCCCCTGATTGCCTCCACCTCCTCATTTCTTGCTCAACACTTTTCTTTGCTACTCGGCAATCTTCATCAAAACCAATGCCTTTTATTACTATTCACATTAACCCTGATTTTCACACTGCTCCCTGCCCCTTTAATTCTCTATTCTAAGCTTTCTATCTTCTCCTTGACTACACCTTCAACTAATTGTTGTATGCATATCAGCCTAATTGTTATCAGATCTGAATCTAACTCTTTGGAAAATTATTCACATTTCTCTTGCCTCCATTTGCAGATTGTGAACTTTGTTCTCAGCCTTTACCTCCTTCTCTCCCTCAAAGCTTCAAAACTAGCTCAGGGGAAAATGGTAACTCATTATAACAAAATTCACAAACTCAAAGTGCTACAGTACATTGTCCACTCCTACTGAACATAAAAAATAGTGTGATGACCTGGCAGATTACAAACTACACTTTCAATCACATAACCATTATGTTTTCAAACATCTTTTCCTCAACAGCTTTAAGTTTTCTTCCCTTCCTGACAAAACACCTCAAACCTCCTGCTAGTTTTGTTCTCACTGCTCAAAGCTTCTATGTTAACAATTGATTTTCACAACTCCTATATCTGATTCACTTCACCACTTGACACTTTCTCTGCATTCCACTTTAACAATGACAAAGCAAATCCCTATACTCAGCCTTTTCTGTCAAATCTAAACTTATCCAATTTCACTTTGCTTCTCTACTGTGACTGCCTCAATCCTGCACTTCCAAGACACTGCCAGCTGGCATTGACATCACACTAAGATCCTCTTTGTGTCATACATCAAGGTCAACTGATGCCTCTCCTTGAGTGTCCTCAATCATCTGAGCCAGTGAAAGCAGTTGTCTTCTTGTGAAGTCATATCAGCTGTTAGTATTACCTCTCTCTCTCTACAACATGAGATGCATTTGCACTCCTTCCATCTCTCTGGGTTTCAAGGTCACCTTCCTGCTGCTGACTAATGGCCACACTTCCTTTATTGTTTCTCGTGTTGCTTTGGCAGTCATCCTGTTTACACCTTCTGTCTGTAAGTCTATCCCATTCAAGTACATTTTCTTGCCTTCTTCCCTTACTTTCTTCATTTTATTTATTGCCAAATTCTTGATTTCCCTCTCCTTCTTTCCCAAATCTTGCTCAATGTATATTCTGGTATCTTTCAATTTTTTGGTATTGCTTAAAACCATTCATTTGAATTTTGCCATTGCTAACTTCACTATACTGGGCCTAGGCCTTCTTTCAATGTAGAAAATAATGACAATCTCTTGTACCCCCAACTCTAACTCCAGTTTCTGCTTAAATAGGCCATCTATCTCTTGCCAGACTGCCATCATTCCTGTATTCCAAAAATTATTAAATTTAATTGTCTACTGCCATCCTTTGATCTCTTCATATGGAATAATCTTCTCCTACAATATATGATTTCTTGATCAATCCCCTCCTTGAATTACTACTATAGATTTAATATCTTCCAGTTTCCTATTTAATTTCTTTTCTATTCTGTTTTCCTTTTGTTTCAGGCTCTTTATCTCTTCCTTTATGGATTCAAACATTTTGATCATTTATCCATTTCTGGTCCCAGTTTAAGGTCAATGCCTCCCATCATGAATATGATGACTAATAACAGCACCAACCAGAAATCAATCACTTTCTACGTTTCTTCTCCCCCACTATTAAACAGTCAATTTTGACTCTGAACCTGCTAGCGTAAACTCCCATTACTCTTCTTTCAGTTCAATAAATAACTTATCATTATAATATTCAGAAGATACAGGTGGGTCGTATAGCACACAATTTATATTGACCTCTTTTGCTTTATTTATTTTTATCCACATCACTTGTTTGTCTTCCTTCATTAACTTTTCACACAATTTAACTTTGACTATGCCTCCAGAAACTCTACCCCTCTATTCCTGAAGCCACACTTCCCTATAAAAACAAAATTTTCCAATCCGCACTATCACCTTGATCACGCCGTGTTTCAACAACTACTATTACTTTCTCCAGCCTTAATATTCTGAATAACTCACTATTTTCATTTTAAACATTTATATTTGAAAAATGATATTTAAATCAACTCCAATCCCTATCTCATTGCACTCCCCGGCTTAAATTTCTCCAACTTTGCTTTATATCTAGTTATTCCATCTCCTATTAATAAATCTTTCCTTCTGCTCCCATCAATCACCTCTAATATACTCCTCCAGTATGGAAACAACATCCAAACTGCCCATATTCATCCCTTTTCTCTTATCAGCTGATTTATAAAGTTGCTGCCTCCCGTTTCTCCTGATTATCTGGTATCACACGCCTTCTTGGTGATTTCACACCTCTCTTCTTCTATTTTATTCCCAATCCCATCCCCATCAGTTCTCTCAGCTACCTGCCGTCTTCTTCCTTCTCCTTCCACCATAAATCTGCTCCCTATGTGCAAGCAATCTCCTCCTCCCTAATTCATCTGCCAACTCATATCTTATTTCCTTCCATCAATCTATAACTCAGTTCCTCTAACAAATGACCTCTAACAAATGAATAAAACTATTCACTTTTAATGGATATATTCGAATGTTGTCTTATTGGAAATGAAACAGATTCCCTAGGCAAAGAAGATACAAACATCCAACCCATCAAAACATTGATGAACTTACATTCAACAAAGAATTAATTAAAATATAAGAGTCAAAGAATATAATTCCTTAAGAACTGTTCACAGACAACAAATAACAAAACATGGACAAAAATGCCACAAAATTAAAAACAAATCAAAAAATGAATCAACAACAATCTTTCAACTAAATACCTGCCACAAAAAGAAACAAACTGTCGGCATCAGCCATTAGAATGTATGCCTTATGCATTGATTACACAGTATTTGATAAAAGAATGAAGAATACAGGGGAAAAAAAGGAGCTCATTGCATTTGTTTTAGCAAAATGGCAATCTAAACACCATCTGCTACTGTTTAGTGCTAAGATGGTCTATTCATATTGTGAAAGAAGAAGCTTAATGCAAAGAAAATTAACCATAGAAGGAAAAAAGGGGCCTACTGACATTTTTCATTTAATGCATGGACTCACTGTATTCTTCTCTTACCCATTTTACAAGTATCACACAATTGAGCATTGTTATCTGTATATTTAGCCAATATAACTTGAGTAGGTAGGATTTAGTTTACCCTGTGTTTAGCTGTTGTTTAGTATTTGCCCATAGAATGTAATATTCTGAAGCGAAAGAATAATAGGTCCCTAAAACAAATAAATATAAACTGTATGGTATGGTGTCTGTAGTGAATGAAACACAAAAACTACAATCACATGAAATAGAAGATGATTATGATTATAAATGTATGCGACAATATTTTCAATTAGAACCTGAAATAGCAAAGCACAAGATTTTGTAACAATTCAACATTATTGCAAACAGGTTGCTTCCAGTCTTCCTTGTGACCAATTTTACCTGCAAAATGTGCATATGAAAATAATGCCCATGTTTCACTTTTTCCTAAACGTAATGAGAGAAACTTTTGTGGATAAATATTCTAGGACAGAGAAGGTTACAAGGAATTCCAAAATTGTAGACTATGATTACATGTTCAGATGCCAGGAAATAAATTCTATATTAGGCGTGCAAGCAACAAACGTGCAAACTATTCCACATAATTTATTGGATTAATAATATCTAACAATAAATTGTTTCTAGGACCTCTGCCCATATCTGCTGAGGCTGACTAACTTTGAGGTACTTTCTGCAGAATTGCCCATCTTTTGCATGACATTGCTTGAGTGCCTTTATAACATATTTTTAATTACTTGCTCAGCTGATGGTGCTAGGAACTGTTCTATCACCTACTGTATTTTCTTGACTTAAGCCTCTGTCGTCTGAAATTTTGCCTATTAATAAAGGAATCTTTTGTGATATACAATTCATAACTATTACAATTCTCTACCTAATACACAACAAACTGCTCTATAGAATGATCAACTAATTAGGATTGGAACAGCATTCTCCAACTTTCACATCATATCAACAGGAGTTTCACAATGCTGGTGACTAAAAATATGAAATATATGTTTTCATTCTATGGTAATTTTATAATTGTCACTATTAAAACTGAATCCTGTAATGGAAGATCTATATTGAAATCCCAGATAATTAATAAATAATAATTATAAGCTATTGCAATGTAATCATTTATTAATATGTATTCTGTAATATCTATATATCTATATGTATATATATATATATATATATATATATATATATATATAATGATATAAAATGAACAAGAGGTAAAGATAGTAAAAACGAAATATGTATGTATTTTGTTGCGACAATGTGATTATGGGCAATAAGTGAAATTAAAGATAAAATAGATGATATAATGTTTCAAGCGGTATAAGCATCAGATAATGTGAATATCACATCTCTGTTAAAAAGGCCTTGAAACAAACCTTGGTAGCATGCTTTCACCCTTGGGAAAGTGACCCTTAAAAAAGAGAAAATCTCGCTGTATAATGCATCTAATGTAGGGAAGAAAGGAATAAACTCAGCCAATAAGAAATCGAGTTTTATATTATAGCTTTTAGAATCTTCTATACATAACATTGTAAGCATATAAATAATTTTATGTTGTTATTTTTGTAATATGTTGTAGTAATTTATTAAATATCAGAAAATAAAGTTTAGGATGCATCTAGAATACTCAAAATTTTGAATTCTTGCCAAGTGACTAATAAAGAAATCATAAAAAGCATTATTTGGAGGCATCTTCAGTGCAGTACAGTTTGGGAGATGTAACAAGTCAGTTCAATTTGGTAGAAGCAAGTCTGTAATTTGATTCGGAAGATGAAATAGTTTAGTTTGATTCTGTTAACGCAATTGGGAGGAAACAGTTGTTAGAAATATTTTAACAGGAAAGTTTTGGGAGGAAGCAGAAAACATTAAGTAATAAAGGCCTAGCTGAATGCCAAACAAGTTTAATGTGTGATTTATCTCATTAGGAACATTACCAAAAATCTTATGAATCCTTGCAAGTGGTCCAGAAGTGTTGTGAATGATAAGTGATGGTTAAAATAAATGCAGTGAATTGTGAAACATTATTATTTAGTAAAATCCTATCCAGTGTCTTTTCCTCCCCTCCGAACAATTTCAGAAAAGCTCTAAATCATTTGCAGAATCCCTGAGAGGAACCTGACTTTGATAGCAGCCGGAGACGGTGTTCAGAACATCAGCTATCACTGAGATTCAAGATTCATCGACATCAAATTTATATCATTTCCTGATAACCGTCACCACCTATCAAATAATCAAAATCAATTCCACAACCTTGTTATTCTGCCTGAATCCTCATATTCATAGAACACACCTATTTATATTATTGTTTGAAGTCATGGATGTTATTCTTCTGCTCCCTAAGTACAGATGCAAGAATGCATACTACCTCACCCTCCTACAACACATACTCACAATGTAGATCCATCTTTTGAACATCATTAGTTCCTTGATATGTACAAGAACTGAAAACTTTACAAAAAGAAATAAAGGTCACACACAATATTAATTAAACTTGAAATAGAAACAGCCCATGATTTATCACCCAGTTGCAGGTTAATTGCAAATAAAAGTTTTTCATACAACACTACTGGAATATGACAACAGCATTTAGTTCCACTAGTTTGCTTTCATATGTTATATGCATTTTTCTCTCTGCTTTACAAGAAGAACAAGCTGCTTCTTTCCCTTTTTCTTTTGCCTTTCATCATTTTCATTGTCATCTTATTATTCTTCTTAAAGTGGCTGACTGGAATTTAGACATCAAGATGCTGTATGACAATTTAGACTGCTATTTAAAAGTAACTTTCCATTAAAAAAAAATAAGTGCTCAATTATTAATTGTTTAATATGAAACATTAGCTCAAACTTTACTTAATGTAGTATATTAATGTAAACTTCAGAATTATACAACAGCTGTCCTGCCACAACATGGAATTGTCTTGTTCTCCAAAAAGGAAGTGTATTTGAATAATTCTGACATCAAATCATTTTACTTTAAGGATGGCACTTTATTTTCATAATTTATAACATTATGTTTTATACAATTTTTTATGAAGAAAACAAAGCAAAAGTTACAAACTCTGTGTTTCGTCCTGAATATAGTTTACTGTATGGAATATAAGGAGTATTTAGTTTTGAAAATAAACTTTTCTAGAAATTAAAATTCTAAATGTAAGGAGCATTTGTTATTGAATAAAAACATTATATGCCTTTTTGATTGTGTGAAAATACAACCCTGTGCATTAAATATACCTGCTGAATAAGTGTTACATTCTTTCAAACATTTTCTGAATCAATTTGCAACTTAGTAAATGCTTTTGAAGAAATATGGTGCAGGAAAATAAAACATTATCTTCCTGCATTTATGTTTCCTTAAGAAGCATTGCTACAATAATTTTCTCTTAAATCAGAAATTCTGAATATTAAGCATTTAAGCATTATTCTTCGCCCCAAGAGTTGATTTTAACTTTGAATAAACTAATATTAATTAACTTGAATTAAATCACCATTAATTAATATGAATTAAGACAAGCTTTAAAATGGAAAACATTATGATTTTAAATTTAAACATTCCTTAATCACATTAAACTTTGGCACAAAATTTGAATCAAGGTAATGAAGAAAATGCTAAAATTAATCACCAACCTAAAGCACATCTAAGAGAAAAGCACTGCTAAATGGAAGGGTCAAAATGTTGTGTAATATCCATTGAACTTTATAAAATGGAAAATTTACATTTTGTTGCAAAAAAAAAAAAAAAGTCTAAACCTTTGACAAAAAATAAAAATAAACTGAGCAAGTAGAAACAATATAAGGAAGAAATTTGTCAAAAGAAAACACAAATGCTAAGGTACTAGAGAGTTAAAGAATAAATAAACATATTATCTGAAAAGATAGGAACTCACCTAATTTCTTGATTACGAGCAATAGCATATAAATTGAGAATTCATACAAGAATCAGTCAAACAATGTAAAATGCAAATAAATTATATTAGGAACTTTGCTAAAAATGATTTTTTAATTTAATGTTTATGTTTTGATCCTTTAAAATATGGTCACTGGCCTAAAGTTTGCACAATAGTAAAAATATATTTTTAAAATATAATAAATTTGCATTTATAAAATTGAGAAATTATTTATAAAGATAGCTGTGATAATGTGTGAGTTTTAAAAACTAGCCTCTACAACTTTAAGAGCAGAAATGTAATGAACCCATTTTGCACAGTTCCTGTAATAATATCTCATGACATAATGACCCCCTAAAAAAAAAAAAAAACCCAAAGTAAGAACATGAGTAAGGTAATCCCCCAAGTTTAAGAGTCTGGCCTAGCACTAAGCATTTTGTCAAGTCTGCTTTGAAGTTGCTCCAGACTGATATCAGCAGCACTGACTGGAGGCAACTCAGCGCCAATGATGTTGGCAGTTGAAGAAGATACATCTTGAGAGAGGTTAGCATGCTGCTGAGAAGTTCTGCGTACCTTATCAGCAGAATTGTTGTCATTATTAACTGCAGGTTCTTGCAGAACTTGGTTTTCTGACTGTCTCACTACCGGGGAGGCTACTGAAGACGAAGGTGAGGGTGCAGGACCAACTTTTCTGTCATTCTTTTCACTGCCAACTGATGCTCGCTGAGAAAACTCATTTGGCTGTTTAAGTATATCACTATGGCAATTTTTCAACTCCAGCTGCATTTTGAAAAAGAAAAAAAGTAAAAAGCATTAATATATTAATACAGTCATAAGTGAATACAAACTTGAATTATGTGAAACTTCTATTCTAGTCTGATTACATAAGGAAATCATGCACATGAGTATCCAGGTATAAATGTAAACCACTGGCCTAGCTTATAACCATTAGCAACAACGACAATAAGAGTGAATTGTTTTCTTACTATATACAAAACTGCATATAAATCTGAACAAAAATGTTAATTTATGAATTTACAAGACATTTTTCACCTGCACTATCTAAGGATGGTCACTTTGTAGGCATATACCTGGCACATTGTATTGAATTGAATTCAATTCAATTGATTTCCCACAAACACAAACAATATTATAATAAAATTTACATACTTCCATTATTTTACAATAATCAAATACACATATTAATTTGTTACTTTGGAACTGTAGTCCCCAGTTCATTAGTAGCCTTACTGGGATATCTAATAAACCGCTAACCACATTATGTATACTCCTAATAAATATAATCAGTTAACTCTAAATTAGTCATTTGTCCCAAAACAAACAAATAAATACCTAAAAAAATCTAATATTATCAAAACTAATATTAACTAAAATACCTTAAACACTTTATTATACTTCATTTATCATTAATTTATCATCATCAAATATCATCTTTTATATATTTCACAATATCAAATACTATTATTAATTTTGAGCCCTAGTCTCCAATTCGTCAACAACAGCCTTACTAAAATGCCCTCAAAATCCGGCTACGTGCTAACCAATATTATATATATTGTATAAAATATAGTGAACTTTTGCAACAGTGATGTTAATTATATATATTCTTAATAATATAACAATTGAATACAATCAGGTAAAATTAAATTACCCATTTACCCCTAAACAAACCAGGAACATAGAAAACTAACTTTACTAAAGGTTTCTGATAAATGTTTGTAAATGTTTAATTCAGAAGCATGGGTATTATTATTATTAACCTCATTTTCTCATGTTAACTCATCTTTTAGATCAACAAATAATACAAACATAAATTGTTAATGCCATTAATTGTATTGTATATGTATGATATATATTGTAATTGTAATTAATTGTTCCTGGTTAAGCGGAAGAGAGAACCTTGTTTTGTTGTCTGTTTTACTCAATAAAAGCATTCGCCTAGGAAATGAATTTGGTGAAAAAGCTAGCTCTTCAATTCTCTAATACAGGCAAAAAAGATATTTAATTTATTGTTTTGAAATTTATCATCGCTTAAATGAAATGAAAGCAGCACTTGTGATTCTCCATCATTGACTGTACTGAAGCATATCAGCATTCCTTATAATTATTTAGGTATAATTTTGGTATCTGTGTTACTACAGTTTTTATTACATTTGTAAAAGCTTATATTGTGTCCACATTATATGTTGGTCTAAAAGAACAAATGTGGTTAGAAATACCTATGGTTTCAATTAAAAAAACGTTTAAAAATATTTTTCAGAAACCTTTAGTAAAGTTAGTTACAATGAAAAAAGTTATCACTCTTTCAAATGAGCCTATCCCCTATGCTTCCAAACTTACAGAAAAAAAAAAGTGTTTAAATTATGAAATTAAACTCAATGTATTCTAAGTACACTGCAATAAACACAAAAGTCATTTATTAATATATAGAATATGTAGAAAGACATGACAAAAAGATAGAATGCAATATTTGTGGTTTTTCATATATTTACCTTTTCTTCTTTTTTTTTTTTAAGGTTTGCAAAGCCGTCACAGAGACTTACGAACATAAAATTTGTCATTTACAATTGCTATAGTAGCAAACATTCTAAATTTATAAAAAATATCATACATCTGCATAATTAGCAAGTGAGCAAATGAAGATGGGAGAGATTCTCCCAAAACGCATCTTACTTTTGTGTAAGTGAATGGAGTTAAGTGTAAAAAATGAATACCTAAGTTGAGGTTATATTGCCACTCCATTGTCAACAGCTTCGTAAGTACAATATTTATCTGCATAATAGTTACAACAACAAAAATTAGAGAAGAAGAAACAGACAAATCACAGTCATACAATTTTTACTATATACATGTTTACATATGCTTGATATAAAATCACTGCAGTGTTTTTAACTCAGTTTAATATGTTGTCTCTCATATATTCCTTTACAAAATAATTGGCCTTTTTACATTGGTATTTTTCTAAGAGCAGATTTAAAGGATTTACTATTGTTTATTAAGGCTTTTAAGCTACAGGGAAGAGCATTTTGTACTAAAACACATTAGCAATAAACTCCTTTTTGATGGCAGGAAAATGTTAAAACTAGTCTATGTAGATTTGCTTTTTGTCTAGTATTTTTGTCATGTATAATTTGATTTTGTGCAAATTTTTCTTTAACACTTATATAAAAGCTCATGAAGGACAATATATATTCACATGGAAGAGTTAAAATTTCACATTGCCTATAGGTTTCTGCAAGAATGCCTGCAATGTGTACCAGTGATTATATGTATGGTTTTTTCTGTGATATGAAGATATGCTCACTTTTAACTGAGTTTCCCCAAAATACAAGATATTTCATTATTGACTGTGAGTGGTGAATTTCATAACATTTCCTAAACTTAGGTATTCATTTTTTTACACTAAACTCCATTTACTTACATAAAAGTAAGATTCTCCGAAACGCATCTTACTTTTATGTAAGTAAATGGAGTTTAGTGTAAAAAAAATGAACACCTAAGTTTAGGATACATAACCACTACATTGTCAGCAGCTTCATAAGTACAATATTCATAACATTTGTTTTATCTAGATTTAAAGACAATTTGTTTGCTTTGAACCATACACACAAAGAACTCAAAACTAGCTTTAGTTTAATGGCACAATCATTAAGACTTTTTCCTTAGCTTCATAGACCATTGTAGGCTTTAAATTCCTCAGCAATTCTTTCCTATTTTTCATGTTCCTTTGCTTTCTTCTGATAGCCAGTTACAACTAATTTCTTCAGATCCTTCAAAACATCTTGAAACCTCCTTGGTCCTATCCACTCCAATCATCTTACTGTTTACCATAGGTTCTGGCTTTCTTCCTTCAATCATTCTTTGTATATGCCCTAATCATGCCAATGGTATGACTTGATAAATTAGATATATATCCTCATGTTGTTGAGAACAACACAAAAATAAAGATATGTGGCAATTTCAGTAACAAGAGTACCTAATAGTACTAATTTAAAATGTAATGTTAACGTATGTGTGACAATTTGGTGCAGTACATTATAGATTATGCACTCATTCTTATTTCAGATTCAAGTGATACTGCAACATTATCAAATAAACTGTTGCAAACTTGGGAAAGTTCAGATGATAGCATTCTAAATCTGATTATGCTTCAGATAAAGATTCTGATTGTGAGGATGACATCAGTCCCCCAGTAAAGAAATCTAAATTTGAGTTTTCCAAAAAGCTCAATAATGAATCTGAAATAAGAAGTGCTGCCACATCACTTATGCATGGAGAGGAAAACAGTAGTAAAGATAAGAACAAATTGAACAAAAATTGTGAAAGTGTTGCAGATGAGGAACCACTGATTATGGAACAAAAGCAGCAGATAGTATTGGTAACATAGAAACGAAAAGAGGAATGCAGGGCATAATTTAGGTAAAGAGTACTGCATGAAAGATGGGAATATAATTTCTGAGAGAAAAATGAAACCACTAGTCTTGCAGATTGAAGTGCTTAGATAGATTTCATGAGAGAGAAAGAAAACTTACTTTTAATCAATAATGGGCTATCGGAGATTGCAATTGTCGACAATCTTGTATTCCAGGATTGTTTGAAATGATGCATGTAAAAGAATTTAGAGCAAAAGAACAAGATCCAAATAAGCAACACTTTAAGACAGATATCTGTTAGTTATAGCTTGGAAGAAAATGGCTAAAATAGGCCTATTTGCAAAGCATGTTTGTGTAATACATTATGTGAATATAATTGGTTTATTGATTTCATAATTTCATAATCCAAAAAAAGATAACAAGTGAAGCTGGAATTTCACAAGAATACCAAAAAGAAAAACATGAACCTCCGCAGAAAATTCCTTTAAAAAAAAATGAAAAGGCTTGTCAGCACTTACAATCTATACCATGCTATGAAATTCACTACACTCGTAAAGACTCTGAAAATGTCATATTAGCACAGGTACATGATGATTATGTTAGGAACTGTTTCGAAAATCCAATACGCTCCCGAGTGTGCAAAAACATATTTCATGATTGTGATAAAGAAACCAAAAGCTTAATACTTGTCAAACATGCAACAAGTTTAATTTGCAGCTGAGTGTGGCACAGAACAAAGAGGAAGCAAAAGCTCAGCTGGAGGAACACCAACATCAAGCTGATCTTGTTTATTTTGTTAAGTCAGCTGATAAGGAAACTTCTAAACATGATCCGAAGAAGAAAACAATAGCTTTCGATCTGCACCAGATGTCACCAGTTCTGTGGCATTTTATAAATGCCAACTTTGGATGTACAACTTGACGATAAATGACTGCGAAAAGAGCCAAGATGCTGTTTTATGTGCCATGAGGCTTTGGCAAGAATAGGAATGAATGACATTGGGTCATGTTTATATAAATATCTAACAGGTCTCGGGCTATTAGTAAAATTTGTAACTATGTACTTAGACACAAAACAAAAGTAGTCACATATCAGTTATATGTATGACAGCACTTCGAGATTCACAACTAGAAACAATAGATCACAAATTTCTTCTGCCCGGACATACTCATATAGAAAGTGATGCTGACCACAGTCAAATTGAAAAAATGCAGAAAAAATTCAGAGGATCAATCAAACATCCATATGTATGGTCCCAGTTAGTGCACCAGACAGGAAACAAAAAACCTTTTCTTGTAACTAAAATAAACATGATGATTTTCTCTTCCCTCCTGAAAGTTCCACTGCAGCTTACAAGAATAAACAAAAGTGACCAAAAAGTTAATTGAAGATGTCTCTTTAGTTATCTGGTGTCATTATGAGAAGAAAAACCCAAGGATAATGTTTTATAAGACTACTCTGGAAAACAGTTTACCGTTTCAAACCATCAGCTTCACCTGAAGAGAAAAAGCCAACCCAATATTCAGACCCCCTCAGGATTACAACGGATTCATTCCAATTTCAGATGAGAAGGAAAAAAAAAATCTTTTCTTTGCTTTCATACATCAACCCTATTTATCACAAGTTCTATGAAGAGATAAATGGTGAAAATGTAGTATAGACTCTTCAGCCTTACGCAGAAGTATCTTATAAAACTTGACTGCATAATGAGATAAGCAATGATTAAAATAACACCCCTCATTTAATTTTTAAGGATCAACAATAATAAAGAGATTATTTTTTATGGAAAAACATAATCACGCATTTCACAATACATAAAATTATTATAATCTATAACCAAAGTAGATTTATTTTCAATGCATGATTTTGCACATTGAGATAAAGATTAAAATTCATTTATTACAAAATTAAGCTTTTGGAATTATCTCTCTTTACAGATGCATCCAAGATTTTTAATAGTGTTTTAATGCCGATTTTTACTGCTGAAGTATCACAGTTGGAGAACACTGATGACATGAGATGAAATGATAAAATGGGAAAGGAATTTTTTTTAAGGAAGAAACCATTCCAGACCTAAGTTTAGGGTATCTACTTGGCATTAGCCATTTATGAAGACTGAGGAAGTCCTTAAAAATCTCATTCAGGGAGGATGGAATCAAAATCTAGGACTTGTTTGCATGTTGTATAGACCTTTGCCACACATGGTAGTTATATACCTTATTGCCATTTATCACATGGTGTTTTGTATCTTCTGAAATGCCATTTCTACTATGAGGGTGGATCAAATATAAACCAGTCTTTCCCCCCAGTAGCCAGCAACTCATGGGAGAGGGACTGGAGTAGAGTGGGGAGTGGGTATCACAAACCCCTTTAAAATGAACACTGCATGTTTAGTTGCCTTAGAAATGAACAAGATGTTTATTATTCTGTTGCGCAATGTGTCATCATCTAGTTTCCCACAAAGGAAGATGTTGAGCCTAATGAAATTTGCCACAGATACGTAGACAGTATGGGGATTGTCCAAACAGGTGAAATTTCATTAAGGTCAAGACACCATGCAAAACAGAAGCCATCAATACCACCCAAAGATCAGCATCACTCCATACATCACTGCTGCTGTTTGGAGCTGTAATGAGGTAATTGTCCCTGTACAATGTTGGAAATTCATGCAGTAGCTTAGAATTAGCTATAGCAGTGTCCAATCCATTATCAAAAGCGAGCTTCAATACCAAAAAATTGCTGCTTCTTAGGTTCCAAGGTTCAACAGACAACAGAAGGCTGTGCATGTGGAAATTTCTCAATAATTGTTGGCATGCTAAGAGGCAGAATTTCTGCATTACATAGTGAGCTGCAAGGAAATGTGTGAGGACCAGCAAGGAGTGGTTCTGTCAGTGGGCAAGGTCCTGATAACAGTCCCTTGGGACTACAGAGGTGTTTTGTTTATCAATTTCCTGCATTAGCACACAACTGTCTATTTGGCCTATTACTGCAAATTCTGGCAAATATATGAGTATGAGACTGTCCCATTCAAAACATGTAGTTACTCCACGAAAATGCAAAACCCCACTATGGCTCAGACACTCAAAAATTAGCAGAAATGTCCTGTAACAACCTCCCCACAGCCCAGATCTGTTACCATGTGACTTTCACATGTTTGGGCTACTAAAGGAAGCACTTGGAGGGAAGATGGAGCAGTTTGTGCACAGCTGGCTGTGGACACATTCTTGTTCTATCTTCGAGACTAGAATTAAGAAATTTCCAACTTTCTGGCAAAAGTACATAGGACAAATTTGGAAACTATGTAGAAAAATGAGATGTGCTGCGTTGTAAAATAATGATGCAATAAATGCACCCTGATGTTAATCTCTGCTCCAGAATAAGTAGCTTCCAACCCCTTTAAATTCATGTTTCAATTTTCAAGTTTTGTACCCAAGTTTGACATCTGATGAACATATTTTCATTTATTTGGTTTTATACCATTCATATATAGTCCCAATCAAGCTTTATGAACATTTTTATAAGTGCTGCGTTATTCCATACAATAACACATCATCATCTGCATTAGCAAGAAATTGCTTTGATTTGTATAGTATGATTTCTCTGATTCCAAATTCTTTCTGTGCCATGCAGTGCAAAAGTACAAAGAATGGATCACCTTATGTAACCCCACATGTGACTGTACAAATTTTCTTATTTTTCTGTACAGTTTTACATACAGCACCAAACATGGTCATCTTAACTAATTTAATTAAATTATTAGATATATCATTGTTCTGCATAATTGGCTCCATTTCACTTTGTTAAATGCCTGATGAAAATTAATGATGAATATTTCCAAATCGATGATACTCGTATTTTCTCATCATCTGCCTAAAATTAAATCTGATCTATAATGCTTTATCTATAATAGATATGTGCAAGGGCAGGTTTTTTATTATTAGTGATTAACCACATAAAATGTAACAGAGTTTAACAAGAAGTATACACAGTTTTTATCATAAATATGAGTCATTAATAACAATAAGTTTGATATTATTGCTTACTTAAAGCATTAAGAGTGTGTAGTTCAACTAAATCATACAATAATATCAATTATGTGATTGGCTTCACTGTGCAAGTTCCAATTAACATTTTAACTAAAAATAAATTTGTCACAAAATTTTGCGAAAATTAACTGTTTCTGTGAAACTTTTTTTTTCTATAATAAAAATTAAAAATAGTATTTTTAAAGTTATCTGATGCATTCGTAATAAACTCCTTTTTTGGTAACAAGATAATTATTATAATGGACTTATACACATTACATTTTGTCTAGTGTCTATGTTATGTATTTTCACACTTTTAAAGAACACATTTTGATTAAAATTTCATTAGAGAAAGTACATACGAAGAAGTTCTAACATTTTTAGTTTTCAAAATAGCTCTTGACATGATTTTCTATCACTTTACCATCTATTATGCATATTGCTTTTCTTTGAACATAAAAAAATATTTTCTTTCTACAAAGCTTTTCCATATTTCATAATTGAAGAGAAATATGCATTGTAACTGTTCTAGAGTAGCTTCAGAATTAATATGATACAATGAGTGAGGTGCATAGGCTCCTGATTTAATTTTGGTGTAATATACTCTGTGTGTCTTCTTTGTTTATTAAAAAGTTAAAATAATCAACACTCATGAGCGTTTCATTCCTTTAATTATTAAAATAACAGGACATGTTTCGTGAACATATCGTTCACATTGTCAACTGTTATTTTAATAATTAAAGGAGTGAAACGCTCATGAGTGTTGATTATTTTAACTTTTTAATAAACAAAGAACTTATATTTTCATTTTACTGTGTGGATTCCTTCAAAGGTGTAAATTACTCTATGTGTTAATTGATATCATTATATGATTCAGTTGAACTACACACTCTTAAAGCTTCACTTACTTTTCATAAATGTATGAAGAGTTGAACTTTAGCCTGGCTGAAGATGGGAACAAAATGTTCTCAAAACTGATTCCATACATTTATGAAAAGTAAGTGAAGCTTTAAGAGTGTGTAGGTCAACTGAATCATACAATGATATCAATTAATATGATTGGCTTCACTGTGCAAGTTCCAATTTACATTTAAGTACTCTATGTGTGTTTTCCAATTTAAGTATCTTTAACTTGAGGACTATAAATTTATCATGCTTTTCTGTTACATGATATTAGTAGTTCATTATAGTGTGGGACTAAGTGGGTTATATGTTAAAAATTTTGCATTAGTTTATTTATCCTGATTTAATGGTAATTTGTTAGCTTTTAACCAGTTGCACATTGTAATAGCACAAATTTTTTTTTCACAAGATTATCAAAGACATTGATAGAAACTAGTACACTGATATTAACAGCAAAAAGAACATTAGTTCCATGTTTTCAATAACAATGAGGATTCTTTTATATACACTAAAAGAAGCAGTGGGCCAAGAATTGACCCCTATATAACTCCAAGTTCAATAATTCCCCAATTTGCATTGCTACATTCATTATTGTCTGAACAATTTAATGGTAACCTTTGTTTTCTACCGTCAAAGTAAGAAATGACCGTTTAGACCTTCATTTTTTATTTCATATAAGCTTAGTTTTCTTTATTAAAATGTCAAAAATTTTATTTTTCTGTGGATATTCCGTTATTGAGTCCAAATTGTACTTTTGCCAGTATATTGTTGCTTTCAAGATAATTATACAAACTGTTATACATTACCTTTTCAAATATTTTTGAAAAACTTGTTCAAAATGATATGGGTCTATAATTCAAACCTCATGCTTGTCTCATATTATAATCAATGGTTTAGCAATTGAACACTTCTTTCCCATATGTTTAATTCTTTTGGTTGTTGATTTGGTAGCCCCAAATTTGTTAGAAATGTGGCATAATAAAGACAGCCAGAAACAAAAAGTTGCAAAAGAAAGTTCTTGAAATAGAAAAATGTAAGCACTATGGAGAGATTGCCAAAATAGATTTGGAGTTATATGCATTACATTTAAAAGTATCAAAATCGTTAGGCACAGCAATTTGGGAAAATTTGGAAAGATAATGCCTTTGAATGTATCAGTTTCCAAATAAAATAGAAAGCCAACTGCCAAAAGAAAAAATTTAAAAGATTAAATAAAAAGCAGTTGGTTAGGAACAACATAATCTCCAAACCTAACCTCAACATCTTCAATCTCTTAAACTATAGTTTTATCTCCGAAGAACTGGAATTCCTTAACAAAGGCATTAACACACATGTAGGTTTCTTGTACAATCTGGATAAGTATATAGTAGATATAAAGCTGGCAATAGAGAATTTAAACATAACAGACAAAAATTTTGTTTGAAAAACACCAGAAAAAAATACTACAGGAAATTAAAAATAATAACTAAGGCCCAGATCTTTTCAAAAACTAACAAAAGCTCTGAATAGAAATATATAACTTACACAAAGGCTGATAAGGATATCAAAACTGTTAATTAAAGACAACTACAAGCAAAGGATGCAAGATTTATTAAAAAATGAGGAATTTGTCAAAGTTAAAACAGACCCATTGAATGAATGCATTAAATCCACAGAAGTCTTGAAAAATAGCACCCTGATTCCAAAAACAGAACCATATAAAACTAAGGTCCACAACCTATCTTTAGCCAAGATATATGGCCTCCCGAAGATCCACAAACCTGGGAGAAGTATGAGACCAACTATTAACAAGTAAATATTCCAATCTACCATTTAGCCAATTGGTTATCAATACAGTTTCATTCACTACATAAATTTGATAGCTTAAGTTTAAAAAACTCCTTGGAGCTTATCAATAGAATTAAAGTTAAAAAATTATTACTGAAAGAGACACTGGTTTTTTTTTTTATGTCAAGATGTTGTTTCCCAGCATACCACAGAATAAATTATTAGTTTTATTTAAGAAAATGGTTACAATCAGTCAAACTAACAGAAGAACACATCAAAGTCATTAAGTTGTGCTTAAATCAACCTTTTTTTATATTTGAACGACAAAATCTTTAAACAGAAAGCATAACTAGTAATGGGTAGTCCATTATCACCTTTCCTAACCAACTTACTCATGAGCTATTTTAAGATGCACATCACTAAGGCTTTCCCACACATTTTAAAGTTTCGCAAAGATATGTAGACTATGTATTCGTCACTATAAACAAAAAACTTAAGGAAGATGTGTTAAACTTTTAAAACATGCAAGAGCCTACAATTAATTTCACTGTAAACAAATAATATGTTGCAATTTTTAGATCTGAATATAATAAAATGTAATAAACCTGGGAGAAGTATGAGACCAACTATTAACAAGTAAATATTCCAATCTACCATTTAGCCAATTGGTTATCAATACAGTTTCATTCACTACATAAATTTGATAGCTTAAGTTTAAAAAACTCCTTGGAGCTTATCAATAGAATTAAAGTTAAAAAATTATTACTGAAAGAGACAGTGGTTTTTTTTTTATGTCAAGATGTTGTTTCCCAGCATACCACAGAATAAATTATTAGTTTTATTTAAGAAAATGGTTACAATCAGTCAAACTAACAGAAGAACACATCAAAGTCATTAAGTTGTGCTTAAATCAACCTTTTTTTATATTTGAACGACAAAATCTTTAAACAGAAAGCATAACTAGTAATGGGTAGTCCATTATCACCTTTCCTAACCAACTTACTCATGAGCTATTTTAAGATGCACATCACTAAGGCTTTCCCATACATTTTAAAGTTTCGCAAAGATATGTAGACTATGTATTCGTCACTATAAACAAAAAACTTAAGGAAGATGTGTTAAGCTTTTAAAACATGCAAGAGCCTACAATTAATTTCACTGTAAACAAATAATATGTTGCAATTTTTAGATCTGAATATAATAAAATGTAATAATAAACTTGAATTTGGCATCTTCAGAAAGGAATGCATACAAACAATTATATCAAAGTCCAATGTTTTCAACCTTGATCACATAAAGAAGCAGCATTCAACAGCTGACATACAAACTAGAAAATATACCATGGACCAAGGGAAAATCAAGAACTAATATCTACACATAATAAAAACCGCTAAATCAAATGCATTCAGCAAACAGATGATTAATGAAAAAAAAAACAAAAAAACAAAAAACAAATAAAATAAACAAAAAAAAAATCACAACTTTTCAGTGATTTAGCATAGGAAAATTTGTTTAAAAGTTCATTTACCACCAGTCAGCCAATAAGAAATTTCAAAAATTTTTCAAGCAGTACAATATCATCTTAGCTCCTCAAAACTGATACAGTGTAAAAAATGTATTGAAATTAAACAAAATGGATTCCAGGCCCAAAGAGAAAATATCCAGTATTTACCAGATTAATTGTTGGGATTGTGAAAAACTCTACATAGGAAAAACAAAGAGAAATATATGCATTAGGTTGAAGGAACATTGGAGAAACATCCGTTACAGACAAACAAACAGAAAAATCAGCTGTGGCAGCACATTTTTGGAATGAAAACATGAAGCAGAAAAAGCATCAAATTATTGAAAACAGTTCAAC
This sequence comes from Metallyticus violacea, assembly GCA_030762175.1. Taxonomy (NCBI): domain Eukaryota; kingdom Metazoa; phylum Arthropoda; class Insecta; order Mantodea; family Metallyticidae; genus Metallyticus; species Metallyticus violacea. Next base: position 138,083,027 of record CM060835.1, on the reverse strand, counting down.
AACCAAAAGAATTAAACACATGGGAAAGGATTTTCATAATAAAATATAAGCAAAACTTAATGACTTAAATGTAAATTGGAACTTGCACAGTGAAGCTATTCATATTACTTGATATCATTGTATGAATGATGAATGACTTAATGAATTTCAATATCCCAGAAGCAGACAGGTCTTTTATCACAAGATCAACAGAGTCAACCTAGATATATACTAACCTGACTTCTATGAATAATCCAACAGGCATTTATCAGCTGAGGATATGAACAAGAGTCCATGAACATGTCATGACTAAATCTCAAATAAGTGAAACCATAAATGGTATTCTAAATAATTTGACTCAGAAGAGATTATTCTGCAATATTATTTGAAAGAATGCCTTTAATAAATCTAATGCATTTTTTACTTCCACAACTTACATTTAAATTGTTAGTTATATTTAAGAAGATTTTAAATGTATTCACAATTTTCCCTAAGTCATTTACTTCTTTACCCTCCATCATTAATGTAATTGATTCATGATGATATGAATTTTTGTCCTTCCCTTTTTATGATATGCCAAGTGTCAAAGGTTTCAAAGGGATTTTGATAATGAAGGCTTTGTATTGCTTTTATTACTTTCCGAACCAATTTGCAATACTGTTTACAATGTTCTTTCATGGCTACAGCTTACTTTATTGTAAAGCTTTCTTTTCTGTTTATAAGAAGTTTTAAAGCTTATAGTACTTCAGTCATTTTGATTATAGCTTTTCTGCTCCTGACTGGGTAAACATGATTTGAAATGCATTTTGAAAATCCTTAGAAAATGACTAAATTTGCTGTCTGCATCAGTAGAACAGTACACTTCATTTATGAATCATTGTTATTTTTAGTAAAATTATTAAGATTTTATAAATATTGTACTTACGAAGCTGTTGACAATGGAGTGGCAATCTAACCTCAACTCACATATTCACATTTCTTACACTATACTCCATTCACTTACATAAAAGTAAGACGCGTTTCGGGAGAATCTCTCTCATCTTCAGTTGCTCACTGAACCTCCGCTACTCGAAACTATGGCTGGACAAACAGATGTTTCTGTGGTGGCCTCTGTTGGTTGAAGTAGGAAGTTGCTGAGCTCATCTATGGGAGGAAACTCGAAATTCATTAGGTTTTTTCTATTTTTTAATATGAAAATTTTTTCCCAAGTGGATAATTCCAATGGCCTGTGAAGATGTTTCAGCAGTTTTATTCTCTGCTTTATTTCATGGTTTTTGGTCCAAAAGTGAGCTGCTACTGCTGATTTATCCACCTATTTAAAGCGAATATTTCTAAAATGTTCCTTCCTCCGAATTTCCAAATTTCTTTTTGTTTTGCCTATGTAGCTCTGTTCACAATCTGCACATTTTATTTCGTAAATTCCTAATTTCTGTTCTGGTGGTATGGAGTCTTTTACTGTGCAACCTAATAAATTCTTGATATTGCATGTTCTTTGGGGCTAACATTATTCCTGTTCTTTGAAGATTTTCTTGAACTTGTTGTGGTAAATTGGATGGTAGATGAAACTTTTGAATTTGTATTCTTCTTTTGTGTTTTTCAGTGTGGAAACTTCCTTCATCTCTTTTTGTCTTTTTGATTTACTGATAATTTTTATCACTGTGTCCTTGTTGAAACCATTCATTATAACTGTCTGTATTATTTGTTTGTATTCCATTTTGTACTCTGCTTCAGTGAGTGGAATATTCATCAATCTGTGTGCAAAACTGTGAAAAATTGCATATTTATGCGGAATGGGGTTATAACTCTCATTTTTATGCAGTTTTCTGTATGTTTCTTTTCTGTAATTCCAAAATTCAAACCATCTCCATTTCTTATAATTTTTAAATCTAGAAATGGTTGCCACCCATTTCTTTCTTCTTCTATAGTAAATTGTATGGATTGATATTGCAAATTAAGAAGTTTCAGGGCATCTGTTGAGAGTTTCTTCAGTATTATTGCAAAAATGTCATCCACATACCTATACCATGACTTGAAAATTAAAGGGAAGGCTTTTGTGATGTGTATTTCAAATGAGTTCATGAATAATTCTGCTAGAAAAGGTGACAAAGGATTTCCCATAGCTAGGCCTGAAACTTGTTGGTAATATTTTTTGATGAAGCTGAAGTAATTTTGTTGAATGCAGATATTAGTAAGTTTCAATAAGTCTTCTATTTCTTCTGTTTTTAAATTTATTGATGTTAAGCATTTCATTAGCATAAGCATGAGTTTCTCTGTAGGTATGCTCGGGAATAAGGCTTTTACATCAAATGAAACCATTATATCTCCAGCCGTAATTCTGCTATTTTTAAGTTTTTTAATTAGTTCAACTGAATTTTTAATGCTCAAACTTTGGAATCTCTTAAAAGAATTGAAGACTTTGATCAATTTTTTTGCTACCTGGTATGTGGGTGAATTGATATTGTTTATTATTGGTCTCATGCTGTTATCATTTTTATGTAACTTAGGTAGTGCATAAAGCCTGGGTAGTACTGGATTACTCTGTGTGATATTCTGTTTTACTGTAGTGGATAGTGTTTTGACACCATTTAATGTTTTGTATAAAATTTTATTGCATTTATTGAGAGGATTCTTCTTTTCAACTGGTTTGTAGTCTTTTCCTTTTAACATAATTTCAACCCTATTTATGTATTCATTTTCGTCTAAAATGGCTTTTTAATACCTTTATCTGCTTTTATGTATATTACTGGTTTTTCTTTTTGTTGTTTTAATGTCATTCTGTAGTTTATTGATTTCTTTCGGTTTTTTATGTTCTCTAAAACTTTTTTTGCATTTGCTTTTGACGAACAATTTTTCCCTTTTGTTTAGTTGTTGGGTGGCTATGTCTATGTCGGCTATATAATCTTCTATATTATCTGAGAAATCTATACAAGTTTTTAGGCATTTTGTTTAGGAGATTGATTTCATTTTCGGAAAATGCGGCATTCGAAAGATTAACTACTTTATCTGTTGTGTGTGCGCGTGAGGGAGGGACCGTTTTTATTTTATGTTTCTGTAAGTTCTGGAGTTTCTTTTTCATTTTTGGTTTTTGTTTATCATTTGTACACTTAAATTTTGATGTAGGTGGTGTTGTAAATTTTCCCATACATGAAATCCTATTTTTTCGTTAGTTTTAAGTACAGATCATAAATATTTACGTCTATTTCATGTAGTTTTTTATATTGTAAGTTCTTTTCAATTTCAATTACCTTTGTTTCTGCTGCCTTCTGGCATGTGCTATTGTTGGTTTTAATGGTTTTCCTCACAAATATAGGTGTGACTTTTCTTTTCAGACATAATTTCAGGAAGTTAATGTTGGTGGCAAAGTGTCTTTTCCTGATTTGTAAATTTAACTGTAATTTTAATTGTAACTGTAAAAATTATGCTTCTTATGCTTCTAATATTTTGATGATGTATTGTAAGATTTTTGGTGGCATTACCCCTATGTATAGCTGAATCATTAGCATTATCACTGGTACTGTTATTAGTATGTCTTTTTTATTTAAGATTTTGTCAAAAGATAGAGCTGCACTACAACAGATGGTTAGTTAATTATTAATATTAATTACTTAACATAATTTCTTGAATATTATTGCTTTGTTTTTGCAGTGCATCAACCAAGTAGCTTTACCTACAACAAATATGTGCCTTTCAGGAGGCATGATGTCCGAATTAAGTGGGCTGTTATTTGTCAGTTAACAACTGCAAATCTGTATAATTCTAAGCCATTGTACTGCCACAGTTAACTTCCTCCACCTAAAAGTTTTCTTAAGTTGCCAATGATATTTACAACATTTGAAAGTAGGAATTATTATATATATATTTTTTTTAATTGGAAAAGGATTTTTTTAAGGAAGAATACGTTCCAGGCCTAAGTTTAAGGTACCTCCCCAGCATTTGCCATTTATGAGGACTGAGAAAAAACTCGAAAAAACCTCAGTCAGAGAAGATAGTCCTGGTGGGAATCAAACCCCGAACCTCTCATTCACCAGTTGAGCCTTAATAACCTCAGCCACCCATGGTGGTCATCATTATGCTGTGATGGTACATCTTGATCATAGTACCCCAGCTTGGTTTCTATTTTGAATTTAATTCATGGATCTAAATTCTTCTCATTATCCAATACCTAAAATGTCAAACAAGTAAACAGAGATGGTGTTGACAATCCATTTATCAATGTCGAAATTTAATTTCTACAAGAAGCTGTATGTATAGTCATGCTACCAATTATGTTTTAAATGTATTTCTGTTGCTATAAAAGTTTACCTAATTTAAAATAGAACTATTAGCAGACTAAATCTCTACACCCTATTCCTGATGTCATCACTAGTTAAGCAGTGACCAAGAACAGGTGTTGTGTACCTGTTGCTATACTCCACCAATCCCTCCCCTCCACTTTGGCTCAATGTTCCTTTCCTGCAAGAGTTGAAGTTAAAATGAAAGAAAATGAAAATTTTCTAAATTCTGCTTTACTTTCCACTAACTGTTACCATTTTCTGTTATAGACATCAAGAGGTTTTTTTTTGTAAGTCTTCTAGCCAGTAATTCCATTCAGTTATTGAACTCAATTTTTATGTCTACCTTCAATATCATACAGAACAAAGAAGCAAATTTAATCAAGTAATGTATCTTAAAGCAGGCCAATCATGAGGGGGGGGGAAGTTTCCATATTTAACAAAAAATTAAATAAATGTGGGAAAAATTTGTGAGCTATATGATACAGGAATGATTTGTAGGTAAAACGAGTATTCAACCTAAGAAAATAAGAATTAAAATATATGAGAATCAAAATCTTATTTATCCTAATTAAAATGCAATCTCATTAAAAGAGTATTTAAAACTTATTTACAATGTTAGTTTTATGTGGGTTTGAAAAAATTAACTTTACTACTTACAATGTTATGTTAATAGCTGCATTATATTGCATTTATAAACAAACTTATTTGCTATTAATTGTATATACATACATTAATTATGGGGAAGGGAGGGGGGATTATACTTCTATGGAATCCTGAATCTGAATCCCAGCTGAGCCACAAGTGGTTACAAGAATTTTGTTGGATGTATTCACTAGAAGAGAAATTTGCTAATCAAATAACTCCTGATATTTTCTGAAAAATCCTTCAGGTTTTTAACCTTATTTACAAATAACTTACCTGTGCCCGACTGAGCTCATGTTGCAGCTGTATTGTCTGCTTCTCCAAGAAATTTATGCGCTTTGTAGAATCCACAGTAGATTGATGCAACTCTTTGTTTTCCTTTTCCAGACTATCTCGCTCTAATTCTAACTTCAAATATTGAGACTGCAAAACAAACAAACAAACAAACTGTTCAAACACTTACAATGATATTATATTTAGAGTGCTTAACACCAATTCATATTTTATTCCTATTTCAAAAGAAGCCTTTTGCTGCATAGTAATATATTTTGAATTTCATGAACTTGAAGTGCTAAATGTAACTTGTACAGTGAAGCAAATCATATATTTAAGATTATTATATGACTAAGTCAAAATAAACACTTTTATTGGCCTCACTTACTTGTTTATTACTAGAACATGTTTTGCAGACCACCATCTGCATTCTCAGCTAACTGTCAACTGCTGGATAATTCACAGTGCTCTTTTGTGAATGCATATTCTACTCTGGTGATGAACTTATAGTTATGTTTTCATCCCCAGAAATGTCAAAGTTCATTAATCTGTCTCTATTTATAAATAGATTAATGTATTTATAAATATAGATTTTCTCCCATGTTGCTAGCTCTGTGGGTCCCTGTGTTGACTTTAATAATTTTGCATTTTGTCATGGCTCTCTGTCCAGAAATGAGATGCCACTCTGATTTCTACAATTGTTTGTATTTTATGTTCCTGAATTGTTCTTTTAATCGTGCCTATGTTTCTCTTTATTTTTCCAATATAGATTTTACTGCATTTTGCACATTTTATTTGGTAAATACCTGCTTTTTTCTCCAGTGGAATACTTTCATTAATATTGCCATTCAGGAGATTTTTAACTTTAAATCTGTTTTAGTGCCAATCTAACATTAAAATCTTTTAGAAATTTTGAAATTTGCACGTAGCTCGTGGATGATATGAGAATTTTTTAAAAATTACCTTCTTTTCCTGCTAAAATGTTGTGGTTTCTTTAATAAGTTTTGCCTCTTCAACTTTTGCACTTTTTTGTGAACCAGTTGAGACAGTATTTATGACCTGCCACCCTTATATTTAATTAGGGTACTTATAGCAGTAACTTCGTTATAACCATGAGTATAATGTCATTTTCCTGTATAATAGTTCAGTTATTATGTGTAAAATGTTATTTTCTTGCAAGTGTGCAGAAAGCTACCTCAGTCATAAAATTGACCTGGGAATTTCTGTGGCCTGCTGTAACAATATTTGTAAAGAATCCTTGAAAAAGATGTTTATTGGTATTCTGTTAGAAAATTTCTTAAGCAGGGTAGGCACCATAAAACATTTGGCAACTGCACGGATGAAAAGACATGCCAATAACCTCTTCAAGGTAAGAAGCCAAACGCTTGAGTTGATTCTACATGGAAAAAGTCACATAGACTTTGTTTATTTAGTTTGCAATTTTGTGGCCCACAGTCAGTTTGGCAAGAGGATTCAGTGAGGCAATATAAGTGGAAGGGCTTTCTCAGTTCAGTTAGAGGAAAGCGGTAGTTAGTTTTTAGGTGGACGAGCTTTATTAGTTAGGTGCAATAGTTTATGCACAATAGTGTATGAACAATAAATTGTGTAATCTCCCATAACAAAAAAAATTATTAATCTCCAAGACCTCTTTCCCTATGGTCACAGGACCATAAAAAATCCAGCAACAGAGTCTCAACAGCTGTGGCAAAAATGTAAGACAGCGGTAACCATCATCGGAGAGGAAGGAATTATTTACCCCTGAGATTACATCCAAAATCTATCAAATCAAATTTCCTTTTTCCAAATCCTTCCCTATACTCTACATTAATATATTTTCATTAACCCCCATTCCTTTATAAAATATCGCTGCACAGTTCTTAACTAAATCAATTTTTAATCACTGTTCTTTCTATTTGCTTGTATTCTTCAGAGTATTTCTTTCTTGTTGAGAATTATGTGTTGATGTGTGTTTCAAATTTGCTTGTGTAGAAGTTAGTTAAAATAGAGATACGGACTGCCTGTAGTTAAGTCCTGATTCTTGTTTATAGAATTTGCCCTTGAATGAAAAATAAGAGTTGTTTATGCAAATTTCAGTGATTTTATGTATTCCTTTGTGTGTGCACCATTAATTTTGTGGGTCGGACACTAATTATGTAAGTAGTTTTATGCCCTAAAACAATAATCATCATTACTTTCGCTTGTTCCTAGTCAATCACGGAGGTAAATTAAAAATTTATCTCTAGGTATACCTGGAAACAAAGATTCTACATTGAAAGATACTAAGTTGTCAGAAGGTTGTAATTTTATATCCTTAATACTTTCTAGTAACTGAAATGAAATACACAAACAGATTAATGAACTTCAATACTTCCGAGAATGAAAACATAAACTCTAAATTTCATCACACCTCCACTAGAACAGAGTATACATCTCCAAAAGAATGCCATGAATAATCCAGCAATCAACTGTTAGCTGAGAATGCAAATGATGGTCATCAAAACATTCTAAATATAAACAAATAAGTAGAATCAATATGAGAGTGTGGTTCAACTCAGTCATACAATAATCTTAATTATATCATTTGTTTCACTGAACAAGTTCCAATTAGCACTTCAAGGTAATATTAGGCCTTCAAGCTCACAAGGAACAAATGACTTGGATAAATTCCTTAATAACAATTTTAAGATGCACGATACTGATGTAAGATACATTAATCTTGACAATTTCAGCTGCACTTTCCATAACTTCAAAAAAGACATTAAAGAATATATATGATTAAAAGAGAAAAACAGAATAATTTCAGCAGATATACGTTTTTTATACCATGTTTAAAACCTAAAACATGCCAAAATTTCATAAGAGGAACCATAAAATAACCATTATAGTTGCAAGCAATTAGCTGCAGAGAAAAAAGTATTACAAATAGAAAAGGCAAAATATTATAAAAAAATTGGCAAATATTAATCTAAAATTATACGAGAAACACTTAAAGAGGTTAGGAAACGTGTATGGATTAACGTAATAAACACAGTTTTGGAACATATATAGTTCTGCGGAAACAAAATAGTGACAATTCAATAAAGAAAGTTTAAAAATCTATACCAAAAACCTTAGAAATCTAGAAATCCAGAACCTAAACCCAATTATGTGAAAAACCTATCCAAAGAAAGTTTCAAGAAGGAAGAGATTGCACTTCTAAATAAAGGCCTTAAAACATGTATACAATAGTCCAATAAAAAAGAAGATTATTTGGTACATTTAGAAGTGATGATTTAAGGGATGAATCATAAAGAAAAAGAGATAGATCTGAAAAAGTATTAAAAGAGGAAAATAGGGCAGGAAAAAAAAATACTATGAATATAATAAAATCATAAAAAATAAAGATTATCTATACAAATGCTGATAAAGGGAACAAAACAGTGATATTAGATAATGCAGAATTTTGATATCATAGTATGAGTGAGTTGAACTAAATACTCTTATTGCTCCACTTGTAAAAATTACAAGAGTGTTTAGTTCAACTCAATTATATGATTGGCTTCACTGTACAAGTTTGAATTAGCATCTCTAGTTAAAGAAGAATTTATTACAAGGATGCAAAAGTTGCTAAAAAAAACTAAGAATTCTGTACATGTCAAGTCAGACCCTTTAAAGAGATGTATTAATTCAGTCAATGAGGCTGCTCTGAAAACATGCACAGTTATCCCGAAAGTAGCACAATACAAAATAAAACAGAATAACGCAATAGCAAAAATATATGGTTTAGTTAAAATTCACAAAACGGGTAATGGTATGAGATCCATATTAACATACCATTGTACTATTTAGCGAACAGGCTGGCTTAATAGATTCAGAACACTACAAAAATTTCAAAGCCGTGTATAAACAATTCATTTCAGTTAATAGAAAAAATTAAGGACATAAAATTACAACCTTCTGACACCTAAATATCTATCATCATAGAGTTTCTGTTTCAAAGTATGCCTAAAGATAATTTTCTATCTCATTTTTGTTTTTGGCTAAAAACAAGCAAAAATAATGATGTACACATAAATACATAAAAATCACTGAAATTTGCATAAACCAGTCCTTACTTTTCATTCAATAGCAAATTCTATAAACAAGATTCACGACTTAAATATAGGCTGCCCCATATCTACATTTCTAGCTAACTTATACATGAGCAGATGTGAAACATCAACAAATAATTCCCATGCATAATCAAAATCTGGTACAGATATGTTGACAATATATTTGTCATAGGTAACAAAAAAACTTATTAATGGTGCCATAAAATTTCCTAATATACAAGATACAAACACCATTCAAATATGAAACAGAAGCAGATAACATTTTAACTTTCTTGGACATTAAAAAAATAAAATATTAAGGAAACCTGGAAGTTGGAATATACAGAAAGCATGCAAGCAGACAATCACATCAAAGCAGAGATTTAATTGAAAACCACATAAACATGCAATAATCAACAGCTTAATGCACAAATGCATTAAAACCCCCTCCCCCATTAACAAGAAAGAATAATACAAGCAAATAGAAAGAACAGCAATTAAAAATGGATTTGGTAAAGAATTGGTTCACAAAAACGTACAGAAGTTGAAGAGGCAAAACTTACTAAAGAAACCACTACACTTTCAGTATGAAAAGGAAGATAATTTTTAAAAAATTCACAATATCATCCATGAGTTATGCACAAATTTCAAAATATTTTAATATTAGATTGGCACCAATAAACAATTTACTGTTAACAATCTCCTGATTGCCAATATTAATGAAAGTATTCCATGGGAGAAAAAACAGGTATTTACTAAGAATGCAGAAAAATCTATATTGGAAAAGCAAAGAGAAACATAGGTGCAAGGTTACAAGAATATAAACAAATGGAGAAATCAGCAGTGGCATCTCATTTCTGGACAGAGAACCACAGCATATTGAAAAAGCAAAATTATTAAAGTCAGCACAAGGGCCCTCAGAACCAGCAAAGTGGGTGAAAATCACCTGCACAATTCTGAGGATGAAAACATAAACTTTCAATCCATCATACCTCAACCATAGCAGAATGTGCATCCCCAAAGGAATACCGTGAATTATCCAGCTGTCAACAGTTAGTTGAGAATGCAGATGATGGTCTGCAAAACATGTTCTAAATATAAACAAGTAGAGCCAATAAGAGTGTGTGGTTCAATTCATTCATACAATAATCTTAATTACTTTTCTATATTTAAAATTGAAAATGCAATGCACATTGTCAATACCAAGCAAGCAAGGAATGGAAAGTATATTTTTTTAATGTGACTAAGAAAATATCCTGAAATAATTACATATTACCAATGAACAATGCATATATTAATTGGCAGATAAGAATTTAGTTTTCAACGAGGACAAGTTGGCTGGATGGTGATTTTCCTAGAATTTCACTTACCATGAAAAGGGGAATATCAAAAACTATGCACTGATGAACTCCAGGCTTATTGCAAGATTATCAGTGCATTCTACTGATTGCTTAAAAGGCCTATCTTAGCCAATGTGGATGGTTAAATACTTAAAAAAAATAATTAAATAAAATATTAAAAATGACACTTGTTTTTATTTCTCCTTAACTGTGTTGTTTCAAAAACTTTCCAATTATTTCAGTTACTACATTATAAAAAAGAGCACAAAAGAAAATTTAGATGAAAAAAAAGTATAGCCAGGTAAAAAGTAAAACCCCTCTTAAATAAGTACACCTAGTAACCACGTGTAGGTAACAGTCTACATGCAAGAAGGACATGTTTATTATACCCACATGTATGGTGCTGAAGAAGAATGTGTTTAGATGCTTATAGACAAAGGAAACTGAAGAGAAGAGAATGAATAAGTTGTATATTGATGGATTTTGTTGATGTTAGCAGCATTATAATTAACCAGCAATAGTTAACTAAATCCCTGGCCACAATGAGAGGAGTTGCTATAAATGTTAAAAATCTATCACAGAGCATGTTAGGACTTTAAAGACAATGGAGAAAAGAATGGATGAGAAGGGGAACAAAATGGTGTAGATAAAATCTATTATATTTAACTGCAAAGAAGCAATTATGAAAGAAATTAGTGAAAAATCAGACTGCTGAAAGAAAGAAGGAAGGCTTGGGGGATAGTAAAGAAAAATTAAAGGTTGAAGGGTATAAAAAGATAAATATTATAATTTTCAGCAGAGAAGTGGGGGGGGACAATGGTTCAGAATGATGACTTTCAGAAATGGGAGAATTGCCAATATTGTACAATGTATAGAATTATTTCAAAACTGATGTTCAAGAGCCACATAAAAACAAGCTGGACTATGCACTGTATTTGTAAAAGAAAGGGAGTGTTTAAGGAGAAATCATTTTTTCTTACTTTATAATAATGTTTAATGATCTGTTTATTAATTATGACATAGAATATTAAATATAAAGGATGTAGGAGGAAATGAAAGCTGGCAAAAAAAAAAATAATGCATTCACTGTTTCCTTTCATTAATATAAAATTTTTCTGTATGAAATGTCAAAATCAATAATGACCTCTGACCTCCTCATAGGAAACATTAATATATCTGGAATGACCCAAAGGTCATTCAGTTGTTATTTTTCTAACATAAAATTTCTGAATATATTTTTAGCCAATGTTTCTGCTGTCATGGTGATGACTGGCAGCATGTCTACGGTTTTCAAAAGTTCCTTATATCAAGGAATGCTTCACTTCTTTTCAAACAGTTTATTTGCCAACTCCTTGATAGGCTGACAACCAACACAGCATTCTTTGATTGTCACACAAATGCTTTACAGAAAGCTGTATTCTCCTTGCTTGAATAAGTCAACCATAGAAGAGGAATATCCTGAACAATGGAAACAACAAAATAGGGTTCGATTTCAACCATTCTCCTTCATTTTCCCAGAGGAGATAAGACAGATATGATGCAACTTCTCAAGTATATGACAGAAAGCCAACTGCTGTTTCCTGGTTTGCACATAACAGTTAATGCAATATGTAAGGTAATTAGTTTTATTACACAGGAAGAAAGGTAATGAAGTATTCCTAAAACATACATTTGGAAACTAGAATGAGTCTAGGTTGTGTGATGACATCAGTAACACTATGAAAATATACCAGTGTCAATATAGCATAAGAGTAGAGTGAGGATCCTTAATAATTTGGTGTTGGCAGCATCTCCAAAGATTAGGGGATCCTAGATCCTTGATCCTAGAGTGGAGAAATAACTCAAAATGCATTCTTCTGTTAATAAATCCACTAACTTTTGTAACCTGTTAAGTAGCATGTGTTTGAATAATCTGGCCTTTCCTTTACTCTATTATGCTCCCGAATGTCAAATCAAAATTAGACCTAGACAGTATTAGTTGCCAAATAAGCACATACAAAATGTAAGCAGCACAGATGCAGGGATGTCTGTATCCTTAACATATATAATATTATGACATGAACAAAAATACCTTCAGTGATTCAAGAGACTTTTCATGTGCTGCTTGAACCTGCATTAATTCTGCCTGAATGGTCTGTACATGCGATTCTAGTTTGCTGCGATCTTCTAAACCTTGTAGTTGATTCAGTCGTATTTTATTGCAGTCTTCACGAAGATCTTCATGCTGACTCTGGAACATATGACACATGTAATTTTACATAATCAATTAAACTGAATTAATGTTTTAATATGGGCAATGCTTTTCCTAGAACCATTTACTGGGCAGCTCACAAGTGACATCTTGGTTGGGCTTCATCACTTGACAAATTAAAATAAAACACATGCATGCACTCTCTCTCTCTCGCACTCATTTCTCCCAGTTTTGAAACATGGAATGGACTACAAATATATAGGTTATGGCTACAATTCAAGTAAATGACAATTCTCTCTCTCTCGTTTTGTTTATTTATGTCATCCTGTTGTGCCAATCAGCTTCAGAAAAATTGCAGCATGAATCTAGTCAGCTATGCAGTAAACTAATAAAAACCTGTTTTATAATTTATGTTACAAAGGAAGCAGACAGTTTTCATCATGAATAAAAAAATATGGCAGCAAAACAACTACTTTAAAAAAAAAGGCTGCATATATTCTTTTCTGTTTTAAACAATGAAAATGAAAAAAATTTAATGCTACTTGCATCCACAAATTATAAATAATTTTAAACAAATGCAGTTGAAATATGCAATAATATCTGAGCTGAGAGAATCTTTGCGAAATTTGGAAAAATTAGTATCTGTTGGATTGTTTAAACCTGCTAATATAACTGAATTGTGTGCCTTTGAACAGGATATAGTCTTGATTAATATCACAAAGCAGACCACACATAATTATATAATTTTTATTTTGTTGAAAGGACCTGATAATGTTGATTATAAGAAAGCTGCAGAAAACTGGAAATCTACGATGAAAAAAGAATCAATTTGTAGAACAAATACTCTTCTTCCTCTTTCTCTCAGTTGGGTGAATACTCATGTTAATGTGCTGTTGACAGCATTCATTCCTTAGCTGGTCACATTGGCAAACATAAAATAAACAAGCAATGTATAAATTGGTGGTAGTTGCATTGAAATAACTCAAAATGCCAAAAGAAAGATCCAGCAAAAATTCCTTGGTTTATTAAAGATGATGGAAATGTTTTATTTTGTGAGGATTCCTCTTCATTTAGTCATCCCAAATTTCTGCAGAAGTGTTGTCTGACTAGGCAAAAAAGAGGTGTCTATATTTTAATGTTTTATATTTATGAAATTTTACCTTTCTTAGGTGCCTTAATTTGTTTTTCTATTTCAATTTTTAAGAATTATTTGGCAACTTGAAATGTGCTATAATAGTCTCTTAGGTAACATTGCTTATGATAAATCCTATTTTTCACATTAGATGCCACAAAAATTTCAAGTGGTTCAACATATAGCACAGAAGTGACCAAAAACAAAAAAAACAGACATTCTTGGTAGCTCCTTATAGAAGCCCAGACCAATTTGGCAGAAAAAATTTTACTAGGAGCTTTGTGAGGTGTTCATTGCAGCAGGGATACCAATGAATAAATAATAAAATTCCAAATTAAATTAAAAGTGTGAATGCAGCAGCTGGTAGGCAAGGTGAAGTTGTAAAACACAAATTGGCGAATGTCCTCATAGAGAATCATGGTCTGAGGGAGCTGAGGGAAATTTTCAAAGTGCTTCAAAGATACGATAGTTATATGGACATTAATCATAGTGTTACAGTTTACAAGTGCTGTCCTTCACTTTAGGTGATGTGGAAAGGACTTTACTATGCATATTTTATCTTTACAGACAGAAGAAATAAGTAGAACCATGAAAACATGGCAAAGATTATTGTATCACAAAGTTTCATACACTCAGTTACTGTAAGAATTATTAAGAGTTTCGCCCCATTCATAGGATCTAAATAAGTTTACAGAATTTTATGCTTTATAGTGCATATATGTAAATATTTTGGCATTTTAAACGTTTACACGAGCATTTTAAAGTGCTTATTTTAGGATTTTAAGTGCATATAATTCTTAACACTGATAAGCTGGCACCATCAACTCCGCACCCACAGTAGCTATTTTCTTAGAACTTGCTGGTACTATCTCAGTCACTGTGAATGCTACATACACAAGCTTACTCAACAGATATACATGAAAGTAATTGCTTATGCGTACAGAGTTAAGATCCCTCCATCTTGCAGAGTAATTATATCTGGATTTTTTTAATGAAATATTCAAAATTATTCAATACTTTTGTACAGGCTTCAAAATTTTCTATTGTTCTCAAATATGGAAATGCTTTTCAGTTCATTTGCTTATGCAATCATAAAGAAAGTAAAAACTTCTCAGCACTTTTATTGACTATTTTGCTAAGTCTGTCATAATGACATTTATATACTGTATAAATCTGCCAATCTGAACTAATTGGGACCAAAACCTGTTCACATTGGCAAAAATTAGGATTAACTGGGTTAATTTATACAATGTAATTTGGCATATATGAAGTCTACACATTAATTGTACTCAGTTTTTGTAATATCTAGTGTTATTTTTGTGATGCGAATGCCATTGCTGAAAGCAAGCTCTTGAAGGTCACTTGCACTTGATCGCATGACTCTGAGTATTTTGTTCATCTTTCTGGAATTAGGATTTGAGCATTCCATTCATTGTTTGTCTGAGTTCACTTGAGTTGCAGATACATCATTCGCAAAATGTTGTGAATGCTTTTAGTCAATATACTGCACTGTATTGTACTTAGCTTGTTTTTTAATCCAGTGAAGTGGTTGTAATTTTTTCTGCTTCATTAAAAATGGGAGGCCAGAGAAAACATGGTTCTTGTCCATTAAGAGATAAATTTGAAGTTTTAAAATGCTTAGATAAAGGCTAAAGTGGGACAAAATTAACAGCTGATTTCAGTGTCAGAAAAGCAACGATGAGCAATGGTAAGAAAAATTAAGTCAAGATAGAATCATTTTGTGGAACTGTGACCAAGAAGGTAATCTAGGAGCATAATACATAAAAAATGATAGAGTTGGCCATAACTTTTTCCATGATTATCATTTTGACCAAGTAGAGGAGACCAGAACTGAAGTTTTTCGTGAAGCAAATCTCAGGTTCTGAAGGAGTGGTTACCACCTGACACAGAAGATCAAGTTATGACTGGTCAGGAAACTGTTTCCTAGGAGTCAGTCAGATGCAGGCCCACTACTTGGAATTACTCACTTCGACGCAGCAAAAACATTGGAGATATCCCTGAAGTACGGAGAGCAATACCCCAATGCTAATACATAATGGTAGAGGATTGCACCATTCTCAAGATCAGCAGAAAGTGACTGAATGATGTAAGATACTCTATTGTTTTATCATCTTCACTGTTAAATTTATTGAGTGTTAAACCTGCTAATCTGTACCATAATGTATATAATTACATATATTATTTTTACAGTACATGTGATGCTCTAACGTGTAATACAAAGCCATTCTAGTCTGAAATATCTTTGATAATTTTTCCTTTCACAAAATTTTGGGATAGGATTATCTGGGTTTTCGGAATGGCGAAGTTATGTTTGGTGGGATTGTACTGTAATTATATGTATTTATTCCAGTTTAACCTTAAATATTTCTGGCGAACCATTGAAAACATCACATGCATGGAACTAAAGTCAGACAAACATCTTACATAAAAAGAATTCATTTACCTGAAGCAATTTATATTGCTGTTGGAGTGCACTGTACTTATTTATGCCCTCCAAATTCTCTTTTCGCAAATGATGCTCTTCTTTGGTGCACTCTTCTAGTTTGTCTCTTGTTTGGTGATGTTCAGCCTTCTCCTGTTGCAAGGACTTTTCCAGTCGCAGTTTGTACTCAAATATCACTTTTGAAACATAGAAAAAATTATTACAACACCTCTACCACTATTACTACTAGAGAGTGTTTGGAAAGTCACTGCGCAGTTACAACATGTGTTGGAAATATTGTCCATGGGCAGATATACACGCCTTAATTTTATTGGAAAACACTTTCGGCAGATGTCTTAACATAACCAGAGAGGTAGAACCTCATCTGTATAGAAGGCGACATCAACAATATCAATGGTATTCCTTTCAATAAAATAAGTAAATTATTTACATGATCCACATCTTTCAATTCTTGCACTGCTGTCACTTTATACAGGAACAACTTCAATATTTTCCTAACCGTTTTATGCGCGGTTACAAGCCCAATATCTTTTTCTTATGCCAACTTGCGCAATGATTTTGATGGACTCCACCGCATAGAGTCAGAAATGTCCAACAACTTTTCTTTGTTTAGTTTAGGTGGTTTTCCAGTTTGTTTGGCATCTAACAGCCTGTCTCTCAAAATTTCTCAATAAGTCAATGAACTGCATTACAATGAGGTATAGCAGTTTCTTGGATTTTTTCAGCAAATGTCTTGTACACTAAATCTGTGTATTTATCGACTTGTTGAAAGACATTGAAAAAACCTAACTTTGGTTCAAACTTGCAACGTAATCTACATCTGCAGTCTAAGTGCACAGTAATTTTCCAAACACCCTATATTATCACAACTGTATTGGTGTAATGGTGATCACCATTAATTGCAAACTGACATTTACTTAACAATAGTATACCTTTATACTTTCATAACCTGAGTAGGTTGTGGAGTAAGAGAAAAGTTTTATTAAATGGAAAACTGAATACATACATACACGTTTACGGAATGTCGGAATCCACACAGTGAAACTTTTGTTAATCTTATTTTGATTTAAAGTAAAACACTAAAAATCATGTCGTCACATTAAAACTCTCTTTAAGTTTCACAAACACACTTATAAAAGTAATTTTGGTACATGTTTCTTGAGGTACATTCCTCACATTGTCAACCAAAATGACGACTGAGGAGTCAATTTCAGCACAGTATGTATGTTACTATGCTTGCTCTGGTGGTCTGTTAATGAACTTAAACAATATGTTGTCTGCTTCCAGTATATCAAAATTCATAAGTTTGTATTCATATTTTTTTATGTAAATTTTTTCCCATATATTAATTTCTTTCGGATGTTGACATAACATTACTAAAAACAATTCAACATCCGAAAGAACTTAATATATGGGAAAAAATTTACATAAAAATTATGAATACAAACTTACGAATTTTGATATACCGGAAGCAGACAACATATTGTTTAAGTTCATTAACAGACCACCAGGGCAAACATAGCAACATACATACCTTGCTGAAATTGACTCCTCAGTCGTCGTTTTGGTTGACAATGTGAGGAATGTACCTCACAAAACATGTACCAAAATTACTTTTATAAGTGTGTTTGTGAAACTTAAAGAGAGTTTTAATGTGACGACATGATTTTTAGTGTTTTGCTTTAAATCAAAATAACATACATGCTTGTAATTAGCTATATAATCCAAAGAGGAAGAACTAGCCACAAGTACTATTGCTACCCATTAAACACAATCAATGCTTCTGCAACATTTTCATATTACTTATAAGTAGCCATTATACAAATTCTATGTAAATTCTTCATCAAAGAAATGGCCATATATCACTATTATTATTTGTTTTATTTAAGGATGCTCTTTTAACATCTCAGGCCATCAGTGTCCCATTCAATTCAGGGTGTACGTTATATTCCTCAATTAAATATAAGATTCATAAAGATGGGAAAGCAATAAAAATTCAAATAATTGCATGTAGAATTGAAACAGTCGATAAATTTTGCTCAGAGGCCTCTTCTTTCAGGCTTGAGGTTCTTTTATATGCCGTAAATTTACATGGAATCCACAGCTTTACTTCCCTTCCAAAGGAAGCCATACTTAGGATTTTTACACCCAAAAATTTCATCAAACTTGGCCAGAATTAAACCTGCGACCTTGGGTCTATGAGGCAAGTATGGTTACCACTAGACCACCAGGACTGACATATATCACTATGAGAACCCCATATTAATTTTATTATTTACAAGGATTTGAATAAACTGCACCATAATTCAGTTATAGGCTAATTACTTACCTCTAAATTCATTATAAAGTTGTAAGAAAATGTGATTAGGCTGAATTCAAATGAGAAATGGAAGAAAATAACAATTGGCTGTGAAAGTAATAAGATCTTGATTAAGAAAAATGTTCGAAATTATAATCAACCAGCTGGAAAGAATATATAGCGTAATGATGGAATACATATAAGAATTTTTTGGAAGTATATTTCAGGATTACCTAGAGCTTCACCTAATGGGCATATCTGATGGCATTTGGTGGGTTTATAACTAAAGACAGAAAATTTAAAGAATTATGAAATGCTTATAAACAGTAATTAACTTTGAGGAAGGAAAAATAGTGAAAGAATGTTTTAATATACATATGAAAAAAGGATTGTGGGTTATCCAAGTGATGGAAATTTTACAAAGAATTGCAATGGGTGATATAAGGGATGCAAAGGTATATAAAATTAGGAGATTTTAGAAAGAGATAAACTGTAGGATCGAAGGTTGAATGGCAAGAGATATTTGGCAGCCTGAAAAAAGGAGATCTTTAAGACATTATCAAGTTATTAAACAACAATGGAGAAGAGATAAAAAAAAAATTGGGGATAAAATGGATAGAGTAGGAGTAGTTAATTTAAAGGGTCTGAGAGATGGTGGAAATCTAGATATTTGTTTTACATGTGGAGAAATAGCTAACTCTCATTATTTGTTACACTGTGAAGAGACTAAGGAATGGAGACAAAGGATATGGCCAAAAAAATGAGGTAATATTAGGGGAGATATTATGGAAAAGAATACTGAATACAGAAGGAGAAAATAACATAAAAATGATAGAATATTTCGAAAGAGTAAGAGACAAATAGATGAGAAAGGTAAAAGATAATGTCCTTTCACAGGTACATCCAGTTCAGGTGATATTAGTTCTTGTGATTGTTGTCCAATTTCTTCCTTTGTTTGGTGTTTATGCCAGCCCAGTATGTTGTACTGTCTATTCTATTCCAGTTGTAAGAAAGATGGTGACTAATTTTTAGACGAAGCTGCAATATTGTTTTGCCAGTGTCAGTGAGATCCTTCTTCAGATTTGTCCAAATGCTTTCATGTAGTAAGGTTTTTTTTCAGTCCTGTTGTAAATTCAATGTGCTTTGGTGGAGTTGAACATTCTCTTCATGTACAGACCTTTTGGTATGGTATCCATGTCCTGGTAGCGTCAAAGAAAGATTCACAATGCTAGTAATTTTCTTTTCTTCTTCTAAGTTTCTCCATCTAATTTGATGTAGCACAAATTGCACTATTCCTTTGAGCCTGCAAAGGCAATTTAAACTAAATGAAGAGTTTTTGCAATGATTCCCATCCTTGGAACTATTAATACGGAAGACATTTGAGACACTGTATGAGAAACTCCTTGCTGTAATTACTGGTAGTGCTGATGGGCAAAGGATTTGCAGCAAAACTACAAAAAACTGAAAGATTCCTATTCAGACAACCAAAATTGCAATCTTTCCATTGCTTATTCATCAGCAATGCCTATGTTCCAAAATGCTGAAAAATTGTTGATGGGTTCAAGACAGAGTGCAAAATTGTCAACTTGACTACCACCAGTTTGTTTTTTTTTTCCTCAGATTTTGGGCTGTACATTTATCATATTACAGGCAAGTTACTGGCTGTGTTGTCATATCATATTTAAGGAATTTTTTTTACATATGAAATAAATAATGTTCTTAAAAATAAAAGGTGAGGATGCATCTTTTCTAAAAGATTATTTCATGCTTACAATCAAGTTATTTTGAAAACTAACCATTGTATCCAGCATGTAGGTTATAAACTGGTTAGTTTTCAAAAAAGTTGATTGTGTGGAAAAATAATTTAAAAATGAATGTGAACAATTGAGTGTTCTATTTTCCATACAAATGGAACTAAGCGATCTGTAAAGTGATGCAATTTTACTCTTTTCACAAATACCTGTTTTTATTATGGTAAGAATACTCTCATTTCCATAAAAATAGAACTTAGTCATATGCAGAATGATTCAATTTTAAAAGATGAGAAATTGGAATCCCAGGTATCTACTTATATTTAGGGTAAAAATATCCAAACATGAGACCAACATAGGTGGCCAAGATGTTAAGGCATAGAGTATGAGTGGGAAGTGTCAGGTTCAATTTGCATCACAGCTGTCCTTCCTAACAGAATTTACTTGTATGGAACTTTTTGCTCATATGAAAACTTGTAGATAGGATGGTAGAGGGGCAATGAGAAATAACAGACACAGAGTACTTACAACATCGCAAAGAGATAAGTATCATACATTGGACGGACAATTCTGTGATTACCATATGTCACAGTGTATTCCACCTTATAGTAATTCTTTTAAAGCCCTTATAAACTGCTTTTTGTGTTAAACTTCTAATTATTAACAACCTGTACATCACACAGTATCATAGTAATTATGATGATATTATTACACTTAACACAGTGGCTCTAAACTCTTTTAGCTTCCACCACACTAATATTGCCTTATGGGTTATTATGGCAATCTGTAGAGAGGTGGAAGTATTACACTAGAAGCATAATTAAATTAATCATCTTTCAAGCAAGAACCCTAAATCCTAGTTGAGAGCATTTGGAAATAATGAGTCATTAAATAAAGACGGTGCTCTGCAATGTGTGATTACTAAGTTTCAACATTTACTTATTTAATGTAAGGAATGTTTGAATAAGTCATCAATGGTTAAGTAGTAATTATGATAGTATAATAATATATAAACAAGAAAAAACATCCAAACTAAAAACCACTTTCATATTTTTTTAAAGTTCTTCCCACCAACATCTGAAATAAAAACAATTTTACTGTTTTTCAAAGCACATCCAAACAACATATGAACATGAATCAAATATAAAATTTAATTTCCTGTCTGAACCAATACAGTGAAGCGACTAATATATTCTTATTTATCTAGTGTGTCGATTTGATAATCTTATGCTCCACTTACTGTTGAATTGTCAAATCGACTCACTAGATAATTTTCCATACAGCTTTTCCTCCACTCTATTTATTAATCAAACAATGCAATAGCTAGGGATTTTAAATTTATTGAATAAAATGTCCTAAATTTTGGGGTAAATAGGTAAAATTTCTTGAGTAAAAAACTAAAATTCTTTGGTGTAAAAGGATGATTTTTGTGTACTGCCGGGCATTTAGAACTAAAAAGTGTTCCAAATTTTTCACACATTAATTCTTTAATTGCAAAATAATAAAATTAACAAATAAAAATCAAATGTACAGTTAACCTATTCATTATTCCATTAAAATAAATGGTTTTACAAATCTTATCTACATCCTCAAAATCTCAGGGTTAACATTCATAATTATATGCTGACTATAGCAGCAAGCTTCCCATTCTCAAATTTGGTCTCTGGTCAGTTAATATGCACATCAATTTTGAAAATAACCTTTTACATTCAACACAGGAAACCATAGTGTTGTTATGCGTTATCAATGAAGGGCAAATGATCCTTGTGCAGTGCCTCAAGAGGTCCTCCACTGAGTTGCAACGTGTGGCCGAGGTTGTTAAGACACAGACTCATGAGTAGAAGATCTGGAGTTTAATTCACCAGGACCATCCTCCCTGATTGAGTTTTTTGTCAGTCCTCACAAATGGCATATGCCAGGGTGGTACTCTAAAACTTAGGCCTGAAACTCTTCCTTCCTTTAAAAAAAAATCCTTTCCCAATTTATTATATTACTTCATGTATCACCAGTGTCCACAGACTGTGATGTGTAAGTAGTTAAAACACGCATTAAACGTTATTAAAAAAACCTGCACTGAAATTTATGTGTCGTTCCTCATGACTGTTGTAGTTCACTGTAGCCATGTACACCATCGTTTTTTTTAATGGTGTTTAATGCCCGTTTTTACTACTGAGCCATCACAAGCGATGAACACTGATGATACATGAGATGAAATGATATATTGGGAAAGGATTTTTTAAGGAAGGAAATGTTCCAGGCCTAAGTTTAGGGTACCTTTCTGGCATTTGCCATTTATGCGGACTGAGGAAAACCTAGAAAAAACCTCAGTCAGGGAGGACGGTCCTGGCAGGATTCAAACCCAGACCTCTCGCTCATGAGTCTGCGCCTTAACAACCTCAGCCACTTGTGGCGGTACCTTCATCGTGAGATGTACTCTTCAATGAAGGTATTATGCTGAAAAGGACTTCAGCTTGTACCCTGTTGCTGCCTGCAACAATACTTTCTGCCTGCAAAAAAGATTAGTCACAGGCTCCAGAAACATACAAGTAGGATTCCTCATAATAAACTTGTTCAACTTTGAATGACTTGCAGTCTTCTTTATTTGCTTCTAAGGTTACCTTTCAAGACATTCAATTACTCCATCCTGTTGTTGAAGGTTCCTCCTGCAACTGCTTGTAGCTGCTTCTTCAGATTCATCAACTTTGGGTACACCTTTGCAGCAACTGGTCTGGAATTTGTTTCTAGCAACATCAACAATGGTTTTATAACTGATACAAAGAGAACTTGCACATGAAGCATCTGCAACTCATAATGTTCAATAATCTGGAGGCACTGCTGAAGACTACTTGCCAGCATTACAATAACAAACTTTAAAAGGATGGCTCAGTAGTTTGGCAGCAACTTAACTGCTTCCAACCATGAATTTCACCATTTGGCAACAAGAATGCAGAACATCCTAGCCTTGGAGCTTCTCTCCTGCAGGAATTATAGAAAGGAATACAGATCCTGGCATGCAGAAAAGTTTGCTTCACAGCGACTACAAACTCATTTAGCTCCTTCAACATGACACTAACTAAATTAACTTTGTGTGTCCAGCATTGTTTGGAAGGAGCAGTGATAACCCTGCAAAACAAGAAGTCATGTATGTTGCAGAATCATGGACAAATGCTCTCCAAATTCACTTCCATGTAATGGCTCATGCAATGCACAACTTCATCCATTTACTGCCTCCACTGAAGTGATTCCAGCCATATACTGCTCCTGGGACCTGAAAGGCTCCACTGTGGAAAGCAGGATAGTATAAATTTCCATGCTGATCTTGTCCATAGTCTTGCCAGACATAATGGCAACTTTCTTGCTTTTCGGATGGCAATTACCTGTTCTTTCCTAGATTTTGTCAACCCACTGGAGAACACTGTTCCAGACATGTTTCCATCATCAAAATATGATCTTCTTCACCAAATTTTTGAAAGATTTGCCTTCTCCAACAGAATATTTGTGGAAATTATCATCTCCATGACTGAGGTGATGAAATCAATTTTAGCAACCCAATAAAGCCATAAAAGAAGGCACATATTATACTTATTTTCAGGCCTTAGACAGGTCAAATCAAAAAGGTATGTAAACCAATGTCATTTTGCACTCTGTTGCCACATTTGCCATGGGAGTTTTGACTCACAGAAAGCTTGAACATTTTTAGCCTTTTGCATCCTTACTACAATGCAATTTAAAGAACTTTAATGACAGTTTAAATGCACTGTATACAGGCTTCACTAATACTTCCACTAGCAATAAATGCTTAAAAAAACACAACAATCTGCAAGTTCTTGTAACAACAAAAGTTCAAATTGATCACTGATCATGATCATGACTGATCAGAGCAACTGGCTTATTGCAAAAACTGCACAGCATTCGATTTTTTTACCTCTTCATTTCATCTTGGGAGAACTGTTTCATTCACCCATCTAAACATACTTATGGTGACATGATCAACAATAACTTGCAAACATTTTCACTATTTTGAGCTATCTTGACATGCCGCTGGAATCGGAAATGAACCAGAGCAAATGCAATTGAAGTGTAACTTCTGTAAATTTGGGTGATCCAGTAGTTGAGAAATTTGAGTGTTCCTAACAATTGTTTTACCACTGGAGGACATGAAACTCTTCTTACACTTTTGCATGGTTAAATAGTAATTGTACAAATATAATGACCACATCAAGATTTTCTACAAAGAAAAAACATCTAAACTAAAAAAACAATATCACAGTTTTTAACTCATTTCCCACCAACACTTATACATCTGAACCGCTTAACAAATGTTTTCTCCATAGTTTTTCTTCCACTCTATTTTTAACCTTCAAACATATTGTAACAGCCTTACCACTTTAAGAAAATTTGTACCCATGCAGCTTACTCTATACTTCTGCAACAGTGAAAAATTCATAGATGACCAAGTCGGGAAATAGAGTGAATGTAATGATACTTTGATGCCTTCATTCTCAAAAAGTTTACTGCTCTTGCAGTTATATGGACAGAAATAGTATTGCAATATATGAAAAGACCATTTTTGATCTTGAATGCTGCTTCTTTTATTTTCAGACATCTGGGAGGAAAATCTTGCTGTATTATTCTGCAATTGATGTACACACCTTTTTAAGTGGAATGGTTACATTCAATTTTCTCCACCTTTTTTCCTAACACATTTGCTCGTGATCTTTCATCTTTAAGGTACCAAACTTTGGCAGCTCTTTAGTTTCCATGTCATATCTTGATGTTATATTTCCTTTTCTTCCTCACAGAAATGGAACTCAGTGGTGGCATCATAGCAAAGCTCCCAAATCAAATCATCATTAATGCTGGATAATAGAACTTTCTTACTCATTCCCACAATTCAAAGCATCTTCATATCTTGATTAGTAGAATTTCTTAAACTGTGTTGATCTCTTGCTACCAAAACTAATTCTTTTATAGCCATAGTCTGTAATGCTGTAAGTTTTTGGATGTCATTTCTGCTTCTCCTACTAGAGGGTGAAAATGTAGTATGAACACAAGAATATGGTCAAACTGAGTGGGAAATCAACAACCTCAAGTTTGATTCCTAATGCATCCCTGATTTTGCTTACTGGATATTTATGAATATGGACTGATATATTCTCATTAGCTTAGACTGCATGTAGTCTCCGAATGGAGTGACAATCTAGGTTTACCACTTACTTTTTCAATAAAAGCACATTCTTGTGATTTTCAGCCTTCAAAATAACTTGAAAATCTCTGCAGTAAATTTCCACCTTACCCCAATAACATAATCATCATCTCCTTAATATAAGCAGATAACAAAACACATGTTCTCTTTCATGCCTGAATTCACAATAACATTTACTTTGCTATATATGATATACTGGAAATATATTATCCATTATCTAGTTTTAACACATGAAGGTGGTTTGATATTAAAGAGAACATGTTCAATCTTGCAATGTACTTTATTTTTCTGCATAGTCCCCTCAAAGTGCAATGCAGTTGCTCCAACATTTCTCCAAGTTCATGATACCCTTGCTGAATTGGTTTCGTCAAATGTTCAAAATACTTGTTTAACTTCTGTATGACCTCTTAATTTGATTTATATTTCTGTCCACCAGGAAGTTTTGAATATCTCAAAGGGAATGAAATCAGGTGAACAGTATGCATGTGCAGCATTTGTTCAATCAATTGTCATGAATGAAGCAGTACAATGTTATGGTAAATTACACCTTCTCTATGATTATTCCTGGAAATCTGTCTCCAGTCTCTCCAAGTGATGTGCAGTGTTCTTCAGTAATGGTTTTCCTTCTCCAATTAGAAAAATTCATTTTGCATTCCAAAAACTGAAACCAAAACCTTTCTAGCAAATGGAATGCATTTGGTAATTTTGAAGCTGGTTCTGCTTATGCAGTCCACTATTTAGACTGTTGTTTTGTTTTTCTCCAAAATTTCTGCCCTTTTGGAGATGATTGATGTCATAATGACGTTTCAGTTCTGGCTCATAAGCTCTGGCCAAAAATTCTATTTTGATATATGAACGCGTCACATTCATCCTATACAAGTGTAAAAGCACACAATGACTTCCATGTGGATAAAAATGGTTGCCATAGCTTCTGCAGTAACCCTCATTATAATTTATTATCCCATTTTTAGATTCAACAAAACTACCAAATAAGTATAAATCAACAGTGCAACTCTACACACCAATCCTTTCAGCAACATTCCCTTGAAATATCTGATGCTTTTTAGATAGATTTTTCCACATATGAATTCCTGAAAAGAACACAGGGAAACATGCATAGCTGTACTACAGATGACCTATGAAAAGCCTGTAAGGAGCAGTGGAAAAATATGGAATTGTGAAAAAGTCTTTTTAATTGAAAATTAACAAGCAGAACTATAGCTAACATGAAAGATTAGCCAAAGCATAGTTTTTCTTCAGACAAGACACAATAAACCATCAGTACACTCAAAGCCATTTTTTCCCACTTTGCAACTGTTCTCCTCTCACAGTAGCAGTAGTATTGTTGTGGCATTGGTAGTACCAGCAATATCTGTATTTCTGTTGAGTGAATATTGTTTCATAATACAAATATAAGTGCTATTAGACGGCTGTTGAAAAACATCATTTACGGTGTGTACAATTTCTTTCAATCCTTAGTAAACTACCAAGAGAAAGTTAGTGTCTCTTTTAGAACACTGAGATGCACTGAGAATAACTGCAGAAGTGCATCAGGTATCTATCGAAACTGTTCAACATATGCATTAAGATGCAGAATCCCCACAGCCTTCATTTTCCTCTCCAAGAAAAATATGAATGAAAAACCCAGTCACTGAGTTAGACAATTTCAAGAAGGATGTTATCTAAAATTTGGTGCAAGAGTTTTATGATTGTGGTGAATATCTCCCCTTTAAAAACCTTAGGGGATACTAAAGGAGAAACTAGATTACTGAAGGATATCGCTGCAGCATGGGTCTCATTTTTAAGAACTTAAAATAAGATCATTTCTGTCCTATAATCTACATAGACAACACATGGATAAACCAGAACCACTACAGGTCATCTGTTTGGCAGGTTTCTAAAAGAAATGGGGTTCTCAAAGTT
This sequence comes from Metallyticus violacea, assembly GCA_030762175.1. Classification (NCBI taxonomy): domain Eukaryota; kingdom Metazoa; phylum Arthropoda; class Insecta; order Mantodea; family Metallyticidae; genus Metallyticus; species Metallyticus violacea. The sequence goes on along the minus strand of CM060835.1, from coordinate 138,055,483 downwards.
CCTATCTTGTGATTCATTTATTTATTTACTTACTAAATATTTTAACACAAAATAGTTATACTCGAGCTATGTAACTCTGCTCTCAGGCAGTGGAGAAGAGAGGGACAGTGCTCAATTAGGCTGGGGAACAGCAGAAAAAGACAGATAAATAAATGAGAGTACAGATATACATGAGTAACCTTGACTGGAGTGGCCAGAGTGAAACCACCATAGTGGTAGTGTTTGCAACTACTAACCGGAGGTCCTTGGTTCGAATCTCAGTCAGGTCAATCTATCTGGGTAAGTTTTTCTCTCTCTTTCTCTCTCTCTTCCCCCCTCCCCATTCCTAGAAATTTTCTTACCCTAAGAAGATGAATGCCAGATAACTTTAAGGTACCAAGGACTTTGAACTCACTTGCACCATCATTAATTCATTTCATTTATTCCTACAGACATACACCTATAGTATTCAGTCCATAATCTACAGACATTGTGAAAAGATCAATGCAGAGGAAAAAAATAAAAAAACACACACAGATTGTGAACAATTCTCCCATAACTATCACATTTTTCTTCAACATGAAAACGACATGTAAAATGCCAGTCATCATCCTTATTTTATAATGCTTTTGATAACCAAAACCAATATTTGAAAAAGTCATAAGTAATCTCATACAAATTGTAGGTTCTAAAAACGTCCTTCCTACAATAAGCTAACATAATCACAATATAGATTTTCATTAGTTAATAGGAAATTAACTATGATGCAGTAAAATCATTTATGTATTTATGTTTACATCTTTTGCTTCTTTTACTTTCAAATTAAAATTTTAAACATTTTTATATTTGATTCAATTGGATGTTATGAACATTGTTATATTTTAATTTCTTTACTAAAATAAACAAAGTAATATATATGGGATGCAAAAGAATAACTGAATTAAGCATCCACATAACTAAGTTGCAAAGTATCCATCAATAATTACATCAAATGTGTGTTGCAAGAAGGGTAAAATCACACAAATTGTGTGTGATATTAAGAAATATATATGAAGACAGATAAATATCATTGCATGATTAAAAAGAAGCTAATAATTAATAATTATTTTAAGATCAAATAAGCACAATTTCTTGAGGCAAAACAATCAAATCATCAGCAGCTTGGTATCCTGTAGTGACAGAATAGTCCAGATAATTGCATTCCACCTTGATGTACCTAGCTCAACCACTTATAAAATATGCAACTTTTGCTATCTTCTTAAACTGTTATAAAAAGTTATACTTATGTCTCCACATACCCTGTAATTGTGCTGACAGAGATTCCTGCTGCTGCTGACATTTATCAGCAACTTTACGGGCATCATCCAACTGAAGCTGAGCACCATGAAAAACATATACAGCAAGACCAACCACTATTATCACTGCCACATAGAGAAATATTCTACTTCTGGTCCCTCGGACCAGCCTTGATCCTGTCATTCTTGCTGCCCTGCGCTTAGCGCTGGCAGGCTCCCAACCTCATATCATGCCACTGGAAAACATATCATAAAATGGAATAGGTATGTGTTGGTTTATTGCCATTCACCTGCTTACTTTTCATCTTGCTCTTCACAGCAAAAGGGTTGCTAGTAAAATATTAAACCAAATAATTTTCTGAAAGTTTAATTATTTTAAAGCTGTTAAGCAACTGAAAAAACATACATATGAATGCATTATAACAAGGCATAACATTTAGAAAGGTTTGCTGTTATATCTCCAATATTGTGATACATCTTGTCTCATCAAAATTTCATTTTTCCCCCTGAGAGGCAAACTTATGTTGCTAATGCTCATGAGCTTATTTTCCCAAAACTGGAAAATTAAACTCTGATTCCAAATGTTCATATCCAGTCAACTTGAATTTTGGCCTATAAGAGATAGAAAAAAATATTTAAAAATCAGTAATTTATTGTTCCTTCAATATTTGTTCATAGTGCACGTTGATAATGTGAAGAATCATCTAAGTTTCTGAATAAACATCGAGTTCAATATAGAGTTGACATACCTTCTTCTCCATACTTCTCTTCATCCACAAGTACATAAATAATTGCAATTTTAATATTACTGAATATCCCCACTACTACTACTACTATTACAAAAAAGTAAACTTCACAAAGTACAACTTAAAAATTACCAATAGGAAAGTAGATTTACATTATATTACAATAACTGCAAACATTTTTCACAATTGAGATTATTGTATCTACATACTCTTATTGCTCCACTTACTCGTTTATAATGTGTTGTCATCTTAGAATAGTTACTAAAGAATTTATCCATGTTGTCTGTTCCTTGCAGGCTTGAAGGTCTATTTATTAACTAAAAATGTTAATTGGAACTTGTACAGTGAAGCTATCATATAATTAAGATCACTGTATGATTGGGTCGAACTACAAACATTTTAACACTCTTTCACAACATTTAACATGTTACAGTATATGAATTCAGTGAAAATTACTTCAAACCTACCAGAATAGCAGAAGATCAATTGGAATAAGGAGGATAACATTTTAAATTCTATGAAGCTCAAGTGAAAATATCCTGAAATACTAACATATATATTAAGGAAATCAATCACATAGTTTTCTCAATTTTTAAAGAAATGCAAACCATTTGTTAGCTACAGTAAGTTACAATCTTTGTACTTTGCTATAGTTTACATATATTAGCAGCATAGCAATAAACAAACTTAGGCAATTTATGAGGTACTACACCAAAAGATATGATAGAACTTAAGTACATTTAGAGATTTGTTTATATTTCAACTACATGTGTTTATGTTGTGATAACTAGATTAGCATTTTATACTTTAATAAACCGCTGAAAGTGTATTAGCAAGTTAATTGAACCCAAACAGACACTATGATGATGTGAAACAAGTTGCTATTGTTCATCTGTAGCTTTTAAACCTTTCCAGGCTACTACCATTCTTTAAGTACAGTGAGGTTATTTGCGTTATGGAGCTGGTAGAATAGCTATACCGAGAGAAGCCAATTGTCATGGCTGCATAATGTATGTACAAACAGTTGCTTGTAGTTAGTATGAGGGAGGTTTTACAGTGAGTGGTTTTGCATTGATGTGCTTTCATTTTGTGCTAATTGTTCATAAGTTAGGCCACTACTTAAATAGTCATGAAGAAAGGAATTTTATGTACAATATCTAAGTGAAAATGCAGAGAAGTGGTAAGGTGATTTGCAAGAAAGTATCCTGGCAATCATGTTCCAAGTAGAGAAACTGTTTGCCAACTTGTTCAAAAGCTATGAGAGACAGGATCTCTCAATGACAAGAAACATTTTCTAAATTGTTATGTTCTTACAGAAGAGAAGTTGGATGAAATACAGGAATTTCCCATAACTCTTATAACAAGGATTGTACTTGCTATATCATCAGTTTTACACACATTATCATAATACACTTTCAGTAAAAATATAAATACTAACTTTAATGCACAGCAATTCATCTCCCTTTACCAGCTGCAATAGCTGCACTTCCCCATTAAGCAGTTGCACTCAAGTGGCCCATAACTCAAATACCCTCACTGTAGATGCAGGTGAAGACAGTTTATGTAAATCTTTAAGTATGGCCGTATTTGCTACATTATTTAATTTTGAGTTGTGTTACAGCAGTGTATAAACAGGTGCTTAAATAATCCAAGGAAAAATCTAACAGAAGCTTACTGGTTGAACAGCACTCTACATTGGCTACAAATGAATGATAATGGTTATTGATTTAGGGCACACCATTTAGGTCATTAGCGCCCTACTACAGCAGTTTGCTGTCCATACACTAATAAAACAAATAGGTTTAATTACCTGATAATTGAAAAATATTTTTACGGCATTATAATAATTATCTTATAGTCAAAGAAAAATTCTACATTTTATAAAGGCAAAACTACTACTGATACACTTCTACACTTCTAATGACCAGTGCAACTTAAAGACTCTACAATCACTATCATGACTACTTTAGCAGTAAATAGGTATTGCCACACAGTTGAGCTTATGTCCAGGCTGCTAGGAAACTTTGAGACCATCTTTACTTCTCTTACCCGCTAAGAAGAGCCATGGCTTCCCTACTATTTTCTTATTACCCATTTAGTCAGGTATCTTCTCTCACACAGTCATCAACTTAGGATTTTGGGTTTATCCTTGCTTGAATCTATCATCTGGTTGGGTGGGAACTCTGTCCCATCGTTTTGTGACAATATTCCTCAGCAAGGCTCACCCAAAAATTCTTGTTTTAAAATTGATAAAATAGAAGTCCGACTCATTTTTCAGTGATAGCAGCAGTAACCTGGGTAATTAAGTAATTAATTATTGTATACATAATTTTCTTTTTCAATTTATATTTTTAATGTCTAGCAATAAAATTTTTTGAATTGTGTGTTGGTTTATAGCTTGTATTTGTTGCTATGCCCCCATATTGCAGCTCTTTTCTTAATGAATTTTTCCACCATGGCTTGGTTATGTGGGGAAGATTTGTGAAGGAATTTTGCATATTAAAAATTCATTATCCAAACAGAGCTAATTTTCAGCTGGATATGTATAAAATTAAATTAATGTTTCATTCTATTGCAATTAAACTATGAATATATTGCTCAAATATATATTTTGGAATAATCAATAATTATTCACATGCAAATTACATACCTTGAAGTTGGTTATAATATTCAATTAAATTGTTATGTACTTTATAACTGTTAAATTCTCATTAACATAAATATCACACAAAGCACTTGAATCTGTTTGCAATATTACCATGCAAGAACCATCTAAGCCTATATACTAGGTTTTTTGCCCATTCCTTCCCCGTTAAACTGCTTCACCACACTCACTAGTGGCACTATAACTATTAGTAGTATAACTTGACTGAAAAAGGAATGTGTCCATGAAAGGCTGAAAACTAAGGAGCCTGCTCTAGTGAATAACAAAGATAAAGATGACTTGTTAAATCTTTGATGGGAGACTCCAGTGCACCAACCATATTCTCCAGACATTGCACTATAAAATTATCATCTTTTCCTTTCTTTGGAGAACAAGACCTATCTCAATCTAAAAAGCATATTGATTTTTTCTTCCTGCCTTAAGAAATTCTATCCAATGGAATCCAGTATTCCATATGTTGGAAGAAAGTCTCAACAGTGATGGTGACTGTATTTTAAGCTAAAGTTTGTAGATAATGATGCTTTGAAATATCTAGTTTGAAATCGATAGAACTTTTTAAAGCAAGTAGGAATGAATGAATTTATTAACAAACAACATTACACTTTGTTATATATCCTTTACATAGACATCTATACAGTGGATTCTAACAGTACCAATACAATCACTGATTTCTTCCATACTTTAATCACTCGGAAGGATTGTGTAAGAAATCTACCATTCTCATTTATTATTTTTAACCTCTTTCTTCACACTTCTCCAACACTACTCCCTTACTTTCCCTGAAAACTCTCCCATTATTTGGATTTTTCTTCCCTCCAATTTACTAGTCGTTCTATTACCACTGTATCTTTCTGCAATTTATCCCATTTACTTACTATCTAGCCACCATTTAAGTATCTCACACTCCAATAAATAATGAACCACACTATCTACTTTCCCACACATAATACATCCTACCTTGTTTTTCACTCTCAATCCTTTTAGGAATATTATTCCTGTATGCATCCATGCCAAATCCATCCTTCCATTTTGATCACAAATTTCAATGTCTCTCTCTCATCCTCAGTTCTTTTTAACTGTTTATACAAAACCAAAGAACTTTATCTTTTAAACTGATCCAAATTTCTTGCTTCTCAATATCCTCTACCTTCTGTCTCACTACCTTTCAGAATCCTCTAACATTGCTATTACCCAGTCTCCATATATCCCCCATTCCTATTTCTTCTAACATCTTCCCTACCTTCCCATACCAACTTCCCTTTCCCAGAACCTCTCTTTGATATATCAGACATTCATCTACCATTACCACTACCACTACTACTACTATTTGAGGCCACCAAACCAATACTTCAAAATCCTCTCAAAGATTACACTTTTCCTTCCTACTCTTCCTAAACTTTGGTAATTCCAATACTTCTTCCTCTACAAAACATTCTGTGTACCACATCTGCCTTCATCCATCCCTTAGGCACTCCCCAAATTTCTACTGTGTACAACATCTTGGCTTCAACCACTGACTCACACAATCTCTCCAACCATTTCATGAATTATGTAGGTGCCTTGTACAAGCTTATTGTAAGAACTTTCATCACTAATTTGTACACATTTAGCCTGTATCTCCCACCTTTCATTACTTCCAAATTTGACCCCCCAGTAATCAAATTCCTTCACTACTTCTATTAGTTCGCTCTGAATGAACCATCTCTTATCTTTTCTTAACTTAATTCCTTTTTTAAATATCATTATCTTTGATCTTTTTCATTTATCCTTAAATCCCATTCTGCACAGAACTAATAATCTCATCAATGGCATGCTGCAATCCTATCACCATTATTGCTCCTTCTATGGGATCCTGGCATTTCCTTCTTACTAATTGTTGGGCAATGTCTATTACTTTCCCTAATCCTTTCAAGAATATCATCAATAAATAAACTGAATAATTATGGTACTTACGAAGCTGTTGACAATGGAGTGGTAATATATCCTAAACTTAGGTTATTTTGTAAGTAAATAGAGTTTAGTGTAAAAAAATGAATACCTAAGTTTAGGATAAACTGAATAATATCAGGCTCAAATTAAACCCTTGTCACAACCCTATTTAACTTGTATATCTGTAAATATATTACCATCACACCTAACTAAAAACCTACTTCCTTCATGTAGTTTTTGAAGTCCTAATACAAACTCATTACTCACTTCTTTACATCTTAGCTTATGTACCAAAGCATCCCTATTTATCATGTCAAATGCTTTCTCAAAATCTGCAATGAAAATGTATACCCTGCCCTTTTCATTTCTTAAGTATCTGTCACACTGATGTGGATTATCATTATACTGTCTAATGTTCTTCTCCTAACACCTGCTTGAAACTCTGAAAGTTTACCTTCAGTCACTGCCCACTCAGGCAGCCTTCCAGCTAATATATCCATATATATTTTTCCCAATATAGATAGCAAACTAATTCCTCTATAATTACTTGGTTAAAGCAAGTAAGACAGAGTGACAGTTCACTCAACACTGTGGGCTGCTGTGACTCTGCTGACATAGATTATATCATGTGCATTTCAAGCTGCATTAAAAATTTGAATGCACAAAACATTTGTAACAATGCAGCTCATTTGATAAATGGATTTTCTTTCAATACATAGATAATAATTCCTAGCAAATATTTAGTTTACTCTTTTTTTGAGTTAGTTGACAATACTGAATTAATGAAGTAGTTATTGGATCGTGTTCTTGGCAAAATTGGAGTTGCAATGAAACAAATCATTAAATAGGTACTACAAAATATGTAGGGTTCAAAAAGCAGTTATTCTCCCTGAGGAAACCGCCACAGGTGGCCGAGGTCGTTAAGGCATGGACTCGTGAGCGGGAGGTCTGGGTTAGAATCCCGCCAGGACTATCCTCCCTGACTGAGGTTTTTTCCAGGTTTTCCTCAGTCCTCATAAATGGCAAATGCCGGGGAGGTACCCTAAAATTATGCCTGGAATGATTCCTTCCTTAAAATAAATCCTTTCCCAATATACCATTTCATTTCATGTATCATCAGTGTCCATCGCGTTTGGTGCCTCTGTAGCAAAAACGGGCGTTAAACACCATTCATTCATTCATTCTCTCTGAGGAAAGAACTTCCCTTGAGAAAATGGAGGACATTTAGAATTGAAAAGCATTTCTTATTTTAAACATGCTCCAGTTTCTTCTGCAGAAGTAGAGGGAAACTTCTCAATATATAAAGCTGTGCTGGCAGATAATCACCAATAACATACTTTTGATGAATGAATTTATTTAATATTAATATAATACAAAGTAAAATGCTCCTTTTTCTTATGTAGGGGAGAGGAAAGGGAGGAGGAGGAGATGGGATGATGATGATGATGATGATGATGATGATGATGATGATGATGATGAAGAGAGGAAAAGGAGAAAAAATTAAAAAAAAAAGTGTAACAATACATAGTTTCTTCTTCATAGCCTTATACAGCTCCACATGGGCCATAGCTTACAGCGACAACCACTGAGTCCTCTACCTCCATCACAGGATATCATTAGTAGAGGGCAGTATTGCAGGGGGGCACGTGATCAGCACACCGCATCCCATGGATCGAACATATAGATTATTCGGTTTAAATATATATTATTTTTCTCTCATTGATGCCCCCTTTTCTACAGAAGAGAAGGGCCAATACCCAACATCCACAATGCTGTGGATGACGATATTGGATAATAATAATAATTTTCTACTCATTTTATTTCTTTGGCTTTTTATTGATCCCCTCAACTATTTCTTCCTCACTTTCCCTAAATAGCTTCCTATTTCTTATATTTTTTCTCATAACTTAATTTCAATTACTTTTTTTTAATTTACCTTATGCCCACCTCCAACCTCTCAATCATAAATTGACAAGCAGCCCAGTACAAAGAAGAAGGCATTATCAATAACATGCAAAGAGAAACAGTTCAGAACAGTGGGGCAAATGCTGAGGTGCTCTTCAGTCATGGATATGACATGGTCGCCAAAGGGCATGCATCTGTTTCAATCCGTCCAATTCTATACATGTAAGTAGTCATGACCTGTCAGTTACCAATTTGTTTGCAACTACTTGTGTTGGGAGATTACTCCATTTATTCAAACATAAATTCTATCTCAATAACTTTACATTCTCACAAACTTCTCTCCACACATTGGGCAAATGTCTAAATTGGTCCTTTCAACTTGACAACTCCTGCTCTGACATATGCAAATCCTTCTCTATCATCTTCATACAAAATTCCACTTATTCTTCCCTACCCATATATATTTTTTATGCATCTGTATAAAATTAAGGAGAGAGTTTATGTCATGCTTGACCCTTGAAAGTGGGGGTTTACTTTGTTTTCTTGGATCAAGAGTCTTCATATTGTTAAAGCTACCAAATATTTCTTGCACTTCAACATTTTCAATCCTTTGCTTAATTTCTTTCCAAAAATCTTTCCCTTTTAATTCACTACCTTTCCAAAATCTCCTTAATCATACTGATCCATGTCTCTATTTTATTTTTTTTTTTGTCCTAATTCTGCTTGAGCTATCCCAATGGGTGAAGCTCTTAGTAGGCCCAAAATTAGTTTACAGCAACTTCTGTGAATCAAGTCGGCATTTACCCAATCCTCAATTGTCCCCAAAATCTCTACCTCATGTAGCATTCTTGCCTCACTATTGCTGCATAGATTCTCCCCAACTATTATACTTTTACTACTTACATGCACAAATTATTGTATGCTGCATTTCAGTACCGTAAAACATAGGGTTAAATTAGTATTCAAACCCTAGTTATAGCTAAATTATGGTATTGTAAATCTGTTCTTATAAACTATAATTTACATTAATGGATATCATTGTATGATTCAGTTGAACTACACACTCTTAAAGCTTCACTTACTTTTCATAAATGTATGGAACCGGTTTCGAGAACATTTTGTTCCCATCTTCAGCCATGCTGTTATCTTTGTTATCTATGAGGATAGTTTGAAAAGTTCCAGAATGGAGTACAAAAAAGGAATTAATTCTTTGAAATTATTATTATTCACAATAGCCACCTCTTAATATTAATGCACTTTATCCAAAATGTACCAGTCATTACACCAACATAAAAATCAGATGCCTTCATAACTGCAAACACATTGCCATGGGTGGCCGAGATCGTTAAGGTGTGAACTCGTGAGCAGGAGTTCTGGGGTTCAAATCCTGCCAGGATCATCCTCCCTGACTGAGGTTTTTTCCAGGTTTTCCTCAGTCCTCATAAATGGCAAATGCTGGGAAGGTACCCTGAAGTTAGGCCTGGAATGTTTCCTTCCTTAAAAAAAAATCCTTTCCCTATAAATCATCTCAACTCATGTATCATCAGTGTTCACCGCCTGTGGTGTCTCAGTAGTAAAAATGGGTGTTAACCACCATTAAAAAAAAAATGCAAACAACTCCTCAATAACTGCTCTTAATTTCTTCATTGGTCAAAAATCTCTTCAGAGTCAGGAATGTTTTCAGCTTTGGGATGCAATGGAATTCTAACAGAGCCAAATCAGGTAAATAAGGCAGAAGGTACAGCAAATAATATTTCAATCTATTAATGTTTGCCATAGCATTGCACATATAGCACTGACTTGAACAAATATTACCTATATTAAAAAAAAAAAATCCTTATCTTTCTTTCTTTCCCCCCCCCTTCCATTAATACAAAAGGTTCATGTCTCCACCAGTAGAAAGATAGTCAATACCAACAGAATTCCTTTAGCAGCTCAGAAAACTGAAACTATGACCTTTCTTGGCAATTTCACAGATTTTGCTTTCTTTGGTAATGGGGAACTACAACATTTTCATTGTTCTGCTGTACAGCAGTGCCCCTATTTCATCACTGTCATAACCTGACGCAAAATATGTTGGACCACTTTTGAAATATACTGAGCCTTGCTAGAAATTTGCATTCCTATCCATTTTTCAATCCGGTGTCACCAGTTACAGCACCTCTCTAGCTGATAACTGCTTCATGAAAAATTCATCTGCAAAATTTTATATATATATACACATACATAAATACCCATTCATTTCAAATGCCTACGGCCTCAGGAATTTCAGAATATCAATTTTCTTTATAAAGTTCAGGAATGCACTACGGCAATTTATGGACAAATTCTACATTTTTGTAATTTTTTAAAGTTATTTACTGATTGCTGCATGTTAAGTGTTCATATTTTAATTTCATTTGAATACATAAGAAATATAAAATATAAACATACAGAGAAATGACAAACAATATCAGTTTAATTCTGTCCTTACATAGCTTCCCTTTGTTACGCTAGGCAAGCCGGTAACTAATTTTTAAGAAATGTAAAATCATGGACCTTTTCTTCTTTGGAGTTATAAAAATGTAATAATGATTATTATTTAAGAGGTTAGGCTATACAGTTATTCAAACCTAAATATGAAGGAAAATTAAAGAAATAAAATTATTCATCCATTCTTTCAGAGATCACACAAGAGAAAATCTCACATTATGGTTCATGCAGATATTGCAAGACATACAGGAAGAGCTAAACAAAAGAATTTGCTCAAACAAACTCTACTGACTCAAACTTCCACAAGTTTGGCAACAACTGATTATTTTAATTCAGATCTTTAGGGCATTGATAGCCGCTTATATTCCATGGAACAAGCTGCAAAATCAGATATTCCATAAAGTTTTGGAAAACTACTGACAAAACCCATTAATCTGAGTCCACACTCAGGAAGACAAATTTGGATATTAAGTAACAGAAAACACTTGCTGCAATTACGGAGGATATAGGACATACCTGCATGTGGGTAGGTGACAATGAGACAATAAATGCTCTCAACAATTATATTGCAAAAATAATAGTTGGTAAACTCAATGATACACCTTCCTCTCAACATCTTGTAGCAACCAGAGAACTCCATAAAGACAATGGTCAGTCTATTACCTTCGTTGTAAACAAAAGTTTACAGTTATTTCCAGGTAGTGTTGAAAAGAGTAACCTTCTTTTCTGCTGCTTCCTACATGATCTCTGCTTCTTCTCTTTTCTACCCTAACCTTAAACACATCACCTGTTTAGCCCATGCCTTTCACCGGACCTCAGAAACCACAAAGATTGAATTTCTGCAAGTCACACCTTGATGTCCAATATTAAGATAACTTTATGCAAAACTCCATTCATATTGCATTGCATGAAAAACTTCCAGAAACTCCTCTTCCTCCTCAACCTAAAATAAAATGCTGGGGCACCTGGGTAGAGGCTGCTCTATATTATGTGGAACAATGGGATGGCTTGTTGCTATGGTAAAAGAACTTGCTACTGAGAGTACAGCTTGTGTTTTGTCTGCAAAGGAACTAATGAAAAATTCAATATTGAAGTGAGATCTTGTTTACATTAAGCCAAATTTTTTATTCTTTTTCTCAACAACAGTGAAATTGGAATGCATTAGCAAAATGGTTAGCTAATTCAAAACATTACCTAAATTTCAAAGCAGGAGTATAAACAATTCATGTCAGTTAATAGAAAAAATTAAGGACATAAAACTACATCCCTCTGACACTCTTATATCTTTTGATATAGAATCTCTGTTTCCAAGCATATCAAAAGAAAAACTCCTCATTTATCTACATAATTGGCTAAAAAACAAGTTGAATTAAGGATACACACATAAAAGAATACATCAAACTCACAGAAATTTGCATAAACCAAGCCTTTTTCACTTTCAAAGGAAAATTTTATAAACAACAAGCAGGACTACAATGGGTAGTCCCTTATCTCCATTTCTAGCTAGCCTCTTCATGAGTAGATTTGAAACAAACATCAACCCAGCTTTTCCATACATATTTAAGATATGGCACAGATATATAGATGATATATTTGCCATAGTTAACAAAAACTCATTGATGATGTCTTAAAACTTTTGAATATACAAGATAGAAACATATAATTTACATACGAAACAGAAACAGTTAACATGTTTCCATTCTTAGATATTAAAATAAAGAAATGTCAAGGGAATTTGGAATATATAGAAAGAATACACATGCAGATAATCACATCAAAGCTGACAGTTTTAACCCCACAGTTCACAAACATGCAGTTATCAACAGTTTAACAAACTGGCTAGTTAACCTATAAATTAGCAAAGAAGAATATTTTAATGAATACAAACAAATAGAAGAAACAGCAGTTAAAAATGGTTTTAAAAAAGAACTAGTACACAAAAAGGTGCAGAAATTCCAGAAACAAAAACGTATCAAAGAAACCACAACACTTTCAGCAAGAAAAGATAAGGTAATTTTTAAAAAGTTCACATATCATCCATGAGCTACAAAAAAATTTCAGAATATTCTTAAAGATTTTAATATCAGGTTGGCACCAATTAATAGATTTAATGTGAAAAACTTACAGATAGACAATGTTAATGACAGTATTCCACAAGAGGAAAAAGCAGGTATTTACAACATAAATTGGGCAAAATGTGAAAACATCTATATTGGAAAAACAAAGAGAAACATTGGCACATGGTTAAAGAAACATTTCAGGAACATAAAGTACAAGCAAATAGAGAAATCAGCAGTAGCATAACATTTTTTGACACAAAATCATGACATAGTGAATAAGGTAAAATTATTAAAATCAATACAAGGACCTATGGAACTAGCAACCTGGGAGAAAGTCTATATCTACAAATACAAAGACAGTTTAATGAACTTCAACACTGACATACATGAAAACACAACCTACAAGTTTATCACACCGCCACCAGAGCAGTATACACATTCCCACAGCTCAATGAATGATCCAACAGTTTGACTTTAGCCTGGCTGAAGGTGAGAACTAAATGCTCTCAAAACTGGTTCCATACATTATCACAAGTAAGTGAAGCATTAAGAGTGTGTAGTTCAACTGAATCATACAATGATATCAATTATATGATTAGCTTCACTGTGCAATTTAAATTTTAAGGTAAAAAGTTATCTGTTAACATATTATCTGTTTCTGTTTCATATATTAGCAGAAAACTTTTTACCTTTTTAAAATAATGAAGCATCAAGGAAACCTGAAATTTGGAATATACAAAAAGAATACACGTGCAGACATTCACATCAAAGCTGATGTTTCAACCCCAAAACACATAAACATGCATTGATCAACAGCTTAACCTACAAGTTAGCAAGGAAGAATGCTTTACAGAACACAAATAAACAGTAAGAACAGCAATTAAAATGGTTTTAAAAAGTGCAGAAATTCAAGAGACAGAAATTTATTAAAGAAACCACAACACAATCAGCAGGAAAAGATAATTTTTAAAAAATTCACATATCATCCATGGGCTACACAAAAATTGCAAAATATTCTAAAAGATTTTAGTATAAGGTAGGCACCTATAAACAGATTTAATGTTAAAAATCTTCTGACAGATATGTTAATAACAGTATTCCACTGCAGAAAAAAACATGTATTTACCAAATAAGTTGTGCAGAATGCAAAAAGTTTATATAGGAAAAACAAAGAGAAACATAGGCACATGGTTAAAAGAACATTTCAGGAACATAAAATACAAACAAATGGAGAAATCAGCAGTAAGTAGCACATCGTTTCTGGACGAAAATCGCGACATATTGAACAAAGCAAAATTATTAAAATCAGTACATGGACCTGCAGAATTAGCAACATGGGAGAAAATCTATATATAAAATACAGAGACAGTTTAATGAACTTTTACACTTCCAGGGATGAAAACATAAACTTTAAATTCATCACACCTCCACCAGAGCAGAATACACATTCCTATAGCAAAATAAATTATTCAACAGTCAAAAGGTAGCTGAGATTGCGAACAATGGGTTCATGAAATACATAACGCATATTATAAACAAGTGGAGTCTATAAGAGTGTGTAGCTTAACTCAATCATACAATGAACTTAATTACCAATGCAACTGTTCATTCATTACCATGTATATTGAAATACTACTTGTGGAATGAAACTTCTACAGCAGAGATGCATTTTGATTGTACAGTGGTGGAAAAAATAATGTGCACGCACTCGGAGAGCAGAAAATTTTCTATCAGCTCTTCGTTTTCTAGCATGTTTCACACAGATGATATCATTGAGTATGCTATTTGTCTTGTTGCTGTGTAAACAAAAGCATTTATAAAGATTGAGAAGTGGCTCAAAGTTAAAGCACGAACTTTGAACATTGGAGATTTAAGTCTCATTGTTAACTCTTTTTTTTTTGTGTTCTACTCCCTGATATATTGATCATGTTATCTAAAGTGTAATGTGTAAAATGTTTTTCATCCCTATTTCACATTCTTACATTAAACTAAAGTTACATATTAGGTATATGTATACTAAGTATGTATATATTAATTACACCTAATATAATTATTAGGTATACATAATCCTCAAAATTTTCAGTTATATATTACATATACATATTATATATAATTAGGTATATATAATATATTTGGAGCGATAAGCCTGGTTTTTTGTAAATCTTTTTTCATTCTTTCTTTTGTTATGTTTGCAGATTTATGCTCAATTCTGTATGTATTACCAAAAGAGGTCATCCAATGCTCCTCTTACCCTATAATGATGCATTTATTTCATTTCTAGCCCCTGAGGTTCTCACTTTTGTTACTCCAAGAGCCTCTTCTACTGTGTTTGTTTACAGGCCGAGTGCACTTGCTACAAAAGAAGCTATACTGCCACTTTTTCAAGGAATGGTTGAATGAGCATTACTTGTTGGGCATCAATATTTTGGGATGGAGCAGCATTGTTGAATTCATTCATGAAAGGCTGAAAAGTAGAGCCTATACTGACATCTTAGAACATGTTTTCCCATATACCTGAGAACAGTATCCCAAAGGAATATTTACATTCCGGAAGGAAAACCATTAGGTCTATAAGTCATTCAAGGCTCAGAAATGGTTTTCATAGTGCACTGATACACCCTGGCGTGCAAAAAAAGTTTGAACCCAATAGAATATATTTGGTCAAAGATCAAGAGAAGGTTTTCTCAAGGTTCAAGGTTAACAAATGCTGAGCGGTTCTAACATGTTATTGGAAACATGGGAGTCATGAACAGAGGACTCAAATTATATTAGAAAGTTGGTGCATTTTAAGATTGATGGCAGTGATAGAAAATACAATAATCACAAAAAATATTGGCCCTTTTTTGTTTTATCTTCTTTCTTTTCTTTAATTTTTGGTGGTTTTGGTAGTTTAAGAGAGACAGAATTCAGGTCTCTAAATATAAGTTTATTTATTTTCCCCCTTTTATAAAACAAATTGTATCCATGTGCCAAAAACAAGCTCTGTGCACACCAGAACAGAATGAACTAACGGTACAGTATTTAACACGCTACTATATAGCATGAATTACACCAAATGAATAAGAAAAACAATATAATAATAATCATTTAATAAAAATTATGATTATAATAATTTAATAACTGAAGAGTTTACCTTATGGAAACTGGCTAATAATCCTCACTCTCAGTGCAAATTGAAGATGTCGATTCACCTGATGTGATCATTAGTCAACTGACAATTGTGTGACAAAGGCCCTCCATTTCCAAAAAATTTTTCTTCTATGTCACAACATGCTAAATTTACTTTTTCCACTTAGCATTGGCCCAGTCCAAACCTTTCTCTACCAAAGGCAAAACAACCCAAGTTTGAATGTTTTGCTATTTTCAGCAACATAACATTTCACTTAACTCTGTATTATCTCTATGGGGTTTACCGTACAGTTATAATGAGAAAGTCTTATGACTGTGTGTCCAGCTTATTTCGCCAATGAATTCATGACATGAGTATCATATTTGTACCCTACATTAGCAATATTCACGACCCTCATAAGCTTGACTTTCATCTTATGACTTTTCAACACTTCTTTGCACACAGAATCAATACTATTACGAGAAATGTCAGTGAGTTCAGTGATGCTGGCAATGTCTTTTATTGTGAGTTTTTGGCAAATTTGTGACCGCCACGGGTGACCGAGGTCGTAAAGTCTCGGACTCGTGAGCAGGAGGTCTGGGTTCGAATACCGCCAGGACCATCCTTCCCGACTGAGGTTTTTTCCAGGTTTTCCTCAGTCCTCATAAATGGCAAATGCCGGGGAGGTACCCTAAACTTATGCCTGGAACTATTCCTTCCATAAAAATAAATCCTTTCCCAATATATCATTTCATGTATCATCAGTGTCCATCGCCTGTGGTGCCTCTGTAGCAAAAACGGGCGTTAAACACTATTCATTCATTCATTTGGCAAATTTGTTAAACACATTATAACTATTATTTTCTCACCCTATTTAAAATCTGACATTTTTGAGTTTAATAACTAATGGAATTAAACTTTCACCATGATGTGCTATTTTGTTTTATTTAACTAAAAAACTGTTTTTATTGATACGAATGAATAATAGCTATTAGTAGGCCATGAATTTTTGTGAATATAAAATATGAAAGTATTATATGTAAAATTAGTTTGTTTCCCATTTTTACATATATGAAGACTGTGCACTACTTTTGCGTATGTCATGCGGGCAATGCCACAAAGTTGATGTTTACATTAGGACCTATCATAAGAATTAACAGAATATAATGTAACTAACAATTCACAATAAAAGAGTTTGCAATAATGAATATTTGCGTATTTTTGCGAAGAATCCTTCTTTAAATTAATACCCAATGATTCTTTTAAAACATACATAAAATATCATTTATTACATGTGTGTGTGTGGTTTGTGACAATGCATGTTTAAATATGAACTGAGCTCTGTGAACTTCGTGCGTTATTCTGTAAGGTTGAAGTGATACTAAAGACTTTGGACGTAGTTTTGTGTGGCATGTGAAGGGTAAGTTTAATCTACGTACGGGAGTTTTGTGTTGCCTGTAGTTTTTAAGTGTGGCTTACGTAGTTTAATCTAGTGTTGTGTCTGAGTTTTGAGTGCGGAGCTGTTGTGTAAAGTATAGCTCACATGACGTAGTTTTGTGTGGTGGGTGAAGAGTGAGTTTAGCCTAGGTACGGGAGATTTGAGTTGTGTGTTGTGTCTAGCTTACATAGTTTAATCTAGTGTTGTGTCTGAGTTTGAGTGCAAAGCATGATAATGGGTGCTAAAGAGTGTAATTTGAGAGGTAACTGTGGTACATGTCATAGGAAGGTGAGTTCAGGCATGTTTTGTAATGGGTGTCAGTTATGGTTTCATTGGACTTGTGCTAAAACTAACAGTGATATGGTTGTTACTTCTGACCAGTGGTATTTTGAACTTTGTAAATATAAAGTCCTAGTTGTGAAGCAAGAGGAAACTATTCTCCAACTGTGAGAGGAACTGGCACTTGCAAAGATGCAGATTGAGAGCTATTGCTCACCAATTAAAGTAAATAGTAAATCACCTGAATTCAAGGTTGTGCCAAGGAACAATCGCAAGAGGAGGAGAGTATTCTCTGCTGATGATGCTACCACTATTCCTCTGGTGAACAGATTCAATGTACCTGGAACATTGGAAGCTCATCAGAGCACAAGTCCTCCTCCAGAATCAGATGCTAAGCCTAAGTGGAAGAGTAAGATTTTGTTACTAGGTAGTAGTCATGGGATGGGCATAGAATCCCTACTGAAGGATGATTTGGGTAGTGATTATGATGTTGTGAGCATTTTTAAGCCAAGTGCTGGACTCGCTGATGTCACAAAAGACTTGGGAAAACTAACTGCTGATTTCAGTATGAATGATCATGTTGTAATTGTTGGTGGTACAGGTAATAGCCTTGATATAGTTAATAATTATCAGATTGAGCAAGATCTTGGTGAAATCAGCGCTAAAAGCAGGCATACCAATGTGAAGTTTCTGGGACTGTTAGATAGGCATGATAGGCCTCAGCTTCATAGGAGGGTGCAAAATATGAATCTGAGGCTTGAGCATGCATTGAGACCCAGAAACTCCCACATTTGTATTATAGATGTAAATCGCCTAGGTAGAGATAACTTTACTGTACATGGCCTGCACTTGAATTCTCGAGCCAAAAGCAGTTTTCACTCCTTATTGCTGACAGAATCAAGGGTAAGATTCCTGTTGTTATTAATAGTTCAAGGTCCCGTTTTTTAGGATAAAGACACCTGATCCAGGCCAGAAATTCATCAAGCCAAACTTAATAATAGTTCATTTAAGAACTTTCGAAAAATAAGATATTTTTAAAAAATTCTGCTGGAACTTACACAGTGAAGCTTGTTAAATGTAAATTATAATTAATCTGTCATCTAACACACTCTTATGCTTCACTTACTTTTAAATACGGTGGGACCGGATTCAAAGAGACATCCTCTCCATCTTCAACCAACTTGACGGCTCGAGTCAAGAGTCAAGTTGGTCGAAGATGGAGAGGATGTCTCTTCGAAACCGGTCCCACCGTATTTAAAAGTAAGTGAAGTATAAGAGTGTGTTAGATGACAGATTAATTATAATTTACATTTAATAATAGCTAATGTTAAATCAAATGACAATCGTATCAATGATCATGATAGCACAGAAAATGAAGTAAAATTGAAGAGTATGCAGCAAGCAATAAAAAAATCTCCGTATATTTCATCAAAACATTAGAGGACTTAGAAGCAAAACAGATGAATTATTAAACAGCTTAACTTTGACAATATAAAACCATATCTGCCTATCTGAACATCATTTGAAACAACAGGAATTTCACAATTGTCATTACATGGTTATTGTCTGGGAGCAGGAGCTTCAAGGAAAAAATTAAATAATGGAGGAGTTTGCATGTATGTCAGGCATGATGTACCATATAAAACATTAAATGTATCAAAATTTAATTCAGAACAGGATATTGAATTATGCACAATCCAATTGGATAGCAACAATACAAAAATAATTATAATTGCTATTTATTGCTTGCTGTTAGGAAACTTTGAAACTTTCTTGATGAAGCTTGAAGATACCTTAAACTTTTTATTTAAGCCTAAGCATGAAATAATTATATGTCAGGACATAAATATTGATTACTTAATGCCAAGTGAAAGAATGAATCCATTGAATTCCCTTCTAACTGCATATAATATGGTGCATACAATTAAATTTCCCACCAGTATTGATAAAACTCTAGCACAGCAATAAATAATATATTTGTAAATTTAGACAAACTGTCATTATATTCTGTGTCTTCATTGATCAATGGTCTATCTGACCATGATGCTCAAGTAATAATGAAAAAAAATTCTACAATAAAACTCAAAAAATGTTATAGATATATAAAATATAGAGATGTTAATGATGCTAACCCCAGTAAAATGGCGGAGGCACTTAAACAAGAATCGTGGAATAGTGTCTTCAGTGCAAATGATGTTAATAGTAAATTCAACAATTTTTTATGGATTTTTAAACTGCATTTTGAAGCATATTTCCCACTGAAAATTAAAAAAGAAGTTATAATACGAGCAGGAAATGGTTAACCTAAGGAATTAAAAAAATCTTGTCAACATAAAAGACAATTATATGAGCAAAAGCTCAGTAAAGACCCTAAATTAAAAATACATTTTAGAAAGTATTGTAAAATACTTAGGAAAGTCATAAAAGCAGTGAAAGGCCTCCATTACCAAACACTTATCAGTCAGTCAAAAAACAAAATAAAAACTACTTGGAATATAATAAAACAAGAAACAGACAAAAATTTGCAACAAGATGATGCAATAATCTTAAGCATTAACAATCAAAAGATACAACACTGCAGATGTAGCAAATGTGTTTAATGATTACTTTCTTAATGTAATAAAAAATGTAAATTTATATTCTGGTGATAAAATGGATGCTTTAAAACTTTTAGAATCATCAACTTCCTGTCAAAATAATGAATTCAAACCAAGAATCACTACCCCACTAGAAATTAGTAATATCATTAGAAAACTAAAATTAAAAAACTCTTCTGGCTTTGATGAGATCAACAGCAAAGTCATAAAGGCCTGTGCAAAGGAAATTAGTACCCCCCTTAGTCACTTGGTAATGAATCTTTAATATTGGATGTATTTCCTGAGAGGCTAAAATATTCAATAGTGAGGCCTTTGTACAAAAAGGGAGAAAAGATAAATGTCTCTAATTATAGACCTATAGCTATTTCACCTACATTTTCTAAGGTGTTTGAGAAAATAATGTACAATAGGCTTTATCATTACCTTGAAAGTAACAATATTCTAGTTAGTGATCAGTTTGGCTTTAGAAAAGGAATTTCAACAGAAAATGCAATCTATACTCACTAATGAAATTTTAACTGCATTTAATGAAAGAGCACATGTAGGAGGAATATTTTGTGACTTAGCTAAGGCTTTTGACTGTGTCAATCATGAAATTCTGATAGATAAATTAGCTTACTATGGAATAAAAACCAATATTTAAAATGGTTTGTATCCTACCTTGACAAAAGGAAACAAAAAGTAGTGATAAATTGTCCCTTCAATAATAAAAACAATGCATCGGAGTGGGGAATGATTAACCATGGAGTGCCTCAAGGATCTGTTCTGGGTCCTTTTCTTTCTCTAATATATATAAATGACCTCTTCTTATCTATCCAAGATGTAGGAAATGCTGTTCTATTTGCAGATGACACAAGCATATTGAAAAATGGAAATAGCTTTAATGATTGTGCCATTAAATTAAATCTGATTCTGAGTTCATTGTGTGTATGGTTCAAAGCAAACAAATTGTCTGTAAATCTAGATAAAACAAATGTTATGAAATTCATCACTCGCAGATCTCCAGATCCACAATTACAGATAGGATATTATAACAGTGTTCTTTCACAAACCAAATATATTAAATTCCTTGGTTTAATAATTGATAACCGTCTGAATTGGAAAGATTATATTGATCTTATTACACCTAAACTTAGCAGTGCACGCTATGCAATACATGCATTAGTAATGTTGAAGTCAATTAAGACTTTAAAACTAGTTTATTATGCTTATTTCAACTTAATAATGAAGTATGGTCTAATATTTTGGGGAAATTCAGTTAAAAGTGAACGTGTCTTCCTGTTACAGAAAAAAGTCATACAAATAATCGCTGGTACACATAGCAAACATTCGTGCTTGCTCTTTGGGAAATTTGAAATTTTAACTCTTCCTTGTGAATATATTTTATTCCTCATGAACTTTTATATAAGAAATAAACAAAAATTTGTTCAAAATCAAAATATACATGACAGAATACTAGACAAAAACCAAATCTACATCGCCCAATTTCAGCACTTTCATGTCATCAAAAAGGCATCTATTATGAGTGTTTTAGTATTTTAGTATACAATGCTCTTCCCTCTAGCCTAAAAGCCTGAATAAACAATGACAATTCCTTTAAATCTGCTCTTAGAAAATACCTATGTAAAAAGGCCTATTATTCTATAAAGGAATATATGAGTGACAATATCATACTGCACAATATATCAATGTATATGTAAACATGTATATAATAAAATTTGTATGATTAAGTGACTTGTCTGTTTTTGTTGTTTGATTGAGTTGTTCTTAGTGTTTTTTTTTTAATGTTATTGTAATTATTTATGTAGATGCAGACAAATTTTTATAAATACAGATTGAAAGCTACTATGATAATTGTATATGAAAGTTCAATGTTTGTAGGTCTCTGTGGGTGCTCCATGAACTCACTGAATGCTATGAGAACTAACTAAGACATTTTACATGCTCAATCATTTTTTCTAGCACTGTACAAAAATGTCCAAGGCACTTGTTACACAGAAAAATATGATCCATTTTCTTCTTGATAAAGAAATTAATTTATGCTGTGCTATAATTTTTAGAGGATTATAAAAACTTAACTGGTTATTGGTCCTAGTTATTGGGATTACACAGACATATTAATTTTGTTTTTAAATGAGTTTTTAATTTTTTTACATTATTTAAATAATTAATTAATTTTTTCTGTATTATTTTGTAAACTATTGTAATAGTAGTGGCAGTAGTGGACGTTCCCATTCTTAAATCCTATAGTGAGCAAAACTCAAGAATATTGTGCACTTTATACAACTTAAAGTTTTGAAACACATGACATAAGAATAAAACAAATACAATCTATACAATTGTCCAGAATACTATAGATGGTTCTTATAGGTCATTTTTTCCAAATTGGAACATATTCTTATTGTGGACAGAATTATCCTATTGTATAACCTACACATATCTCTATTAATCCGCATAAACAGTTTGAACAATGGCATTATCAAAGAAGTAACAAGTTGTGAGGTAAAATACTTTAATAACTTATTAAATACAGGATTAGTTGGTTAGTTGTTGCTCCATAAATCCTATAATAAGCATAAACTGATAGGATATGGAGTTTGTCAAATTCACCATCCTATATTACTGATGAATGAAATACATAATTCAGACACAACAAATCAAATACATTGCTTGAGCTGTAATTAAATACATTGCACACACAGATATTTTTGGGAAAGAACACTAGTATAACAGTGCAAAATATATACATGTTTAGTAGAAAGCTAAATGATTAAAAAGGAAAGCTAACTGATTAAAAAGGAAATCAAAATGTACAATTTACAAAATATAATAAATTACTGAATTTGTCGATAACCAAAAACATTTTACAAAGATATAGAAAAATCAACTCACTGTGATATCACCTGAATTAATCATTTAATTTCATAATACAAAAGCGTGATGTGCACATAAATTAGGGCATCACAAACAGCAATACTGACATTTCGCTAGTCTCGTTCTTTAATAACACGTACACAAAACAAATTCAGACCTTCGCACAGTCTCACCATCTGCATTGTCCAGCTACATGACAATGTTGCCAACGTATGCCGAGCCGTGTAAATCAACAATCCGTAAGTTTCTCGTCGGGCTTGCTATGATTACAATTTGATACAACTTTTCCTTATTTCGTCAGGGGGTCAGGGACATACGCTTTCTCTCTCATGTCATATAACAGAAACGGCGCTTCTGAAACAGAACAAAGAACATAATGTTAAGCGTGATACCCACGTTGCACTACCTATACAGAATGTTTCGGAAATACTTTTACAAACTTTGGTGTCGGGTTCCTCACACCAAAACAAGAAAAAAGTTCATATAAGCATATATCCGCAAAGCCTTCGGTTTTAGTTTTTATTGAAAGTTCACCAAAATAAGAAAAAAATATCCATATAAACACGACCAGAAATTGTTAGTTTTATGAGTTATTAATGAATCTTTATCAAAAAAAGAAAAGAAAAGTCCATATAAACATATGTACGGAAAGGCTTAGTTTTTTAGCTATTAATGAAACTTTACTTCAACGCGTTTCAAGGTGCAATCTAACGACTAAAGTTCATAACTGAAAATAAAATTAATTTTGTTAAATAATGGAATGATATCGATACAAGTCTGTTGATGCAATTGGCGCATTGCATACTTATATGACAAAAACCATTATTCACAAAATAGCAATTGCAATAGCGCTGTTGAAGCAATTTATGTAATTTGGTAGTAATTCAATTAAAGATGTGACAGAAATAGTCATTTTAACTCTGGGGTAATCTTGCATTAATAACTCAAAAACTAAGGATTTCCGGACACATGTTTATATAAACTTATTTTGTTGTTTTGGTAAAGTTTCATCAATAACTCATGAGACTAATAATTTCTGTACATACATTTAAATGGATGTTCTCCTTTTGTTTTAGTAAACTTTCATTAATAACTCAAACAGGATTTCCAGGTGTATGTTTATATGGACTTTTTTTTTTTTTTTTTTTTTTTTGAATGACGAACCCGCCATTAAAGTTTGTACAAGCATTTCCGAAACATTCTGTACGTTTAAGTTTAACTCAGTTCGCTACATGTTAAGATGTCTTTAAAAATCTTTAAAAAGCTCAGTTCAGAAATGTTAAGGAGTAGCATTTCGCAATTTTTCACAATCTTAGAAGATACTCTGCGATTTTTTGACAGTAAGGTAGTGAAAGTGGACAGATATTTAAGTTGCAAAATGTAAGCGCTCAGAATAATATTTGGTAAAAAATAAAAGAATGTTGGGCAGAATACTTTTCATTTAATTAAAAAACTCCACCCTAGCACATTTATTCATTACAGAAATACTTTATAAAAAGAACTCGTGAAGGATTAAAAATTAACCAAGATCTTCATCAATATAATGCAATACAAAAGAATAATCGTATATGTTCAGTTTTAAAGAATGTATTTTCTTAAAATTTCAAAAAACGTTGGAATCAAACTAAACAATAACCTCCCCCCCCCCAAAATCAAGAAATTAAGAAATAAATTATATTTATATAATTATATGTTAGAAAAGAATTAAAGTTCTTACTACTACTATTACTACTACTACTACTACTACTACTACTACTACTACTACTACTACTACTACTACTACTACTACTACTATTACTACTACTACTACTACTATTACTACTACTACTATTACTACTACTACTACTACTACTACTACTACTACTACTGCTGCTGCTGCTGCTGCTGCTACTGCTACTGCTGCTGCTTATAGCACAATGCGTATGTAGTAAATTCATATACTCATTAATCGAACAATACTTATTTAGTGGTTTTTCAATGAATTTGCTACTAAAGCATTTACATTTGACACATATAGTCATTAACTGAGTAAAATATAAAAATAGTAGTAGTAGTAGTAGTAGTAGTAGTAGTAGTAGTAGTAGTAGTAGTAGTAGTAGTAGTAGTAGTAGTAGTAGTAGTAGTAGTGGTGGTGGTGGTGGTGGTGGTGGTGGTGGTAGTATATCTTTCTTCTTCCAAATAATTATGTTAAAAAACCAATCTCTAAAATTAGCCGCTGATATTTCTTCATCAAAATGGAATGTTTGTTCAACTTAATACTCAATGAAACATATCTTTACATTTTTTAAATGTGCTCGTATCAATCTTAAAGACTGGAAGAAAAGAATTAAGACAGAGACTAAGGCAAATATATTATTAGTTATGTAAACAAAGCTAAACCCCGCTTATATTGTTCACGTTAAAGTTTTTTTTTTTTTAATGAGGGTAAATGATAGAAGTATCTTATTGCTATTTATAATAAATTTTAGTAGTTTAACGATAACTTAAAGCAAGTATTCAATTTGTTGACCCCCTGTCTCTAAACAAAGACTGCGTCTTCGCAATAATGACCTATGCCTCTACTAACAACTGCTCACTTCCTTACATGCAGTATGCATTCTGGCTGGCTACCAGTTCCTCTTCTGCTGTCACGGAAACTTCGCGCACAAATTATTTAAGGTTCCCACAGAAAGAATCTAATGGTGTAAGATCTGAAAATTGAGGTAGCCAGATAATAGAGCCGCCATGATCAATTCAACTGTCTGGAAAGACGACACTCAAATGCTAACGAATTCCTAAGAAAAAACTGTGCAGAGGCGCAATCATGTTATGCCTTATACGTAAAGAAGCCGATACCAAAAATTCCGCCAAACTGTTTAGTAGAAAAGTGAGATACTTCGATCCACCAGAACTTCAGGCCACGTAAATTGTCCAATAAGAAAATCTTGGATTATGCTCTTTCCAAAGATATGCATCAAACCGATATTGGTACCGTCTCTCAACGGAGCTCCGTGGACTCTCTTTATCCCAGTAATTGCCATTGTATTGTCTCTTGTTAGTTTTACTTCATCTGTGTATAAAATTTATTTAGTAAAATGGGATCGGCATTACTATTTTCTAGCAATCATTGAGAAAAGTCTGTTCTTTGGGGATAATCAGCTGATGTTGGGGGTTGAACTTTGTACGGACAGTAGAGATGCAGTTGGTTCAAGTTCAACTCCCCACACGTCAAGATGATCGATATTCATTTCACATACTACACAAGGTATATTAATTTGAGGAGCTTCTTCAATGCTTTCAAAGCCCGTTTTTTGAAACACACAGTTCATTCAGACTTCCTGCATCAGGTATATTATTGTCGCGTCCCAATGCCGGCGAAGATGCTGATAGAGACTTTTTTTTTTTTTTGAGTAGTGTTTAACGCCCGTTTTTACTACTGAGGCACCACAGGCGGTGGACACTGATGATACGTGAAATGAAATGATATATTGGGAAATGATTTTTTTTTAAGGAAGGAAGCGTTCCAGGCCTAAGTTTAGGTACCTCCCCGGCATTTGCCAGTTATGAAGACTGAGGAAAACCTGGAAAAAACCCCAGTCAGGGAGGACGGTCCTGGCGGGATTCGAACCGCAGACCTCCAGCTCACGAGTCCATGCCTTAACGACCTCGGCCACCCGTGGCGGTGTGATAGAGACTGAGCTGGCAAAGGCCTAACTGTGGATAAAGGAGTTTAGATGTCCGAGCCTAAGTATGCAAGCATAGGTGGGTCACTTAAGTGTTGAGGCACAATATCGATTTCTTTTTAATAAAGATTTTGTTTACAGAAGAGTTAATAACGAAGATTAATAGTTCACAAGGCAGTTGAGGTATCCTCTGAGAATTTCTAATCCCAAGGAAAGGAATCAGAATGAAATGCTAATGTATCAAAGTAACAAGAGACACGCATGAACGTAGCCTAGACGCATCACGCAATGTGTGCCCCGGAGAGATTGATTCTGGAGATTTATATAGTCTGTCGAATGATGAGGGAGGTCCAAACCGTCATGTGATAATTAAAGAGCGTCTGGCTATTCTTTCCAGATGCTCGTAAATTAGGAGGTCGTCATTGGAACCTGTTGACTAAGAGCGACCCAATTAGTCTTCTATAATAAACATTTTATAGCAGACATATGATAATTAAAAAGCGCCTGACTACTCTTGTCAGATGCTCGTTAATTAGGAGGTCGTCCAGCTTCCCATGATTCAATTATTCTTCTATAACAAACATGTCAGTTCATTACGTCATTTCCAATTGCTATTGTGGGGATATTGAGGTTAGGCCTCGTTATCATTTCCCTTAGAAACACTTTCTTCGTAAACATATGTCGTAGAGCAGGTGTTTGGAATTAAAGGAGTTTAGATTAAGGTAAAAATCAAATATATAGCAGTCAAGGATGTCTTCTATTCGAGGGAAAAGTTTGAGTGCTTGAGTGAGTCAATGATGTAATTGGTGTAAGGGACACTCGACAATATAACCAAGGTTTAACGCTGCCTGATTCCCTTAGACGTTGTTTTACTGATACAAACGTTCCCTGATGAGAGATATGACTATTAGGAAATTGTTCTTCGTAAATATGACGTGAGACGAATTCCCTCCAATTCTTCCATAAACCAAAACCACAAATGCCATTACAACATTTTTGTAATGTTTCAAGTTGTTTGAAAGAGCTGGCAAACAAGGGTGATATTTTTTGTTGCAATTAGTTGCTACTTAAACGCTATTTTTAATACAAGACATAGATATGAAGCGGGTCCATAAGATTCCGGCTTAACCATTTTCTACGTATGATAAAGATAAAAACTATATTTCTCTTCTTAATATATTTACCCTTTATTGCAGTATACTTCTCACTTCTTTGAATTCACGTTTCAACCCCCCCCCCCCAAATAATCATAATCCTATCTGCAAAATGGGCATAAAACAGCATCCATTGCTTCTTCGTCAGTCGGTCCCGGTAGTATAGTGGTTACCATACTTGCCTCCTAAACCCAAGATCGCGGGTTCGATCCCGCCTAGAACCGATGGATTTTTTCGGGCGTAAAAATCCTAAGTATGACTTCCATCGAAAGGGAAGTAAAGCCTTCGGTCCCGTCTCGTACATTTACGGCACGATAAAGAACCTCAAGTCTGAAAAAAGAGACCTCTGAGCAAAATTTGTCGCCATTTCACGCCCTGAATTGAATGGGACGCTGATGACCTGAGTGTTAAAGAGCGTCATCAAACCCATCAATCAAACTTCTTCGTCAAACTTAAATTTCCTTCCCCTCACAGCTTCCTTTGCAACAAGAGCTGTGAACACAGGCGCTTTGTTGTGAAGAAGGCGCGTTGTCGTGAAGAAGGCGCATACCACCACTCAGCTTTCCTCGCCTTTTCTCTTGGATGGAAACACTTAGACTGTGCAGTAGGCCAGCATAGTACTCCCCATTTACTATGGTGTTTCTCTCCTTGAAGTCAATGAATAGTGTTCCTTCACAGTGCCAAAAGATTGGGGTCATGATCTTCTTTGTTGACTGAGTGACTTTGGCCTTTAGAGACCGTACTTCGCCAGGTTTACGCCTGTCAGTCCATTGATACTCTTTTGGACAAGGGATCATAGTAAAGAATCATAGTTTCGTCTCCTGTAAACAATGGTATGGTTTGCAGAACTTCTCTCTCGTTGCAAAGATGCAAAGAAGAGTTCCAAAAATGCCTGACAACAGATGACTTGTTGCTGCTTTTGGACTGAAAAAAGAAGTCTAGACACCCTTCTTGCACTAACCTTATTCATGTTTAATTGTTCATGAATAATTCGAAGGACTGTTGTATTAGAAAGACCCAAACTTGCTGCTATTTCTGTAACTTTGAGTCGCCGGTCTAATTTCTCCTTCCACAAGAGCGATGTTTTCAGGAGTGAGCACCTCCAAGGGCCGATCTGCACTCTCTTCGTCTTCAGTGCTTTCTCGAACCATTCTAAAAAGTTTGATCCTTTATTTTATGGTAGAATATGAGGGAGGTACTTCCCCATATACATCGTCCAATCGCTGTTTAATTCCATATGGAGTAAGTACTTCTTTTTTGAAGAACTTAATAACAGCTCGAAACTCCATTTTGAACATGTCACAATCTTCTACACATATCCTTCTTTATGCAACCATGTCTGAACAACTGAACACAGTGGAATGGATGTTACAGCTGCAATTATTTACTTAAAAGATAAGATATGACACCAGATAAGGATTTTGTTAAGGCAATAATGCTTATCGGTGAGACCGGAAGCTTATGGAACTACCCTCGTAGGTTCGTTGTTAGGCCGTAATATGTTTTTCCCTGTTCTTGGGCAACGTCAGGTCAGCACTATCTCTGTGTAGTAAGTAGCCATTTGTTTGGCCTACCCTACCATCCCTACGTAAAATCAAGGACAAGGAAGCTGTCAGATTCGCATTTGTTTGGAAACTACTATAACAAATTACGCAGCGATCTTTTGTTTTCATTGCGCATGCCACACTTCCCAGTGTCTTCCTGCAGTTTGTGTATGTGGCAGGCGACGAATTATTTCTGCGTTATTGGAGTTGCTTTGTTGCCTAATCACAATGTGCTATTTGCTATGCTAAATAAACAAATATGCATGTGTTTCTCGAAATTGCGACATATAATTTTCGAAGTTGCGACATACAATTTTCGAAGTTGCGACAGTATCCGACTCGCAGAAATACAAGTTGTACTATCGATCTTCGTTCGGTGTCGTTTCGAAATAGCCTGTATAATGTTTAAACGTAGCTTCCTGTAATTTCCTTCTCAACCTCTCGGAAAGATTTCTCCAGAAACTGAGATCTTATGTGTCTCATACTGTGGTTTTGGTCAAAGCTGAGGAATAGTTTACTGTTTTCGTCCAAAGGGTGTTTAGCTTATGATGCAATTTTACCACCGCACAACCTTTCAAACAGCGAGATGTTTGCCTTACAATTATTTCCTACAATTCCTAGGATGGAAAATCCTACTTTTTTAACAGCTGCAATGATTTCTACTGTTTTCTTTTGTGATAGATTATCATCGAGATTAGAGCAGGAAAAATATGAACCAGAGTTCATTTCTATTTTGATGTATATATTCATCAAAAATTTCGTTTTTTCCATGGTTGCCTGCCATATGAAAGTTTGACTTGGATAGTCACTTCATCTAAAATTAGGAAACCCACTTTCTCCTGTTCCGTGCTAAAATTTTTTTGATTTCTATTTTCAATCTTTCCCTGATGTCCTGGATAATGCCTCGATTGAAAGACGTACCAAGATAGTGTAATCCTATGAGGTATATGTTAAATATCCATTGTTCTTACAAACTCGTAAAGGGAGGGCTGCTATGCCAAAGAACAGAGTTATGCAGGTCTTTAGAATACTAATTTGTTTCCAGGCTGTTCCAAGAGAAAATTTGTCATCGTGTTTTGAGATTCGCAGGAAGGTTCTATTAGATTATATTTTTTCAGCGGAAGAAGTTGAGTCTTGCAGATACTTAGCACATTTTGCTCTTACTTGTTTGTTCTCTGTGGAGCCAATACAAACTTGTGTATTGTGCATACCCATACGCCACTGACACCACTGCATTATCCAAAAATCCAACCTTCCTCTCATTTAGTGTTCTGAAGAGGGTAGACGACAGACACCCTTGTCTTAATATTGTGTATACGCCTTCATTCCAATTTCCTTCAAAACCAGACCATGTTCTCAATTAACCCCTCCACATTTGATACCCTTCCTTCTTTCTGGCATGGTTATTGTTCCAGTGTGCATTTTTATCGCTCCGTAAGACATTTTTACTACTTCAAGAGTTTTAGAAGGAAATAGAGATGAGGTCAGACCTCCATTTTGCCAATCTCATAACACGCAGAAATAACGAACTGAGTTGACATATTTATTTTGGTGGGGTAATTGGACAATATTGTTGTGTCCTATTAAAGTTTTTATGCCATTAAAATTGCCAATATCCACTTTGACTACACGATGCTTTCATAATTTGTTTGCTCTGGTTTTATGCCTGGCTTGTTTTTGAAAGTATCAAAATCAACTTTTTTTTTTAATTGGAACACCGCGGTTATAAATGGCTTTATTCTCCTGAAGATATGAAGAATGGTAAGAACGAAATTAGAAAGGGCGATTATATTTTATTGAAACGGCTAGCATCAAAATGTGAATTGCTGCACATCGTAGATATCTTTTAGGTTTGCCTCAAGCTACTCCTGCTTTTATTCAAGTCCAGCCGCGATATTGTTTAACCCATTTTTCACGTAGCTCAATATTTGCTGAAAATTGATTAAAAATTATTCTAGCTTCTTTTCCAATATGTATGCAACAATAAACCATGGCAACAATAAATATACCAAGTGTATATTTAAATATTCATCATACAAGTTGAAAATAAACAATACCTTCTTTAGTGCGATAGTCGCTGACAACAACATTAATAATTGTACGTATAAGTATAACAATGCGACAGCCTTCGTGGTCTAGTAGTAGCATTTGCGACTACTGTAAGGCAAGTGAGATGAATGCCAGATAGTTTTAAGGCGCCTTGTGGCATCATTAATCTTTTTTATTTCTATTCATAAATAGGTTTAAGGACCCCCCCCCATTTGTGCTTCATAACTAGACTCTGAATTTTTATGCAATATTATCATAAAATTGTGTATATAAATATGTAGCAAAAACCTTAAAATGTGTACTAAATGTGAATTGCACAGAGACATAAAACTCGTTTCAAAATGTTTTTATTTAAAATTAAGACAAAATTAACAAAAAAGTACACATTTAAAATGTACATGTCATGCTTTTGATGCAATCCTAAAGTCAATAAAGCTTGAAACACAATACATCACAAGATATTTGTCCACAAGAAATGAGGTTCCGTCGGCCATCGGAAAGTTAATTCTCATACAGTAAAAATGATATCTCGATATCACTGGTGGTATGACAATAAGGCTATGTTTGCTGCAATTATGGATTTATCCGTGTCTTTATGAAACTCTTTTCGAGACAAAGCTTTATGCATCTAAGTCTGCTTTTAACTGAACGCAAATGTTTACTTTTGTTGTGAAGCACGCATCTGCATGTTTCAGTTGAGATTTCATTTTACAACCTACTATTTTATCACACACTTTATACAACACCATTCTTTCCATCGGCGATAAAAGTATAGCCCATAAATATCTAGGATCGTAATTATGCTGCTAGAGAACTTGCGACTGGAATCATCGCGCAAAAATTCGCAATTGTTCACTGTTCACCTGAGATAGTAAGTAAAAACTGGACTAGTGTCAAGCAAGAGCGCAGTATGCAGGATGTTAATGAACTACACCGAAATAATTTAAGAGAAATCATATACAAGTGATTTAGATTAGTAAACGTATGACCTATCTGTTCAAATTTCAAAGCTATGGCTATAAGTTTCTAAAGCGCCAGTACGCCACTGGTTAATGAAGATGTTCCTCGAAACTATAACACACGATAAGGGAGGGAGGTTTCTAAACGTTTCACTCTCGCGCCGTGGTTATTTATTTATTTATTTTTTGATTGATTTTATTTATGGACGCTCTTTAACATCTCAGGTCATCAGCGTACCATTCAAACCAGGGCGTGAAACGGCCGACAAATTTTGCTCAGAGGCCTCTCTTTCAGGCTTGAGGTTCTTTTTCGTGCCGTAAATGTACGACACGGGACCCACGACTTTACTTCCCTTCCGAAGGAAGCCATACTTAGGATTTTTACACCCGAAAAAATCCATCGGTCTTGGCCGGGTTCGAACCCGCGATCTTAGGTATACGAGTGCCGTGGTTATGACATTAGCTTTTGAGTAAGAGGTAAGTCACTTATTTTCGAGTTTGAGTCTCGTTCATTACCCTTTTTTATGTCATTTTCTGATTAGAGCCTAATAATACAGCTTGTGCCTTACGTTTAAAGTTGGTATTTCAATTTATACACTTAAATCTTAACATATCAATTCATATAATTACAACCCTTGCTTACCAAAGATAGACTTATGGATAATTTTAAAGAGTTGGGTGTCTTACATTCAAAGATTACTTAAATTTCATTCATAATTCTCTAGTATGCGTATCGCAGCACTTCATATTAAATAACAAGCAATTAACAACACGACAAGAATTGAACCCGTGGCTGTGGAACATCAGTTTTTGCTTTATGCACTACGTCTCACAAGCAGTTAAAGAGCTTCCTCTAGAGTATACTACATAATGTAAGAAGGCAGTTAAGTATGTGTAAGGTAAATTAAGTTTTAGGTATCATGTTAGTACTAAGCTTATTAGCCATTGTATGTTGGTAATACATTCGCTGTTGAGAAAGAAAATAAAACTTGAAAGCCTTAAGTAAATTTCAGTCACAATTCTTTAGTATGCGTATCGCCGCACTTAAAAAAAAAAAAAAAAAAAAAAAACGGCATGACAAGAATTGAATCCAAGGCCTGATGCACATCAGTTTTTGCGTTAAATCACTTAAGCTCTCTCTAGAGAAGTTATATAATGCAAGAAGACAATAGATGTTCAGTATTGCACCGTCAACTGGTTAGTTCCAGATTTTAGGGATTTTTATGGCATTAAATCTTTAAATCGCTGATAACGAGATGCAAAACAAAAAAAAAAAAAAACAAAAAAATATTTTTGTGCTCATAAGGCAGTTTAAATGACATTCTAAACCAATATTTCATCCGGAGTAACATCGACTTACCAGCATCTGATGTAAAACTGTTTAACACCACAAAACTGCTTTATATTTAGTTGACTATACATTGCTTGTCTCGAATTGCTTAAATATGACCTCTCTACGCTCTCTAAAATTATTTCGGAATAGTTCATTAACATCCTGTATTTGGGCTCATTGTGGCAATGAAATATTCACATGAATATTGGATTAAAAGATCAAGCTATTAAAACATTCATTATCCATTTCTAGAAAATGCCATAGACACATTGTCATTTCGAGCTAGTTGTAAACATGTACTAAAAACTATAAAAATTAAGCTGCCTTCAGACGGTAGAGTGATACGTTCATTATGTAGTGAAACCTGTCAATCAGCTGTTTTTTTTTCTTTTTTTTTTTTTTTTCCTGAGTTGAAAAGGAAATGCAAGAAGACAGCTTATGCAGAGAAATACAAGATTATATCTGAGTGGTTAACCCAGCATGAAAGCTGAAATATGTATTCCATTATGCACCCACAACTTGCAGTTTAAATTTGTGAAATAATGTATTATAATTTTCTATAATCCTCTACGTTTAATTATACGACATTTGGAATTATACTAATTTTATGTAAAAATAGCACTTTTATTACCAACATGTAATCTTATTGGAAACATGTAAAAATATGTAGCATTAAAATTAAATATAACCGTTCTAGTAGTCAGCCTACTTTGTCAATATATGTATACATACTAGGGAAAATACGTACATAATTACATAAAAATCCGAATTCTAATCATAACCATTTCACCTTCACCGTAATCTCCAATGGAACATCGTAGCGGCGCCCTATGGGCGTACAGGCCTCAGAAATCTGCTACAATATACCGTCATGCCAAGGGTAAGCCCACTAATACAAGACGAAAAGATGGCATTGGGATGATGATGATGATGATGATGATGATGATGATGGTGGTGGTGGTGACAACAGCAATAATAATAATAATAATAATAATAATAATAATAATAAATTCGTGTTTGAGTATCATAAAAATGTTCACGTACCTACACAGACTCACATAAATAAGGAAAAGAAAACAATCGATATGCATAACAATAATATTTGCTGCAAACTTTCTCCCGCCAGTATCTCAGTTTAAGGCGTCAGAGTGCCTCAGGTTCAATGGTTAATTGGGAGTAATCGACTGCTATCTTGCGTTGTTTATTTGGAACTACAGAGGCAGTAATATCGATAACCCAAGGATATGTTGGTGCACAGGCTTTGTGTAATAAATAACGTAGGCTATGGCATCCATTGTTTAGCGATAGGAAGAATGAAAATGAGAGGAAAGTGCTGCTATTAAACATTTTCTGCCTTCTCGTTATATTCATGCACGCTAGTGCCAACCCAAAATAAACAGTATTGTCAGATACTCGCCCATGGTTAAAATTCCAGCGTGCGTGCAAGATCTGTGTCTGAGAGGTCCTCATTCTGTGGCAGCATGGTATCCCATACACATTCGTTCCTGTGCAGATAAATATTTCAAGCCCCTCTCTCACTTCAGCACTTAAACTTACACTTAACACCAGTCATGTCTCCTTTAACGAACGGCAGCGGCGAAAATCGAACGCCTTCTTTGTGAATGGAAGTGGAATGTTATCGCTCCTTGGTGTTAGTTTGGAATTGAGAATGATATCGTGCCTGTTCTATTTGTAATCTTTCTTGTAGCGTGGAGAGTGAGTTAATCACACGCTTAAATATGTCTATCTACATGGAAAAAATGTGAAACGTCTGTATAAAGCAATATTTGCTCTAATCGTTTGTTAAAGACAAGCTGTTTGGCAGTCTCATTGTACTTACAAAAGGAAAGCTGACCAGCAAAATGAAGAACATTAGTCGTGGGCACAAAATAAGCTTGAAATAAACAAGGATAGCATTTTTAAGAAAGATTGTGGTTGGAAAATCCCATCATCATCTAAAGCGGCTGAAATATATTTTGTGCAAGAAACTGACGTGCAATGTAAATGTCAGTTAATCTGCAGTGAATGTAATATATGCATACACAGATACTCTTGCACGTGCGTTGATTCCAGCAATAAATGTAATATGTGTAAACACTTACACAACATATGTCAATTTCATCTGCGCAATTAAGATCTTATAGGACATTATGAAGATATTAATGACCTTATAATAGACACTGCAGATATGTCTGTTCTCAATGAAAGGGAGGAAATACTAGCCCAAGTGAGCAAACAAGAAATCTGGGCCTCTATCAGAACAAATAGGAAAAATTGCTTTAGAGGTGCTTTTGGATACCATTAAGGGATATTTTCACAACAACAGAACTCAAAGTTGTGAAGAAAAACGGAATATCCTTAAAGGCAACATTAGCGCAGTTCACAAACAAAATGAACAAGTATTCATGCCCATATCTAAAGAAATGTTCCAAAAGAGGAAAGCTTTTCCACAGAGAAAATTCTTTGCTACACAGAAAAAAAGAAAGAAAGCAAAGCAAAGCAAAAAGAAAAACCCAGCGCATTTCTCTTGCAAAACCCTACACAACAGAAGCCAACGTCTTCTCACTTTGCTGCATGATAAAAAAGAAGCAATGTTAACATCTCATCGCATTCCCCTTGCAAAAGCCTGATACAACGGACATTAGCCCCACCTAAAATTAAGAAGTATTTTTCTTATACAATTCAA
Organism: Metallyticus violacea; assembly: GCA_030762175.1. NCBI lineage: Eukaryota > Metazoa > Arthropoda > Insecta > Mantodea > Metallyticidae > Metallyticus > Metallyticus violacea. The sequence continues at coordinate 138,018,748 of CM060835.1, read as the reverse complement.
AATACACGCAAAACTTATACTGTTAAAAGTTCATGCCTTTTCCCGTAAAATTATCATTTCCTTTGTGTTACATTGCAGCATTACAGTTTTCCGTTTGCTTTCGTGTTATTAACTACTATCATGCTTCCTAAAAAGTTACTTTTGGCGTCGAAGTCACACGTTAACTTTTCCGCATTGATGCAGTCATTCGATGAGTTGCTCTCGGTTTTCTCCGCTGCCGTTTGTGAAAGAAGGCCGACTGGTGCGAGTGTAAGAGTAAGTCACTTTAGGCCACACTCGCCTTATTTTGAACGCCAGAAGCGAAGAAAGCAGCCATTTTGCTTTAGTTCAGTGTAAATATAGCATCTGTATCTGGTGATCGCACATGGATAAAGCAAAAAGAATCATGCCAAAGTATAGCATTGTTGTGTCTGTAAAGTTTAACCCAAGGGATTAGTTATATTTGCCGGAATATTATTATACAAATTCTGCAATTGTAATTTTGATTATAAGTGAAGTATGCGTAGATGGATGCTGTCAATCAGAAAAACATGTGCTGCTAGTCAAGTGAATTGAGAGTAGCTTTATTGGAAGTAGCATTACATTGTGAGAAATGAGTGAAAGACTTAAAAGAAGGATTTATTCTGGACATAGTGGAGACGTTTGTGAAATGTAATTTCCCCTGCTCTCAGAAACTAGATGAATAAATATTTCATGCTACTGGTGAACTACCTTAGCCTATAGACTCAAGACAACATTATATTCCTTTAATTGGAGAAAGAAAGAAAGAAGAAATAAAAAAGGATGTCATGGTTAAAGAAGTTAAAGTCTTTTACAACAAAACTACCAATAACAATGGAAACTGTATTTTCAACACTTCCATTAGGCCTACAGAAGCATGGACACATCTTGCAGCTTCAGTCATTCTTGCATCCAATGTTCAAAATTGTACTAATATCATTCTTGATATCTTGCAGAAATATATACATATGTTACTGAAAGAGAACATGTTGCTGTTGTGACCATATTGACAAAGTACCTGACAAACTGTGTTCATACTTTGCAGGGGCCTATAGAAAATATAAACAATGTTGAAAGTTGGACAATAAAGTCAATAACACCTTTGAATAGGATTTGAACACCTTGAATACTACCATTGTTTAGGTTAAAATGATTTTCACCAGGAAACATAATATTTACAGTTTCTGAGGAAGAAATACAAATACTCAGATCATCAAGACGTGATCACTGTTTTTCAAATAACAGTATCTACAAGTGGAATGTCTGGTTCAAATGTGTATGTCTACTGCTACTGCTGCTACTGTTGAATAAAAATTGCAAACTTTTAGAATCTTGACAACTATAATTAAAACTCATATGTCCATGTCTGAACATACAAAATAAATAGATAAATTAATAAAAACATTATAATAATGTATCTATTAAAAAGATCCAATCCCCAGTTTTCAGGCAATAAGTTAAGCAATGACCCTATTATTAAAATCTGGAATCTGCAAGATGAAATTTGTCTCTACAGAAAGCATTGTATACTTCCTCTATTTTGAAACCATAGTTAGATGAAATTAACATTTAGAATTGGTCTATGAGTTTTTAATTTTGATTTTCCCTTTCAATGATAAACACAGAATATAAGTAATCTCTACTGAGTTGAAATATTGAGAACACTCTTTATGATCTCACTTATTGGAGATTTACTCAGAACATGTTTCGTAGGATCCTCATCCACAACTTCAATCTTTAAATGAATGTTTGATAATCCAACACTCATTTAACAGCTAAGAATGTTAAATGACTTGACTCAGAAGAGATTATTAATGTGTATTTCGCTGTGTTAGATTCCAAATTGAATTAATATTGAAAACAGAATATAAGCTTTGTATAGCGTTTATTTATTTTTTTTTTTTTTCATTCAGCTATCACAAAACAAAATAAAGAAAAACTACTTTACAAATGTACATGAAATCTCCTAATCTGCCATAGCAACAGCTTATTATGGAATCAGATCAGAGTATAAGGAGATACTCTTATACTGTAAACAAAATACTGATTATCACGGCTAGAGAGTGTTTGCAGTATGTGGATCTATGGGACTATTGTTTGATCCATGCAAGGCTTTAAAAAACAACTCTGCAGTGGGGTTGGTCTTCATAAAGAAGGATGTACAATTTCTGAAGAAGTTACAGTCACAACAGTTCTACAAGGTCAAATAATTTTCCATGGTGAAGTCAAAGAGCTGCTGCTTAAATGCAGCTGTATTGCAGTAGGTCTGTAAGAATCCGGAATAGAACGAAATTATCTCACAATGAGTTCAGTTTCTTTGTTCAAATGCAGATTCCGAGAGTCTTTTCTATGTAGTTGGTAGTGAATGATAGGAGAAGGAAATAACAGCAAATACAGAGTTAAAATTGAAATTAAAATTTAAAATTTAAAATACAGAGTTACTCACAATAGTCGCATTTTAATAAAAACACAAAATACCACATATTTGGTATTTTAATTCAACAATATTTTAGAAAAATAAAACAATTTTTGTATATTCCTAATTATGAGCTAAGACACTTTTCAATGAGAAATATGAATGGATTCATATCACCACATGCTCGGATAAGTTAATGGCTTGCTAATTCTGTTAATATTCATGAAGAATATACTGTGTTTGTGCTGCATCTTTGAGGTATGGTTTATGGAAATTTACTACTCCTCCAAAGGTTTGGAGTTCATGGACACTAATAGAGAGCTGTTAGTGTCGTACTGCTTGAGCTCTCTGAGGAAGAGACTTGAAACTTTCAGCAGTAATTCAATATCCTAAATATTATAATATTTCAACTCAAAAATGATTTGAATATGTTGATATGCAGCCCAAATTTTGTTAACCAATTAAAAGACTGCTTTTAGATATTCATGTTCCTCATAAATGCTGCAATTAAAATTTCAATTAAATATGAAAAGTCTAAGTAAAAGCATGCTTCATTAATGAAATAATTGAAAAATTTAGAATGAGCATTTGTAACCCAAAACTCATTATATTGAGTTCATACAAGCCAAATTGAGTGATGATGATAGGTTTTACTTTATTCTCCTTTATCATAGGAATTTGTTAATGGGCATTGCACAATTAGTGGTTGAAAATACCTACTTATTCTTTAAAACCTGAATATACTAGGCACATTTTTTGGGAAATATCTCAAGTGCAAAAGACAATAAAGAAAATGTTCTAGTTCAATTTGTTTATCTTACTAAAGCCTTCAATGTGGATGACTATGAAACCTTTTTAAAAAACTTGAAACTTATGTTATAAGAGGTATGCTATGTATCTTAAATTTAGAACCCAATTTATAGAATTAGTTGGAATGCAATCTGCTCCCTTGTTGATCAAGTTTGGTGAACCACAAAGCTCAATATTGGTACAATTTTATTATAATCTATATTAAGGATTTCCCAGCATTAATTTCACCTGCAAATATGGTTTTGTTTGCTGATGATGCCAATCTTATATTTAGAAACCCAAGTAAAATTACTTTGTAATCCAATATCAGTGATGCAATGCAAAATTTAAATAATTGGTTAAAACTAAAAAATTAATATCAAATATTGATAAGAATTAACTACAACAATTTCAATAAACATATTCTTCTTAATAATTCATACAGCATAGATATTGAAAATACACCTATAAAGAAACTTAATAATACAAAGTTTTTAGGTGTTGTATTGATTCAGACTTGTCTTGGAATGAACACATTTTTACCTTATGTAATAAATTAAGCCAAATTTTTATGCAATGCAAGTAGGAGTTGTACTAAAGATATTTTGAGAATTGTATACTTTGCTTGTGTATAGCCTATATTAGCTTATGGTATAGCCTTTTCGGGAGCAGAGAGATCATCATATGGTTTTTATAAGATGGGAAATGTTGAATTAAAAATTGGGAGAGGATAAAATATCGAAGCTTCAAATGGTTACTGAGCTATTAAATGCCTTTTTTTTTTTCAGAAATTGCAAATAATTCAATCAACAAAAAATTTTGCTGCAAAATATCAATGACATATGGAAAAAAGAATAAACATTTGTGACAAACTATTTATTATTGTGCCTACAAGAGAAAATGATTGTAAAATCTACAAGAGGACTGAAGAATCAAACCTCAACAGGTACTGATGATATACAGAATTTGTAATAAAAAATAAATAGAATAAAATGTAAAGCAGCCAAATAGAGTTTAGTTAACAGTCTTATATGAATAAATTCATGTGATATATGTCGTACCAAACACTCACATATATCAACATATATCATATGAATTTATTCATGTGACTTGGCTTCAATGTGTTAATTCATATATATTTTTAAAAATAATTTCTTTTTAAAAGATATGTTTTAGTTAACAGTCTTATTTCAAGCTAAATTAAAGTTAATTAAAATAAAACTATATTAAGATCATTATGTGAATGAGTCGAACAAACACTCTTTTGCTCTACTTAGTGTTACTTTGACTCAATCACACAATGATCTTAATATATGACTAGCTTCACTGTGCAATGTTCCAACTAACAATTTTAGTTAAAATAAAAAAATTATATAAAGATGGAGGAAAAGATTAGAGAGAGAATTACAGGCCTTTATCTCTTCAGTCAGTTTTTTTTTTTTTTTCAAAAATACTTGAGAAACTTATAATATGTTTTCCTTCATTTAAAAAATATAATAACCAATTTTAAAATGGTTTTGTAGAAATAAATAAACTTAAACAGCAACATTTATTTATCTCATACCCATATAGGAAGCAGTAGAAGGTAACACATAAATAGTAAGCTTTCTTTGGATTCATCAGAAGCATATTATATTTTGAATCATAATATATTATTAAAAAATTTAGAAAAACATGGAATTAGAAGTACAACAAATAATTGATTTTAAATTATATTTAAGAAACCACTGCCAAATTACAGAGTCATGTATAGTCTGAACGCAGTTCATCTACACTTGATAAATTTGTATTAAGGGCAGAAGCAACTAAAACCTGGTGTTTTACATGGATCATATGCTTAGACCTCTATTATTTTTATTATACAGTGTACAGAAAAAATATATACAAAGAACATATGAACAGAATAGAGACTGAATACTAAGTATTTTTAAAGTGGGAATGAATGGTCTCAAATGCTTCAATATGGAGTTACAGGCATTAATGTGGATAACATCATAGTTATTATGGAAGCAATAGTGTTTGGGGAACTATAATGGGTATGTTTTTTGATCAACAACTTTATTTGACCTATAATTAACTAATTATGATATATGATCTTAAAGTTTTATTGTAATATAATATATGTGACTATATTCTCAAAAAAATTGCATTTTGTAATGCTCCAAATGAGTAGGGAACTTGGATTTGCAAGCCAATGAACAAACTTTAATTGTCATTTTGGGCAGGATTCAAACTCTTTTACCTGTTGTTTAAGAGTAAAGATTTATTAAACAATTGTGTCCATACATTGTGGAAATCTTTCATTAAATTAACTGTATTCTTTTGGGTAATATTTTGAGAGCTTGTACCCATTTACAAGAGATATTGTTATTTACATGCTATGAGGCTTTGCTATTTTCAAGATTAAATTTATTTGATGTATGCATTATACTTACAATTATTATGGTTTAATAAATCATATTGGAATTACTTTTACAAGATTTTCCTACTCTATTAATTATTCTTAAGATCTTCTTTTGTATTTTTCCTTATTGTAAAGTTAAATTTACCCTGCAGATTTTTCTACCAGTACATACCAAGGCTAAAACTTGAACTGGCTTTAATGGGAGAATGTCAAATCTTGATTATTGGGTTATAATATTGTTGTATGTACACACTGAAGCAAGGCTCCATGTTGGATAGAATATATTGATTGTTTAAGGTGAACAAGTCAATTTTCTCCTTTTATTCATTTATAAATATATTTGTAGCCTTGTAATTATCTGCAGCACCACAACAAAGTGCTGAAACCATTTGTTCCTATTCCTCCTTTCCAATCATACATTCTTTGTATATGTTTTTTCTACAGTCTATATATAAATGATTTGTCTTTAAATATTGAAGCATCAGATGTAATTATTTTGCAGGTAACACAAATATTTTGGTGATAGGGGGAAAATGAATCAGTAATTCATGAAAAATAAAAAAAAAGTAATAAAAATAAAAACCACAAAATCTAATTTAACATTCAATAAAACTGGTATCAATTAGAAATATAAAACAAAATTTTTAGGCATTCTCATCCCTGCAGTTATAAAATGGAACACCCAAGTAAAACTGCTAGCATCCAAATTTAGTTCTGTGTTATATAATTAAATCCCTGGGAGATATTTTAATAAAAGTATCTTAAATATGTATATTATACTCATTTTCAATCATAATTAAGATATGCAGTAATATTTTAGGATTATAAAAATGAAAGTGAAGAGCTGAATACAAAATAAGACCTTAGAAATAATTATCGGAGTCGGAAAACAGGCATCTTTAAAAAAAAAATTACAAACAAAAAATACTAACATTATGTTGTATCTTCAGTTTTAAATTTTTTGTGTTATTAAATCTCACTTAGGAAACATGAAAAAATATAGATATACCTAAAAGTCTGCTCACATTCAATACTGCATAACAAATATAATAGAAATAATTTTGTAAATATATAAGCAAAAATGTAAAAAAAAAAAAAAAATCTCTTCATGTTAGAAAATTAAACATAATTATTACATTGAAAATAGGAGTAAGATCCTTTTTGTTATGACATGCCTTTTATTCCCTAAATGAATAACATGCTATGACACAAAGCTGAATGAAAATTGAAAATGAAATTTGCTGTACAAATATCAATTCTGAACAGTATTATGCCTTGGTCCTCTAATATGTATAATTTTATTTACATGTTTAAGGTAACTTATTGTAAATGGATTTGGACTGCAAAATTCTGTTCTACATACAGCTATTACCTTTTATTGTATACACAAAAAGTTATTGAAGATTGTTCTGTAGTTCTGTAAGATGGTCAGGGAATACTAAAATTTTAAGCATTTTAAATATTAGACTTAACCAAAAGTTCTGGTCACTCTTTGTATTGAATTTTAGCTTATGAATAATTTTTAGTTTGTAAGTCAAATTTTTAAATGGTAAATGTGTGTTGGTTTATGCATGATGTACCTTGTTTAACAATTTGGTTATAAATAGCTTTTTGGAAGATACTAAGTCTGGTGTAAAGTTAAATTTTTTACTTGTGGTCTTGCATCACTTAATTGAATAACGAATAAAATTTAACTGAACTGGATCATTTTCAGGAATGTGTCGGTTAATCAGTGTAGATTTCTTACAGCATTTTTTTAATTAGTGTTATTATTACATAAAATATTATTTCTTATTTGCATTTTATTATACTTATTGTATATTGATTACAAATACAATTATAGGTGAATGTTCAGCCACATAAATATGTATTATATATACATATACATTATTTTAAACATGATACTATCATGTACTCTGCATAATACCAAAGGACAAAATAAAATTAAATTAAATGATGCATTTCAATATACCCTTCAAAGGCTTTTGGCATATTTAAAAAATGTACTGATATGTTTCTTCATAGTGATAAAATAAGTATATCTGAACTTCATTGCTTATAATAGAGCTCTTGCTAGTATGCAATTCTATAACAAGTTGTCAGTTAGAACCTCAGAAATTCACAATTAATTCATATTATCTGTGCTGTTCTCTTGGTAAACTTGGAGAACAACTTTTTATGAGCCTACATTCAGTATATCAGATAAGCTGGCATCTACTAATTTGTTTATTTCTCTGAATATAAATAGGTATGCTGAGTTTTTATCTGTTTATTTTTGATAATGACATTGTGTGCTCTGTATATTGCATTATTCTTAAGGCCAAGAGAATTTTTTTTAACAGTGTTTAATGCCCATTTTTACTACAGAGGCACTACAGGGGGTGTACACTGGAGATACGTGAGATGAAATGATATGTCAGGAAAGAATTTTTTAAGGAATGAAACATTCCAGGCCAAAGTTTAGGGTGCCTCCCCGGCATTTGCCATTTATTAGGACTGAGGAAACCTGGAAAAAACACTCAGTCAGGTAGGACGGTCTTGGCTGGATTCGAACCATAGACCTCCCGCTCACTTGTCCGCGCCTTAACGACCTCGGCCATCCATGGCGTTCTGTTACAGTCTGCTTTTGAGAATAATGGAATGGCACTTTCTTGAGATCCTCAGATCAATGTGAACCTTATTTCCAAAATCTTTGCGTTGTTTAATGCCCAGCATAAAGGAGCCAATATATTGTATTTCTGCTGTTAATCCCTTATTAACCATAATATGCTTATTGCATATTCTCCTATTTTTTTATCAGTTTCAAAATTAATTTAGGAGCACTGACACACTTTTGAGTTTTTTATGCCATTATCAGTCTGAAAATATTTCTGAAATTATTAAACGCTTTATTGGATTAAATTATACTTTGTGCTTTATTGCATGGTACATTAATCTCTTATATGATTATAATACGTTAATTTATATATATATTTTAGACAGGCAAACACCACATGCTCAAAATATTCTTTAACTACTTTATCCCTTTTGCTGCTTGTCTCCTTTCTAGTATGTCTTATTCTCAGTATGTTTTGCTACCGTTGGATTTGGGGGGGGGGGGAATGACACAATATCACTTACCGCCTGTGGTGCCTCAGTAGTAAAAACGGGCGTTAAACACTACTCAAAAAAAAAAAAACAATATCACTTAAAACGTTTGTCCCACCTCAACATATATATCTTCCCAAACACATACAAATGTTTGCTTGCTTACTTGTTTATTCGTCTTCTTTTTGCTGTCATTGAAGAGTAACAACTATACTGCGTTGATAAAAACAAGTTGTGAATATAGAAAAACTGCTATCTGAAAAAGAATTTTCAGTATATGCTTCTGACTTAAAATATCTTCCACAGTTTTTTTTTTAGTAAAACGAATGTTCTTATATTTAGTTGTTATGATTTATTTAAAGCTGAGGGATGAAAACATCAACCTAACAAAAATGCAATAGCTTTCAGCATTCGACGTAATGAAAACTTTCAATTATTAATTGTACGAATTTGTCCAACATTAAATTTCCTGAGGATAGATGATGTTGCTTAATGTTCAAACATTCTATTCTGATTTGGCGAGGTTTGATTGGCTTGGAATACGTAACATCGATCTTTTTTCGGATGAGTAACTGTTAGACAGGTGATTGTCGAAAAATTGAACGGAAAAGTTGTATTCAGATCTAGTTATTCTTCGGCAAACATTATGATTCTGAAGATGATTCAACATGTGGAATCCAGAGGTACTGAGGCACTTAGATGTTTGAGAAACCATCGAGTGCGATCCAGGTTTTGAAAGCAGAGGCTTACGGGGTGCACTCAACAAAAATATGCGATTGATATTTCGATTAAAAAAATAATAACAATAATAAATACTCCATAAGATTTCTAGGACGACTGTTTAAGATTTTTCAAGGAGAGCCTGTCATAAAATGTGCGGCGCCGAATACGCTCCGGGACTTCTGACATTAGACCAAGCTGAACTTGTACAGAGCATGTTCGAAACAATCATAGAGATACGCGGGATAACTCACCCACGGAATTTGATTAAGGATTGTTCACACAATTTAAATTCAACCAAAGATAACATTCTCATGCAAGACTCATCCAACAAATTATGAATGATTTTAAAATAGTGTTTAATGCCCTTTTTTACTGCTGAGGCATCACAGACAATGGACACTTGATAATACAGAAGATGAAATGATAAATTGAGAAAGGTTTTTTTTAAAGGAAGGAAGGAAGCGTTCCAGGCCTAAGTTTAGGGTATCTCCCCGGCATTTGTCATTTATGAAAAGTAAAGAAAATCTGGTAAAACCTCAGTCAGGGAGGACGGTCCTGGAGGAATATAACCCAGGCCTCGCGCTCACGAGCCCGCACCTTATCGACCTCGGCCATCGTGGAGTGTGCATTGGAAGGGTTATTGGCTGCATATAATGATCCTAACGATTCTACAGTCGGATAAGAATTCGGTAAGTTTTTTAATTTTAGCATTTGTGCTTTATAAAATGTTATTGTGCTTCACATGATTTTGAGCAAAGTACTTGGAGCATGCAAGAGGAAGACAGCCTGTTGTGAAACTATGAACCTCGCACCACTAATGCAACAAAAGCTCTCATCGTTTACGTTGCCGTTAGAAAGAAGAGCCCAGTGCAGACTCGCATTCCAAGAACAGTATGTTGGCCGAACTATAGCTTGCTTCAGAAAAGGAAATAATTTAAATTTGAGATTGCGTAACTTCCAAAGTTAAGTGATTACAAAAACTAAGGGGTGACTTAGAGGTCAGAAAATACTCAACAACATAATTTCACTAAATTAAATAACATTGTAATTTTTTATCCTCCGTCCCTGATGACATCAAATATAGCTTGGGCATTTGTTTGTGCGAATTTCTTCGGATGTTTTTCCCCATATAAGAATCAAATTTTGTTAAAATTAACTTTGGGCAAACATTCTCTGGGGGCATGTTTTCAGTTCGGTAATAATAACCTAGATATTTTTAAAACGTTCCTATTTGGAAATGGTCCCAGAATGGTTCAATCTTCCTAATAAAAACCATCTGAGTTTCCATATCCGGAGAACACGTGACGCAATCGAAGCTTTTTTGTCTATTACGACATGAGCTTACGTTTCTCCAGTTCAGACGTAAATAAGAATAATACTAATATATAGATGTTCTTCGCCGACTACCGCCACGGGTGGCCGTGGTCATTAAGGCGCGGACTCCTGAGCGGGAGGTCTAGGGTTCGAATCCCATCAGGACCGTCCTCCCTGACTGAGCTTTTTTCCAGGTTTTCCTCAGTCCTCATAAATGGCAAATGCCGGGGAGGTACCATAAACTTAGGCCCGGAACGTTTCCTTCCTTAAAAAATCCTTCCCCAATATATCATTTCATCTCATGCATTATTAGTGTTCGCCGCCTCAGTAGTAAAAACGGGCGTTAAACACCAATCAAAACTAATCTTCGCCGATTAAATGATGCATATAGAACAAAACGATTCCGGCTTTGGGTAGTATTAAGAAAATAAACCCCTTCTTCATTGAATTGCTCAGGTCTGACAAGCCTCAGAGCCCTGGTTTTTGTTATTCAAATATTGCGATGAGGTGCTGGAACGGCACAGGTACCGAAAGAGGACTGAAAAGTGAAAAAAGCGGTGAGAGTGCGTGAAGAAGGGAAGAGAAATAAAGCGAGAGTGTAACTGTGGACTATGATAATATCAAGTTCTTATGTTGGTATTCTTGTATTAAAAGAACGAGCAAGTGAGTTCATGCGCAAACAGAGAGCACACAAATCAAGAGGTAAAAAAGAAAATATACAGGTGAAGAAAAGGAAGAAAAGTTATTATAAGTTTTAACCAACAATTTTCTCAGATGTGACTTTTCCCAACATTTATATCCAATATTAAAAAAAAAAGTTTCCGCTCCAGCCATTCTGAGTGTTATGGTATGCCTTAAGGAATACCCGAAGCAAAGTCATCGATGTTGGATAACAACTTTTTTTACTCCCCTGTCACTGACTGGTGAGATCCTTCTCTTCCTCGCAAGAAAATAAAGATGATTAGTTTGGATTCAAATAAAACAGGTTTAAGAGTATATTCAAATAATTATTGCTAGTTATTTTAGCATAAACCATGCAAGCCTTTATGTTACAGTACGAGGCCATATTATTATTTATATTACAATCAAGCCCCTGTATTGTCTCCGTACAAAGTAGGTTCTGTAGTATTGTCATGTTATTTTTACGATCTAAAGTGAGCACCAACAACTTTTATAAAATAAAATTTTGTATGTTATAAAAAGTTGAATAAATACAGGTATAATAGGGATGCAGAAATAAACTAACTCCTCAAAAACGCCTACGGAGCTGGGGCTAGAGTGACCCGCGAAACAAATCAGCGAAAGAAGTTGCCGCCTGAAAGAGGCGTTAATATTTCTGTCATATTTTGTTTAATCAGCCATAGAATCTTCGAAGAGCATTTAACTCCCATCACTATGATTTTACCTTAGACCTATTTGCTCTGAAAAGATAGTGGCATACAGTTTAGTCTAAAAGGAGAGGAAGACATTATAAGCATTTTCTTTAATAATTTTCTTTTTAATTCCTATTATGCTATTATAAACATATAGCTGTCTATTTAATTATCATATTAATAGGCTTTCAAGAAGGTACTCTCAGTTTTTACATAGTTGATCAGTTGATCATAACTATAAAAATACGGCAAGGCTATTAAAACATGTAACATGGAAGAACAATATAGACGTTCGATTGTTGCTTATAGTGAACGCTCAATCGTGTGGTATTGAGTTGTGACTTAATGTATAACATGAGCGTTTTTCCTAAGGAATTTAAGTCTTGGGACTAAATTGATCGAAGCATTTTATAAGGTAAATCTCTCTCTCTCTCTCTCTCTCTCTCTCTCTCTCTCTCTCTCTCTCTGTCTGTCTGTCTCTTAATGAAAAATCACTTGAGAAATCACAGCGAAAGTGATTCAAGAGATTTAATAATATAAATAAGTAAAAGAGGGAGTGAGATGACATGGCATCTTCGATGACTACATAATTATTGCTCCATAGAAAATTATCAAGCTGGCAAATCAAGAACTTGCGAAAATGTTTCATATCAGTGATAAAGCAGTTTGCGTACCTGTAAGAAATGATCATACATGTTAAAATGGGTTTCATATTCCATAACAATGGTGCTCTATAAATTATTTTTGACCCATAAATTGTGGCAAGTCATCTGAAGATTTTGAGATCCTATCCTTTATCAACATTTATTTTGATTCTTCGCACATCTCGAACGGCTTGCGGTAGTTATTCGAGTTTCGTTGCTCATTCCCATGGAGGATATAAGGGCACAATGGCATTTAAATAGGGGCAGAAAGAGGAAGACTGATAGGACAAAACAGTAAAATGACTTAAAATTCAAAATCTTAAAAGAGATAGAGCAAAATGATTTGCTTGTGCTGGAAGATAGCAATGAGGAATTAACACTTTTATCGAATGTTGGGCGAGACGCTTTAATGACTTCTAAAGTGATCTGCGTAACTTTTACAAAAATACAGTGAATAGTTACGTTTTAACCTTTCATTACTTACATTTACGTAAGTTTTTGATTGTCATTTTACCAACTTTCACAGAGCATATAGATGAAGGGATGCTTGTTGTAGAATGAGATATTCAGATTCCGTGGCAACTTTGGGCTCATTTGTTATTCCTGTTGAGTCAGTTGCAAATGGTAGTGTCCTCCACACATGAGAAAAGGAATAAACTTAATGTATTTTTGAAAACGTTGGCAATAAATTTAATTGAATATGGACATTGTGAGGTCGCATTGACAACTACAGAAGGATCTGATAGGGGGAATAAATACAATAAACCACGGAACAACTTCAACCACGTGGCTGATCCGAGGTATTAATTTTCGGTTTGTAAACCGCAATCCCACCAAGAGTTCCCGGTGAAACCGATCGCCAGTAATTTCGGATGAAGTAAATCCAAGATTAACAGCTACTGTCTTAAAATCTAGAGCTATGCATCTTGATTGAGCGTCATATTACGCATTTTATTTATAGTTGAACACATTTTTCACAGTACCTATAACCGACATGGGTGATCGAGGTCATTAAAGCACGAAATTGTAAGCGAAAAGTTGGATTCGATTCCCACCAGGAACATCTCTCACAGGTTTTTCCCATATTTTCCTCAGTCCTCATAAATGGAAAATGACTAGAAGATACCCTAAACTTACATCGTGCTTAAAAATTATTTCTCTATTTATAATTTATCTCATGTATCATCAGTGTCCACCGCTTGTGATGCCTCAGCAGTAAAAACGGGCGTTAAACACAATTAAAAGATATAAATACATTAAAAATTATAATATTTACCATTTGAGTAAGCAATAGCAAAATTGCCTAAAATAAATTTAATCCTTTAAAATGATATAATATATAAATCAGCCTCCCTTCCTCCCTTATTGCTACTGCAGCTGTCTATCCGTCTACAACTTAAACCCTAGAAATTCAGAGTTCCAACAGATCATGTAACTTGAGCAAGAATTAAAATTTTGTCACAAAAATAGCGCTTGTGCTACAAGGAGGAACTATCAACGTTCAGATATCTTCCGACCAGCTAATTGATGAGTTTTTTTGTGAGACCTCATATTGCTAAGCATACATAAGTGACAATAGGGAGATTCGGATAGAAATTCTAGTGCATTTCCTCTAACTCCCCAGATCTTTCACTAATGGACTGCCGTTTTCTACTTTTCCTATAGAGATATTTGGACAAACATATATCAGAAATGACTATAGTGCATGCAAGCATCTATGATCCCTCATAATTAATAACTTTCATCGTATCAAGGACCGAACGGTTTTACATTGGGAGAGGCATAAAGGTACTATTTTCGTTAATAGTGAACTATATGTTTCTTAAGGAAACTAATTTTTTATTAATCATCTTTATTATCCGTGAATCCCAATGAAACTTCATGAAGAAGATAAAACAATGTAGAATTTAACACATAATTTCATTACCAAAATCGCTTACAAATAGATTTGTCTGTTTTTGAGAAACTGCTCACGAAAGTTTTACAATATTATAAACATTGCTGGTTAATAATGTGTCAGTTTATTGTTTCTATTCTGGTAAGCATATTGATAGTACGAGTGGAGAGTATATAAAATGTATTTATTATCTACACACACACACACACACACACACACACACACCGCGCGCGCGCGCGCGCACACACACATATGAGACGGTCTAATAAAGTTCTCGGTATAACAATGAAAGTACGAGTTATTTTAACATAATCTCCCTTAAAGTCAATACTTTTATTTCAACAATGCTCCAATGCCATTATCCCGCCTCTGAAGTGGTTTTCGAAAAGATCTTCAAAATACTCCTCTTGATCTGATGACCAGCGAGGAAACAGATTGAGCAGGCTAAATGTGGGAAGTACGGTGGACACAATTCATATTTCAAATGTTTCGACTTTTCCCTATTGCTTTGAGCCCTCCTTGCGCAAAGCTTTTTCACGTGCAATTATTTACATAAAAGATTATAACCTAAGCGTTCCTTTGGAATCTATGTTTCAGCAATTTCACGCACTTAACTTGCCGGTCATCTAATACTACACACTGAATTCTGCTGTTGCACTTATAGAAAGTGCTTCACGTGGGTAATATTCAAGGCTGTATGGCCATGTTTAAATTTAGCAGATCGTTGAAAATGGAGATTCTTCCGACCGCCTCCATGGACTAGTGGCAGCATTGCGAGCGGAGGCCTTGGGTTCAAATCCCGGTCTGGTTAAGCTCTTTGGGTAAAGTTTTTTCGGAGTTTTTCCTCACTTTGGGAAGGTAAATGCCAAATAGTTTTAAAGCACCAAGGAATCCGAGCTCATTTGCACCATACACAACCTACAGACGTCGCGAGAAGACCAATGCAGTCAAATCAACAATAAAAGATGAAAAAATATAATAATAATAATAATAATAATAATAATAATAATAATAATAATAATAATAATAATAATAATAATAATAATAATAATAATAATAATAATATAAAATCTTCCCCATAAATGTTAATACATTTGATATGAATTTTCTTTAGCGTTTAACTATCTTTTACAAAGTTGCAGGATACTCAATTTTATCTATTTAATGGGAAACACAATGTATTTGCTTTAAAAAATGTATTAATTTTTTTTTTTTAAAAAAACTACATCAAATGAATGAGACTTGTGCGAAAGTCAAAAGTAATTATATGGCCACCTATAGTAGAGGCTGAGAACTTTCTAGGCCGCCTTCGTACTGTTGTAGACTCAGTGCTTTCGGACGCCGTACGTAGCAAGTAATGTTTAATTCTCAAATGTCAAATCCAGAAGCTCTTAAAAGACTTAAAAATGGTCAAAGAAATTTTAAAATTTCCAAACCTCAAGAAGAAACGATAGCTAGTGTGGGCTTATTTTGATTGAGTAATATAATTGGATGGATGGTTAATGGAGTTGGACTAATGGTCAACGCAAACCTAAATCAGGTAGCTAAATTTCTTAACTAATTTAAATCCAGAATTAATACTTACTCTCTATATTTTAAGGATTTTTATATAATTCCCCCGCCTCCTAAAATTGCTGCCTACGCCCATGTGGATCGGTATTACTGCTGAAAGTAAAAACAGTAACACAAATGTGCATGTTCTTAGATAACATTCAAAGTTCTGGCTTTCCATCTATCTGCATTTATTGATTTAAATATTGCTCATTCCTTTGCAATCTGCGGCTGGTGTAAAAAAACCATATCCCTATTGATGTTTATCCTAGGTAGAGAGCGCTGATTTAATATGAGACTAGGGACACATTACATAGCACGTACTGGAAAATTGGAAATGGAGATCATCGAGTGAAGGATACTACTGGCTGGAGTACGTGTAATAAGTCATCTGCTGAAATCTTTGAGCCTGCAGCAACTGGAGAAGTTATCAGCTGCGCTTATTGCCATTCCTTTAGGGATTTGTACTCTACGCGTCCCTGCTACCTAGTAAGTGAAAACGTAAATATTTTCCATTATTTATTTGGTACTAATATGAGAATTCGAGGTAATGCATTTATTCATTTTGAAATCTGGTTTTCTTATAAACATTCTATTTATAAGCAATAATAAATAAGTCTCAAAAGTCATAAGATAATGTTTACCTTGGTGATTAACCACTTACCAATTCCATTGTGAGAATACAATTCGAAATTTTGCTAAATGTTTCACAAATTATATGGGTTATGCTAGCATATAGTTGGACATAAACACGTTAACAAATCTAGGTTGAGGAATGACGAATGAAGAAACGAGCGTAATGAAGCGGATCAATATTTCGTTTTACGATCTTATCGTAATTAAGGAATTGATGATGTTTATTGGAATATTGTTTATACAGGAATAAGGGCTTCAAAATGAAGACGTTTGAGCCTCCCACGAGCTAATTCTTCTACAAATTGGCTTTAAAGGAGTGCAGGTTATACAGTAATTAGAAATGTTCTAATATTGAGCTCATGATAAGTTACACAGCAGTAGGGAACTAGACAGAGAGCATAGAAGCTCACATTATGATAAACTAGCAAATTACTTGAGTGTATAATGAAACAAACAACATGCATCTGTTTTGTACAATTTGTATTGAATATGCTTTTAACACAGGCATTGTTATCATTTCAATAAATGTTGAACCAGCAAATGACTTGGGTGTGTTGTGAAACAAACAAATGCATCTGCTTTGTACAATTTATTGAATATGTTTTTAACACAGGCATCATCTTGTTATCATTACACAAGATAATCTAACAAATTAGGTTATCTTGTTAGATACAGCATTACAAGTATAAAAATTAAAGGTTGGGTTAGCCATTTTGTAATTTCTTATTTATGAGGCATTACTTCCAAACATTGGCAGCATTTTGTTATGTACACATCTTCCTAGCATTAATTTTCAAGGAAATGAGAATTATAAATATAATTATAATAGTTCTGATGGCACTACAAAGATTAATGAATTCTTTCTTAAACTTGTTTGCATAAACTTTGTGTAGATAATTTCAAATGAATTTAGAGTCCTAAATTATTTATTTTTCTTACGAAGGTTGTTAAAATGTTTTACTGAAAAATTAAAAACCAAAAACCAAAATAGGAGCTCATTTATGGTATATATTCTCCTGCCTTTTTATAAATGCAAATTGGGCATCCGTTTTGCAAAAGTGAAATATTATGTTCATGCATTTATATAAGTATTGCTAGATATCACTTAATTTGTAAAAATTATATATATATTAGTAAACCATTGTGCATAACCTATTTCCATGTTAGTAAGCTGATTAAATTATATCCTCTGTAAATGTCTGCAAAGATAAACTGTGATCCTATTTTGTAAGAATGTTCCAATCACTGAAACATAATATGATCTAATGTGATGTGCACAGCATTCCTGAAACATGGCCATTATGTGAACAAGAATATAACAAAGAATTGGAGAAATATCAAAATTTTATTGAATAAGATCTAAATCATTTAAAAAACACAAGAGCATTCATTAATTCTCAAAAATGTAAATGTTGTTTTATTTCAGATATTTGTCATTCTTTTGGAAAAGTATTTACTGTCTTTATATGCTTATACATAGCTATAGTATGAAAGCATGATGTGAGGTGAAATTTAGACCCAAGTTGAGTGGATTTTATGCATTTCTGAACTGTTTTGCATAACTAATAGTTATGAACATAAAATGATATTACATTAGAATGAACATTGAGGTTATTTGAGTTATGAGCCGCCTGAGCGCTGCTGTTTACTGTAGTAGTGCAGCTATTACAACTGAATAAAGGGAGATAAAGTTGCCATGCATAAAACTAGTATTGATATTTCTTCTGAAAGCATAAAATTATTAGTATTTAAAAGTGGTAGTAATAAGCACCAACCTGTGTTGTAAGAGGATTGAAAATGACAATACATTTCCAGCATCTATGTAGGAAATTCCTGTATCACATCTGACTTTTCCTCTGTAAGAACATGGTGGTTCAGAACACCATTTTTGTGCATGAGAGATACTGCTTCTTTATTTTCAACAGTTCCTATATGTGGAACATGATTGCCAGCATATTTGTTTGTGAATTGTCCATTTTGACATATATATTTTACATAAAAACCTGTTATGTATAGACCTATGCATCTCTTGTTTTATAAAAATATTAAACTTTTTCAGAGGTTGTAAATCTATTAAATAAAGAAACATTTAAGTTATAATTATAATCAGTAGTAGTACTGATATATAAGGGCAAAGAAGATATAAATAGCCTAGCTAACTATAGGGGATTTACTTTATTAAAAGTGATATATGGGAATACTAGCAGAAAGACTGCAAAATTTGGCAAAAAGAAAAAAAAATCTAAATTTCAGGTAGAATTTAATAAAGATAAAAGAACAATTGACAATATATTTGTCATAAGTACAATGAAGGACAAATATTTAAGCATGGAAAGAAGATTATATATATATTTTGATGATTTTGTAAAAGTGTTTTGACATAAATCGTGAAGCATTATGGTTTAAATTAAGTACAAAAAGGGTTAAGTAAAGGATTTATAAGAACATTACAAAGAGTTTACACTGATAATGAATTTTGTATTAAGATCACGCAAAATATTGGGACCGAAACAATTTTAAAAAACACTGGTTTAAGACAAGACTGTAAATTAAGTCAAATTACTTAATTTGTATATTGATGATAGTGTAATGGTGATTCACAAAGGTAATGGACATGCTCCAATAATTAATAATAATGATATCCCTGAGTTACTTTATGCACATGATTAGGTATAGAATTAATATTAAATCTAGGAATGAGCAAAAGAAAAAGGTATTTGCATGGGGCAAATTGGCATTGAAACCTGGAAAAGTATGTTTGGGAAAACTGCCAGGAATGCAAATTAAATGGTTTGGAGAGAATTTATTAAGTGATGATTGAGGCCAAAATTCTATATGTGACCGAAATTTGGGGGATATATGAGAATTGGATGGCTACTGATTTGATTCGCAGAAGTTTCTGTAAACTAATTTGCATTTACTAAGGGCTTAATCCAATAGGGTAGCTCAGTAGAGTAATGAAGAGTAGAGAATAAGGGTAAAATAATGGTAAGAACATTCAAATATTGGTTTCAGGATCAACAGGCTAGAGGAAGAAAATATTCAAAGACAGTGCTTAATTGTGCAAGAAAGGATAAAACAAAGACGTATATGGGTCAATACAATTAACACAATTTTGAAAAGGATTTGTATGGGAGAAATATGGAAAGAGGGAATTAAAAGAAAAAGGTTTTTGGAAGAAATTAAGGTAAATATAAACGATCTTGAAGTAAGGAAATATTGGTGGCTAAAAATCCTTGTTTATATACAGGATGATTACAAAGTCTTGATACTTTTTTGTGGAAAAACAGATATTAGATTCAAACCAATACAGCGATTGTAAACCCTAACACACAGTAACACATAAGCCACCTAAGTTTATTCCACATGACCACCATACACTTCCACACATAACTCCCAAAGATGCTCCTTCACGAAACACCTTTTGTAGCATTGCAGATATGATATTGAGCATAGTATGTCTGATATGCTCCTTTAACTGGCCAATGGATTTGATTTTGACTTTATACACTTGTGACTTTACCTGTCCTCATGAAAAAAAGTTGAGAGATGTGAGATCAGGAGGACTTAGAGCCCAAATGTTGTGTGAAGCCCTACCAATGTGGTAATGCAGCTTTCAGGTACTCATTGTATGTTACAATTAAATAACTGAATATCAGAAGACAATTCTTCTAAAAAAATTCTCACTGACAATTTTGATTTCTTATTTATTAATCTCTACATTCTCTTCCAGACCAACGATACTGCAATTTTCTTTTTTCTGTCTACAGATCTCTTTATATAATCATCTGCTACAGTATTCAATGTCCAATCTCCATGATACTTGATGTTTTGTAGCTCAGCTCCTAAATTAGCCAAAAACAATGCAGAGCATCTCAGGATAGTGCCCAGTGTATTCTTCAGAATTTGGCAGTTTTAAGAATATGCAATATCCTTTCGAATTTGTATGACACCAACTAGTTGTCTGATGCATTTACTATTCCTGTATACTACAAAAATCTCCCATCATTAATTCCATCAGGGCAAAGATGAGCATATTTTCAGACAATTCCATACCACCATCGCCACATGTGAAAACTCCCCTGCAATCTTGATTTTGTATTTGATATGAAAAATTGCATACATTGTCCTTCATCTCTGACATTCTTCACTAGCATATGTCAGATCATCTCTTCTACAAGCACTAGCTAATCCAATAACAAGTACCACTTTCACAAACAGAAATCCAGTGTCCACTTCTCTTTAGAATTTTGCATTTTCGTATTTAGTAAAAAATGTTACATTTCTTTGCTCTATATCCCTCACTCATTCTTTTAAAAATGGATTTAAAGTAGTACATTTAGCAATAGTGAAGTTTCTTTTCATATAGATAATGGCTTGCAACATAGAATAATATGCCTACATGGACGTAGGCTTATATGATTTTGATAAATGCTCAAATTATGCAAACAAAACTTTCTCATTTATATTTACTTTTTTACCATTTTATGTAGCATTCATATACCAATACATATTTCACCTTTGATTTACTTGACAGAAGTGATGAAACAACTATCAAAGCACCTAATTCAATATCTAATGTTCTCAGATTCACTCATTTTCAAAAAAGCAATGCTTTTCTTCCTCACAGATTTTCATCCTTTGCAGTTAATCGCATATCAATTGTTGTAAACAAATTAACATAATTACCATGTTATTACAAATTGACATAATTACCATGTTATTTCTAAACAAGCTATAATCTATGGAATACTAAGCATAATCTACATTAAATCATAGGCCATTAGAATAAAACAGAATAGTGTTGTTATTAAAAGTAATCAAATGTAGATAGGCATTATTAAACAAAGGTGGATAAAATATTGTGTACAACTGGTGGAATGAGCTTCATTACAGCTTTCTTGTAATTACAGAGCTTGGCTGCTGCCACATTCTGCAAACAAATTCAAGCTGTAATAAAGCTCATCCCACCAGTAGTATAAATTAGTATTAACCCCTGGCAACACACACAATCATGGTGTTTTCAATAACAGGCAGTTCTTATCTTACCTTTCCTGCATGCATTTGTAATTATTGCTTGTACCCAACATGGATCTCCAGTTATAGCAGTCAGCATTCTGTTTAAACAGTGTGTGCCAGAATATTGACAACCATTAAGGATAAAAATTGGGAATTAGCACTGGCACGAACAGAAAAGCAAACTCTCTTCCCTGGAGCTATTCATATGTTTCCATATACAAGTGATATAGGAAATTACTGCTGCACAGTAGGTACCCTGAGATACTGTACTAGGCAAAACTAAGGCTGTGTAGCAATTCGGTTAGCTAACACACCAGTATGTGTTTGCAGTGACCTTGATATTCCTTGAACTGTGGTGCATACAATAATAGAATTGTGTTCTACAAAGGTTTCTTCTACCTGTATTTTAATACTCCATACTTATAGTTGTGCAATGACTTTTCATTGAACAACATTTCAAAGTATTAGCATTAGTGCTGCTGTTGTAATTTATATACATTTTTCTACAAGTATGCAAATGTAAAATCTAGTGCAAATTTTAATATTTTTTACATAATTAGAGAATCAGTTGACCTAAATATTTGGCCTGTAAGTAGAGATAAAGATAATGATAATGGAAACAGTTGTGTGTATAAAGAAAGTGATACATTTCCATTTTGATTAATTATTTGAATACATTGAACATTTTAGGTTAAGTGCAGTTAAAGTACAAGAATCTTAATTGATATTGGCCTTTCCTGTTTCAAATACAATATTTTAACTCAATATCTCATTTTATGTTTTTATATATGATTGTTGCTAAAGTGCGTAAAAATGTCTTTTCTTTTTCGCAGTCCCTTTTAAAATAAATAATTTAATTTCTCTTAAGATCATTTTTATGTTTTCCTTGTAATGAAAATGACAGTATAAGCAAATGATCAATATCAATCAAGATGATTTTTGTGGCATCTCTTGATGGAAATTGATATTGCAATGTGGTTGTATGCATGTATATAAAACTACTAGTTATCTCATAGTAGAACATTATGTTGAAATATTTATAATAATGTAATTACATGAACACTATTGCTGGGATAAAATATCAGGAAATATTGTAAGACTGATTATAATCTGTCTCTATCCAAAGATATGTCATGTGGCAAATACTTGTTTCTTCATAATGCTCTTTTGTAACATCACTTGCAATGTTTTGCTAATACTGTACATTATCATGTGGAACAAAAAGTTAGTCTGTATAATGAATACAAATTTTTACTAATTAAATAATACCTAATGAATTTGACTATGCTTTTCTGGTAGAAGGTCCTAGAGAGGAACTTTTTGGGTATGTGTGTAGAATGGAATTGACTTGTAGTTGCAATCAATATAATATGCATAAAAGCCTTCAGATCATACATTTTAAAACTTTATTTTTTTTTTATTGAAAAATTAAATTGTGTTTGCAATTATGTGAACATTTGTATTTATCCATGGAATTAATATTGCTGTAATAGCAAATTACAAAAAAAAATAAATGCTCCCACTTCAAGTATACAGCAATTGATTATATGAATTTGAATGCTGTAGAGCTGTTCCTGTATGCTTAACAACTTATACATTATATAAAAAAAAATTAACAGAAGGGGAAAACCATTATTGTACATTGATGCCTTTAAATGAAACAAACAATTGGGTATCTCAAGACTTGAGCATATCCATATCTGATCTGAAGTATTGGGACACCCCTATGCAGTGGTAACTTGAGGAGTCTACAGCCACCATACTCAAGCTGATTTTATGGAAAGTGTGCAGTTAACAGTGTAATGGTTTGGCATACAGAGCTTAGCAACATTGAATGTGAAGTCATAGACTGCTAAAGGTAACAAGTCTGTCAGAGAAATTTCTTCTTAATCTGCCATAATGAATAGTTGGCATTGTTACGAAGTGAAAACATGTTAGTGCTATTACCACTATAGGCTGCATATTATAAAAGAAAGGGATCAATAAAAAATTGTCTCTTCTAAGTTGAATCATCACCAAGGAATTCCAACGTGCAACCAACAGCAAAGCTGACATCACGACAGTTCATCGTGAGTTGAGGAAAATTCACTATCTTGGCCAGCAGCTGCCGCCCGTTAACCAAAAATTTCCCCAATGAATGCATTGACTGAAGTATAAAGAGCACTACCACTGGACAGTGGAATATTGGAAATGAGTGAATTTTAGCAATGAATTGTGGTATATGTGTGGTAGTACAATTGAATTTGGGTATGGCAAATCCATGTTAACAATATTGCCATCCTTCATTGTGCCAACTGGGAAGTTTGAAGAGGTGGCATTACAGTGTGAGGGTGTATCTCATGGTGTGGGTTCGGCCCCCTTGTAAAACTGCATGGAAATCATAATGATAATATTTAAGAAAACATTTTGACTGGTTGTACACTGCCACCATAGAGGACCATTTTAGTGAATTGCTTGTACATATTACCTAGTGGTAACCATGCTTGTCTTGTAAAACCAAATTTGTGAGTTCAAACTTGGCTAGGGGTGATGGCTTTTTATAGGTGTAAAATCCTAAGTGTGGCTTCCTTCAGAAGGAAAGTAAAGATGTGGGTCCCAAGCCATAGATTAATGGCATGTAAAAGAACCTGAAGCCTGAAAGAAGAGGTCTCTGAGCAAAATTTATGTAAGTTTCATGCCCTGAATTGAATGGAGCACTAATAACCAGAAATGTTAAAGATCATCTTAAACCACTGAAGTATCAGTGTGACAATGCCACATACATTAAAGCAAGGACTATATGGCAAAGAACAAAGTTCTGAAAATATATTGTCTGGCCAAGAGGTCCAATCTGAATCCTGTTGAACACCTTTGGGATAAATTAGACATTTCTCATGACCTAAATGTCCCACTCACTCTGGCTACAGCTGAGCAAAAAGAATGGGCTGGCATTCCTCCAGAGATATTCAGACACATAGGAAAGACTTCCTGACTGAGTTACCACTGTCACAAAGGTAAGGGTTATCCACTTGGTATAACGTCTCACTACAGTTTTTGGTATGTGTCCCAATGCTTTTGATTAGATAGCATATATTTTACCTGCTAGTACATGATCATTGGGCAATTCCATGGTAAACCAACACCTTTTTGACAATGAAACATGACCTCTTCGGATTTAATTGAACATTTGTATATACCTACATCACACTATATCCAACAGTCATCAGGCAATTTATTAGTGTCATCTGATGAACAATTGAAAAGCATAGTATTTTAAATTCTCACTAAAAACCAAATAAAGTACATGTTTATTAAGTTATTGTTAAATAGCTCTTATAAAATTATGAATATGAATCTTTTCATGTAGTCCATTTTAAAGCACATTAAATGCACTTTGGTGTATTTATAATTCTTCAGCAATATATTTTGAAATACAGAGTGTTCAATTTGGAAAAAAAAAAAAAAAAAATTTGGGCCCTCCAATCATTTAGGTGATAACAACGTTTTTATTAAGATATGAGGCAGTTCTTGGTTGGCAATTTTCAACTTATCTTGGTTAAAATTGTTCATGGTGCTCCTTGGATGCTGTAAGTTGTTAATAATTTTTGTTATCACTATTTTATTCAGCTTATTCTGTAAGCATTATGTTACCTCAAGTTTAAATTGTGATGGCAACAGTACATTGCTCATTGTTAGCTAAGTCTTCCTTTTCAGTTCTGCATCAGAATCTTTATGTACTGTTGTGTGTTTTACTTCAATAAGAAACGTGAGCAAAAGAATATTATATGTTTAAGATCAGGTTTATCAAACAGTGATTTAAAAGTCATATGTTCATTTATGAAAATCTTTACACAAAACTTTGACCTCAATCAAAGAAACTGTAGTGATTCACCCAGGAAACATGTACATCAAACTTGTACTAAAGGTCTTCGAAAAATTGACGTAAATATGTGTAATGTATGTAGCCAATTCTTGTACTGGGACAAAAGATTGTGCACCTTGTCAATATTCCTAAGTGAGAAGACTGAGCAAGCAAAGTGTGTGACTGGAGATGATTGAGAAACTAAATATATCCTTAAAATTCATTTGAGAATATCGAATAAAGAAAGCAAAATTGAAATAGAAATGTTATGCAAAAACTAAACTAAAGAAGATCACATATTGAAAGACTCTATGCTACCAGATTAACAAAAAATAAGTCTCTCAGAATCAGAGTCCTCTTCTCTGTCAGAACATGTGAAAGTCAAAAAATTGATGAAATAGTTTGCCAACTAAAAGAGAAATTCAAAACCACATCAAAAAGTAATATGAACATTAAGATTTTGATGTTCTGGAGTGTATGCAAAATTGAAAAAGAGTTTCAAACATTGAATTGGTTAGCCATGAAGGCCAAAGAACTGGTTAGGTGTAGATGTGGAGGAATACTTTCAAAGAGGTCTGTTGAAGATAGAGTAATCAGTTTTATGAATCTGATTTGATTATTCGCATAATGCTTGAGAAGAAGGATTTTAAATTTGTTATAAAGATGACAAAAAAGCTTATCTTCAGAAGAGGCTGATTCTTAGAACTCATAAGAAGCATATCAACAATTCAATCCAAAGTTTTGTGGACTTCGACCCATGCATGTGATTATTGGAGCTGCCAGAACTCATTCTGAACATCAGAATGAGAAACTTATGGCAAATGCTATTAAGAAAAATGAAATCACAAGGAACAAGGATCTTGAAAAATATGTTTTAACATTTATCATCTGCTGGCATTAATGAGTTGCAATCCATCAGCTGAAAGTTATTTATTGAACAATTGTACAGTGTCCTGAATAGGATGTACTTCAAGAAAATTTTCTGCACTATCAGCATTTAATATGATTGATTTTGTTACGTATAAGCAGTGAAAAAAAAAACTGATACACCTCAAACAACTTAAAGTTCATGACTTCATAGCTCATCAGCAACTCTCTCTCATAAAAGAAAAAAAAAATATAAGATCTGATCAAAATGGAGAAGATTTTTCAGAAAACTATTAATTTATCATACAGGATTCAACATAAAGAGTTTGCTGGAATAATAAAGCAGCCTATTAAATATGTTAACACTAACTGCACTTACTTATACAACATTAGGACATGTTTGAGGGGAATTGCTCCCATCATCAGCTATTGGTCAATGTGGTGGCTGGATTCCAAGATGCTTCTGTGATTCTGATTGTCTGATGGTTTGAATAGAAACACATCCAGTACCAGTAATCTGTCGGTCAACAGCTGATGATTGGAGCATTTGCTCTTGAAACATGTCCTAATGTTGTATAAGCAAGTGGAGTTAGTGTGAACTTATTTAATAGGATATGTCTCATTACATTATTGAAAGGAAATATTTCTGATATGATACTTTTCAGATGGTGCATCAGCACAATGTAAAAACAAGCACAATTTCACAATACTGATTTTGGAATTAATTCTGAATGATATTTCTACAGCTACTACACATGGGAAGAGTCCTTGTGATGGTGTAGGTGGTACCATGAAATGCCTTGCTGCTCATTCAAGTTTGCAGAATAATGAGATATTGATAACATTGTGAGGAGAGGAAAATGTGGTGTTATGTCTATAATACTGAAGTTGAAGATTTAAAACAGAACCTACAGGAATTCATTTCAAGATGCACCTTATTGACTTTTGGAAAATTTAGTGGTTCAAGTAAAACTATTACCACATTTCAAGATGCGCCTTATTAACTTTTGGAAAATTTAGTGGTTCAAGTAAAACTATTACCTTGACAACTATTAGAGATATGTGACTGTGGTGTTTGAGGGCCACTGGTTAGGTTACTGGTGCTAGACAAATTGGAGGATAATGAAGAATTTAAGAGTCAGATTTCTGCATCCACATGGTCCATCACCCTCATTTGTGTTTTCTTCAGTCGGATGAATCAATAGTAATTGCAGATCAAATGTTGTCTATGGTCACACTCACTTCTGAAATGGTAGAACGTATAAATTGTCATCATAGGAGTAAAATCATTGCATTTAAACTGCTGGAAGATTTCAAGAATAATCTTTAGAATTGATTGGGTAAAAAAAAATCTTCAGAGACAAGTATAGATATGGGGTAAGCCATATATTTGTATCTTATCATAAGATAAGTAAAATTAATTTTTTTAAATTTCAACCATCCATTTTTATTATACACTTTTTTAAAACACCAAAAAAACCTGTATAATTTGCTAACTGCCATATACTGGAATAGAGGTTATTTGAAAACTAAAGAGAAACAGATGTCACTTTAAAGCTAATGAATACAACTTTTCTTTAATATATGTATAATTTGACACCATTATAGATATTTTCAAAATGTACTACTTCTCAAAATTTTGAATTTTCAGAGAAGTGGAAGTTTAAAATTTTCTTAAAAATATTATACATAAAGCTTCTAGCTTCTTCTAGCTACAAGTCCAAATTTCAAGGTGATATCTTAATAATATTATACAAAACTTGATTTTTCTTCTTTACAGTGACAAGGAATTAAATTCATTTAAGAACTGTAAAAAAATAAGACATTTTTAAAAAAATTCTGTTGGAGCTCATAGATTGAAGCATAATTAATCTGTTGTCTTACACACTCTTATGCTTCACTTACTTTTAAATATGGTGGGGCCGATTTCGAAGAGACATCCTCGTCAAGTTGTTGAAAATGGAGAGGATGTCTCTTTGTAACCGGTCCCACTGTATTTAAAAGTAAGTGAAGCATAAGAGTGTGTTAGACGACAGATTAATTATAATTTACAAGGAATTAATTGTTTCAAGTTCATTTTTGTACCATTTTTTTTAGATAAAAAATTATATAGTGAACTTTAAATGAATCTAATAAAGTTAAATTTTGATCTGTTATATATTGAAGTTGGAGGGAGATAAAAAGTGGGTTGGGGAGGGAGTATCGTCCTTTGACTTTAAACAAGCTCAGACACGTTTGTTTCTACCTGCTTGATCATGTGTCTTCCTATCATATTTCCTCACAGCTCAGTTGAGAACTGTTTCTATTTATGTGCATTTCAGTTTGTTTGAATTTGTGTATTCCTCAAGTTTTCTGTGATACTGGGCACCATTGAGGGCCAGTATAATACAAAAATATTTTTTTCTTAAGTGAGTCTTCTTTGTGAAGTTTAATCATTCAGGTTTGTGATAAGATTTGTTTCATTTTAAATATGGAGCAGAACAAGTGGTCAAAAAACTATTGCGATCCTTTTAAAAAAGGAGAGAATTGGGTTAGTAAAGACTTGAGAAAAGTAACCGATTGGATGGTTTCATTAAATTATGAAATCATACCAAATAAACACTTCATGTAGGTTGCTGAGAACGGAAAAGACTTCACATTTGGATAAGAGTATGCTGGAAAAGAAAAGTCTTACTGAGGATTTAGGTATTCAAGGTCCTTAAGAGGTTGAGTATGTAGACCCAGATGCAGCTTTAAGCTATTTAAATGCCTGTTTGACTTCTTTGGTGAATCTCCAGTTAGTAAGAAGAAATATTTTGAATAAAAGGTTAAAAAAGAGGGACTACAATTAGTCATTGTTTACTTACAATGATTCAGAGGGGGAAATTCATTACAGTGATTATTTAGAAATGTTTCAGCAACTGAAGAAAATATTTGAAACTTCAGACAAAATTTCAAAGCTCAAGATTTTGACAGTTGTTCCAAAATTCTTGTCTTGTAAGAAAATTGAAAATGAATTTGGAGTAAGTAAACCACATTGCAAGGAAGGCAAAGAATCTTATACAAGAAAAAGGAATTTTATCAACAGTGATCCCAAACTTGGAAAAGTGTTATGTGATGTATGGTCAACTTTGTAAATGAATTTTACTATAGTGAAGAAGTCAGCATGCCAGGGAAGAAAGACTATATTTCAATCAAAGACAAGAATAGTTCAAGATCTCATGTGCAAAAATGCCTGACTTTGGTAATCTTAGAAAAATTTACCGACTTTTCAAGTCCAAGTACATATCTGAAAATATTTGCTTTTCAAAATTTGCCAAGTTATGACCAAGGAACAGCAGGAGCTAGTGAGAGTCACTCTGTGTACAGTACATCAGAATGTGAAACTGGTGCTAATTTAAACAAACTAATCCTGCAAGGAAATGATATTTATTTATAAACATTGCTGAGTTATGTATAATCCTCCAACACAAAAGTGTTTTTAGATAACTATGATTCATGTCTCAGCATTAATGATTTCAAGGAAGCCTTATTGACAAGTCTTGAAGAAGAAATTATTGATAAGACCACTTAAAAACAGTGGGTTTCAGTGGGCTGGTGTTTATTTGAAACCTTTGTAAGTCTATAGAGGAATTTGTTGATGAGTTTTCAGCTAAGCTAAGTATGTTGAAAAAGCATGGTTTTATTGCTAAACAGCAATCTGTATTTTTTCAAGAGAAGAAAATGTAATTTGCCCTAATTAAACTGTGGTGACATAAGATTTTGCTGACAACTATAAATTTATGCTACAAGACATTCCATTGGAACAACTCAATGGCAACTGTTCATCCACTACAAAGAAAATAATGAACTGAAGTATAAGAATTTTATTTTTATTTCACACGACACAGTGCTTGTTTCTATCTTCCAAAGACAACTTCTTGCTCTTTTGTCAACAGAATTGCTGCCAAACTTGAAAAAGATATTTTACTTTTCAGACATTCGGCGCACAATATAAAGATCGAAAGAGCTTTGCAAATTTGTGCAACCCCATAATGATTTCCAAGGCATTGAAATAGAGTGGCATTTTTATGCCACTGCAAATTTGTGATGGTGTTAGAGGCTTGCAACAAAGGCCAGTCATCAAAATTGTCTCTCAAATCAGATCATAACACTTGAACAGCTGTTTGAGTCGGGGAAAGCAAACACCCCTACAATAACTTTTTTGTATATTACAAATGAAGAATGCCTGGAAACAAAGAGATATAAACAAGTGTAATTTGATGAAGCAGTTGCGATTACTGAAACTCATCCATTTCATGTTGCGGTTTTGGTCAGTCTAGACATTCCGTTCCTGTAATCAGTTAATGAGTTGTGACTGCTTGCATTGTTTAGTTTATAACATCAACAGTATCAGCAGGAGTTTGCTGTAGATTTTATAACAACTGATACATGTGCTTTTTTTTTTTTTTACAAAGCTTTTTAAAAAACCTTTAATAGTGTAAAATGTTTCCTAATGCTTCAGCATTTAAATACTACTAAACCCATAAGCACTAAAATTAGACCAATGCTAAGAATTCTCATTAAAAATATTGCTTGGGAATTTTCCTGCAATAGTTTTCACAGTTTACATGAGACTTTCTTATCATCAACATCCGATTATGGAAGCTGCCAATCCCATTCTGCAAACATTTATTGATACATAGTGCTAAGTGCCGGATGAATTGCAGATAAAACTGAACATAATTTTTTAAGGTATAGATTTCTAGCAATGAAATATAAGATTGTGAGTATGGTATATCCTGTGGTAAGAATGAACAAACTATTCTAATTTCAAGCCTTAAATAGCTCAACAGTTTCCACGTTTTTTTTTTTTTTTTATTGATTCCATGAACTTACTATTGGCCAACGAATTAACACATAATGCTGTTCTTAATTATATGATTAAAGCTTTTGAAGCTCTTTTTCCAAATTTGGTACCTTTGATTTGCCTTGCCCATGGAGGTTAACATACCCCACAATGAGACTGCCTCTAAAATTGGAATATTTTAGTTAACTAGTTTTCCTTCTGGTGGCATTTTGCTCAAACTACTAGGTGTTAATTATCAAGACATTGAATCAATCAGTATCAACATTCTCATTTTAGAACATATTTCACCATTTTCAGTATGGATGTACAGTTTTGAATTCAATAATCAAAGTGTATTTTAATATATGCAATCAGATAATGAAAAATGTTAGGTAAAGTACATATTTATTTATATCATGTTAGTAATTTTACCATGAACTGCAATTTTAAATGATGCAATGTAGTGCACAGTGAGACTGTTGATTGACTGATTGATTAAAGCAGTGGCATCTGACATTGCTATTCTATTTTGACACAACAATGCTGTTACTGGGCATATATACAGTTAATAATGCTGTGATTCGTTTTGACAAAAAGGTTCAGCATTAATGCAAATTGCACAATAAGTGCTAAAAATTATGACTTCACACTTTGCTTTTGCCTGACAAATTCGAAATAATTGTAACATTGCGTAGGCTTTCATGGGCGATGTCGGTATTCTCCCCAAATGTTTCGTTCATAACTATGGCGAACGTCTTCGAGGGCTACTGATGCAGTGACCAACATATATGCATTTTTCACGTTGTTTATGTAAAGCACAGCTATAAGGCTCATGTTCTTTTTGTAGTAGAGTTAAAAATCAGTACAGAATGTGTAGCCGGTATAGAATAATAGCCGGGGCAGTAGTTGGTTTTAAAGAAGCGCCTTTACAAGCATTGCACCTTCATCATAACGGGACCTTTTGCTTCTATGCTATTGTCAGTTTCTGTTGTTTAATATTGCTTTGATATGCCTGGTTACTGCCGTGCTAAGTGTCTTCGGGCTGCACAAAATGCTAAGGCAAGATTCTTTCTGGTTTTTTCCTTACTCTAAAAGGAGAATGCCAAGTAGCCTTGAGCACCGACCGTGCGCATCCGCACCTTAATTATTTAATTTATTAGGTGTTCTAAAATCCTGTCACACTATATGGAGTTTTACAAAATTATCATAAAGTAGTTATTTACATTATTACACGTAACAAAACTCTCCACCCTGCCGGTGGTTAGTCTACGCTCCAGGAGTCTAGTGGACTAACTGCGCCTGTGATGTATGTTATCCGGGAAGACGTAACTTCACGGCGCTTTAATATATTCTCCTTTGATCTTTGTTGTGACCTCCGCTAAACTAGAGAACATATTTCACGAATTAGGTTCTTGCAGGCAAGTATATTATCTGCTGTAGTGACCGAAAGACACTTGCTCATTTTACTTATGCTCGCCAACCCCAGCCTGTGCATTTGCTTTTATCCAAGAATTGTTAAAATTAAATTTGTGTCTCTTAAAGTGCGATGGTTTCCAACTAAAGGCTAAGTTCTTTTGTGATTAAATATCCACTTTAGTAGCTTTCAAGATAATTAATTTTCGAAATATTTGCACACTACGAATGGTTTGAAACTAGAGTGATGCATGAACCTTTGATTTCAAATTGCAATGATGGTCAGAACTATCAAAGCGGCATTTCAGTAAATAGTAGACACATAGAACTTTGAAAGTGCACAGTACAGGGTGTCCCTAAAGTTCAGTAACATTACACAAAAGCTGCAAATAATACAGCTTTCGTATATATGTCACATTAAAGAGGAATTCAAATGGTTTGTTTCGATTTTACCGCCAATACTCGTAGCTCCCACATTCGCCGCAGTTGGCGTTTTGTAAAGATGGCGACTTCTGGCGAAGAGCGCGCTTTCTGTGTGTTGGAATTCTGTAAATGTAAGAGTGCTACAGAAGTTCAGAACTAAGCAAGTCTGACATGACAAATTTGAGCGTACTGGTTGCTTGTGTACTAAGAAAAGTGGCTGTTCGACATTGAGTGAAGAGACCGTTAACCGTGTTAGAGAGACATTCATAACAAGTTCGAAAAAATCAGTTGGTAGAGCATGCCGCGAGCTGCAAGTGTGGAAGACACACGTAAGAGACGGTTGCAACAGTTGAAACGTTAGGAGTTTTGTATCCGAGTGCAACAATGGATGGAAGATGATGACATTCCATACAAATGACAAAGTCAACAGATATAACTGTCTAGTATGGGGTACCCAGAATCCTCATGAATTGAGCGGGATTCTCTTAAAGGGAACGTTTTCTGCGGAATGTCATCGCGGAAACTTTACGGACCATTCTTCACCAATAACACTGTAAATGGATATGATACAGCAATGATTGTTCCCACAAATGCAAAAATATTCCGACAATTTCCTGTTCCAGCAGGATGGGGTCCAGCCCCATTACCATAACGTTCGTGATTTTCTGAACCACGAGCTACTCATTGCTGGATCGGACGAGCAAGTGAATAATGATAACAGCTGTTTCAAAAACTGGCCTCCCAGATCCCCGGATCTAACTCCCTGTGACTTCTTCCTATGGGGATACATCAAAGATTGTGTGTATGTGTCACCTTTACCACAAAATCTAGAAGAACTGAAGCGTAGGACTGAAGAAGTTGCCAGCACTGTAACTGAGGATATGCTCCCAAGATTTGATTACCGTGAAGACATGTCGAGTTACACGTCGTTCCCATATCGAGTCATCGTGAAATAAAACTTATTGACATTTAACATAGGACGTTAATAGTAATGCAAAAATACATAGCGACCTATAAAGGTAGGATTAAAACAATTATTAACCCATTTTATTTTTTCCCCTAGAAGTTTGAACACATCCCTTGTAAGCAAACTTTTCAGTTTTTAAAAGGTACAGTTTTTTATATATATATATAAATTAACAATAATAATAAAAGTAGATAAGGATAAAACACTTTATAAAGTCACACTTGAAATTGCAATTTCAAGCGTGACTTTATCTAAGTGTTTTATCCTTATCTACTTTTATTATTACTGTTAATTTGCTACATTGTTAATAAGTGTCACTTTATTTTTATTTTTCATTTATATTATATATAGGCTATTAAATACATCATATTTCATGAATTTTGAAAGTTAGCACTACGTCCTTTTGAAATTTTCACGTTATTAAAATGTCTTTGATGCTATTCTTCATACATGTCCATTGTTTCGTGATAAGAAAGCTTCGGTCAATTTGAGTAAGAATTTTGGTAATAGCGTTCTGGTTTATAACAGTTTTACTTTTGTTTTATTGGCAACCCGGATTTGTTTTTATGTTTCATATACACACAGAAACACACTCACATATCCCCCAGGTTCCAGAAAAATTAGAGCGTAACCAGTGTGTGCAGTTAACAAATGTATTAAGTAATTGCCTGTCAGCAATGGATTAGTTTCTATTATTTTACAATTTAATAGCATAATCCGTTTAGAAGTAATCTGAAAACAACCTCTATTTGGTTAAAAACAAAATTGTCGTTGATCATATAATAGCAAAATAAATTGTGTAAGTTTTATTAGTATTTACATTTTTCTAATTTTAAATAAAATATATTTTGAATGCATGGTGTTTGTAAAAAGAACATAACATTGAACGCCAACTTCAAATAAAAGCTGAAGCTTTTAAGATAATTTATTTGCATTTAGGTATTAGCATTTATTTGCGAATATTTTAAAATAATATTAGTATTTAATTTTTCTTCTTGTAGCATCTTTTTTGCTAAGGCTTCAACCTAGGAATGAATGCCCAGGAGAAGGGGAGGAATTAAAAAAACAAACAGGCAGTTTTATCAACTTTCCTTACCCGCAATTCAAAATCCAGAGCGGTAGAGCTCTGGATTTTGGTAATAGCTCGATCGGTTATAGCGTCATGCTATAGTTGTGAAAGCAGTGGGTTGCAATCCGCAATTTTTTTAATCACCCGAGTTAAAGGATATTTGCCACCATTACAATCATTGACTCCATAACATTGTGCCACGCACATGATGCGCTATAAACTGATATTTATTATTTTTTTCCTGCTGCAATCATAGGAGTTTTACCACCATTACAGGGATTTAACCGCCCCTGTCAATTTGTATTTACCAAAAAGAGGCGATCGTAGGCCATAGCGAGCCGCAGCAAACCACTGGTATCCATCGGTTTCTAGGATTTACCCGAGGTTAGCGTTAAAGATAGAGTATATATTAATATAAAATAAAAATAAAGTAACACTATTAACAATGTAACAAATTGACAGTAATTATAACAGTAGAAAAGTATAAAACACTAAGAAAAAGTCACACTTGAGATCGCATATATATATATATTGTGAATTCCGGTAAGACAACGCGTACTAAAAGGTGCAAATCTCATTTTTGTAATAAGGAGCAACATATTGCAGCAGAAAGTTACAGAGGAGGTTACATTACCTTTAACAAAAAATTAATATATGCAACACTTACACTTTTACATGCGGTCGGTTACGCAAACTATCTGGGTGCCAGACATGGTCACTAACAGAAAAACAACAGAACAAAATTCAAATATGCCAAATAAAAATGCAACGCAAGATCCTGCGAATAACTTTGAAGGACAAAATAACCACAGTATTAATAAACTAGTTATCTCAGACAACAGACATCGCACAAATAGAAACAAATGGCAATGGGGCGGTCACGTCGCAAGAGTGCAGGACAATAGATGGACCTACAAGATCTCCATGTGGGACTCCCAAATAGGAAAAAGGACACAAGGCAGACCCAGAAGTTGATGTACAGACCTCTTCAAGGAACATGCAGGCTCAGATTGGTCAAGAGTAGCAAGAGGAAGAGGAAAATGAAATCTCTCGAGTAGCAACTAGTGCAGTGAGAAATGGAGTAACCAAAGAACAAATAAGTCAGTGTCTTAAACAGCATACGAACAACTAGCGAGGAATAGCTCACCACGTTAAGAAGAAGTGAGCTTTCCGTACTTGTTAGGAGGCCTTTGCCCTTGAGGGACATAATAGGTTATCTTTATCTTTTAACACGGAGCACTAAAATTAGAAATAATACTCCATTCTTTCTAATTTTGTTTTAGTTCGGAATGAATTAGCATAAATAACATATTTTACAATACATTACACTTTTTTTTTTTAATTTTTATATTTCACACGACGGTTTCGAAATAAGGCCATATTGCCTTATGGTGTTATGAAATACACGTGTTTCTAAGATTTATTTGCTGACATGTTGCAAGCCTGGGACCTTGTAGGCTGAAATAAAATTAACAGCTGATCCCATCATTGCAAATGCCCAAGTGCACAGTATAAACGTATTTTATCGCGAGAAAGAGCATCAAATTAGTTTAATATATAAAGAAAATATAATTATAATAATTTAATCTGTAATGTTATCCCCAAAATAATTTAAAAACCAGATTACCACTAGGGTGATATCTAGAGATTTAATGACGTTTCTTCTATGCTCCGAGTGTGAAATACGCAAACATTTTCTTTGAAACAAGGAACATTTCGGATTAAATTTAATTTATAATGAATAGTTAATTTATAAAAACTAGGGGCTGTCTAAAAAAAAATAAAGTATAATATGTGTGTTAAAAGTTTGCAAACATTGTACTCACAAAATAAAAGTTCACTTTAATATAATATGAAATACTCTTATATTATAATTACAAATGTTAAAAGTAAGCTTTTTATTCTCGTCGTGTTTTTCTAATAATATAGTTGTTTCTTCTTCACGGATATTGCATTAGGCCTGTACACACAGATAAACAGACTGAGAGAACGGGTAAGTTTTTATATATTTAACTGATTGCACAGCCTGATAAGTGTGACAGGTAGAAGGTAAAATTGCGCACTTAATTGACGCAGTCTATACAGCGACCCTTTTCAGAGCGAAGCCTGTGCATTCTGTAAAGACTCTCACAAAGAATGGAATGTGCGAGTAATGGCAGTAACAATATTGGTTCGACTTCATGGCTTCGGCGAACATTTTTCAGCATGACTAATACATATATACATCAAGGAACCGTAAAAGCGCGTTAGGCGGTGGCGTATTAATGGGGTTGTTTTACTAGAGGTGATTAACATAAATATAATGCGATCATCTCAGCCTAGAACGTTCTCGAAACGTATAGAGACGATTAATAAAATCGATGCAAGCTGGAGAGGGATTCAAATTCCTGATAAGCAGGGGTGTTATCCGTTGGCGCTGGCAGAGTCTATTGGGAGAATAACGCCTCGTAGACTGGGGGTCAATATGTATGTACATAGTCTATTATACTCTGGCCTCTGTCTCCGGCTCTAACGTTTACTGTGGCCGAGAGAACCTGTATCGCTGTTATAATACCCTTGATTCTGACGATCCATAACCTTGTTGCTGCAACAACATAACTATAAGAATAATAACACTATAAATAACTCACGTACAAAAGAAACCAACTTTACTTGAACCAACACAACAAATACATTGCCATGTTGCTGTAACAATAAATAGTAACCTGTAAATAGCTCACGTACAAAAGAAACCAGCTTTACTTGAACCAACACAACAAATACATAGCCATGTTACTATAACAATAAATAGTAATCTGTAAATAGCTCACGTACAAAAGAAACCAGCTTTACTTGAACCAACACAACAAATA
Source organism: Metallyticus violacea (assembly GCA_030762175.1). NCBI lineage: Eukaryota > Metazoa > Arthropoda > Insecta > Mantodea > Metallyticidae > Metallyticus > Metallyticus violacea. The sequence continues at coordinate 137,980,656 of CM060835.1, read as the reverse complement.
CATAGCCATGTTGCTGTAACAATAACTGTAACAATAAATATAGTAACACTGTAAATAGCTCACGTACAAAAGAAACCAGCTTTACTTGAACCAACACAACAAATACATAGCCATGTTACTATAACAATAAATAGTAATCTGTAAATAGCTCACGTACAAAAGAAACCAGCTTTACTTGAACCAACACAACAAATACATAGCCATGTTATTATAACAATAAATAGTAATCTGTAAATAGCTCACGTACAAAAGAAACCAGCTTTACTTGAACCAACACAACAAATACATAGCCATGTTGCTGTAACAATAACTATAACAATAAATATAGTAACACTGTAAATAGCTCACTTACAAAAGAAACCAGCTTTACTTGAACCAACACAACAAATACATAGCCATGTTACTGTAACAATAACTATAACAATAAATAGTAACCTGTAAATAGCTCACGTACAAAAGAAACCAGCTTTACTTGAACCAACACAACAAATACATAGCCATGTTACTATAACAATAAATAGTAATCTGTAAATAGCTCACGTACAAAAGAAACCAGCTTTACTTGAACCAACACAACAAATACATAGCCATGTTGCTGTAACAATAACTATAACAATAAATATAGTAACACTGTAAATAGCTCACTTACAAAAGAAACCAGCTTTACTTGAACCAACACAACAAATACATAGCCATGTTACTGTAACAATAACTATAACAATAAATAGTAACCTGTAAATAGCTCACGTACAAAAGAAACCAGCTTTACTTGAACCAACACAACAAATACATAGCCATGTTACTATAACAATAAATAGTAATCTGTAAATAGCTCACGTACAAAAGAAACCAGCTTTACTTGAACCAACACAACAAATACATAGCCATGTTGCTGTAACAATAACTGTAACAATAAATATAGTAACACTGTAAATAGCTCACGTACAAAAGAAACCAGCTTTACTTGAACCAACACAACAAATACATAGCCATGTTGCTGTAACAATAACTGTAACAATAAATATAGTAACACTGTAAATAGCTCACGTACAAAAGAAACCAGCTTTACTTGAACCAACACAACAAATACATAGCCATGTTGCTGTAACAATAACTGTAACAATAAATATAGTAACACTGTAAATAGCTCACGTACAAAAGAAACCAGCTTTACTTGAACCAACACAACAAATACATAGCCATGTTGCTGTAACAATAACTGTAACAATAAATATAGTAACACTGTAAATAGCTCACGTACAAAAGAAACCAGCTTTACTTGAACCAACACAACAAATACATAGCCATGTTACTGTAACAATAACTATAACAATAAATAGTAACCTGTAAATAGCTCACGTACAAAGGAAACCAGCTTTACTTGAACCAACACTACAAACACATAACCATGTTACACTAACAATAACTATAACAATAAATATAATAACATTGTAAATAGCGCACATACGAAAGAAACCAGCTTTACTTGAACCAACACAACAAACACGTACTTCGGCTATAACAGAGTTGGCAACGTAGTGCAGAATGCAACATGAGAGGAACGATGATTGGCTAACAGTTTACATTCTTCACCGATGCGCTAGTTGTCCCCAGTAATGCAAACGGGGAATTAATTCTTTAACATGTAGTGGAGCTTGAATCTTGTAACAGAAAATGTCTTTATTAAAAAGTTACTGGATATTCAACCAGAGAGCCGGCTTTAGAGTTTTTATCGGTTAAAATGTACCAAAATACCTTCACTTTCTGTAGAATTTAAGTGGTATATTCACGCCTTAGCCCTTAGGTTGATTGTGCTGACACTCCCTCTCTTTCTTTATCCTCTCGAAACGTCAGGGCCGCAGACTGGGCGACCTGACTATAGTTTGCATTTTTGAGTCTTTTATTGTGGGAAAGAGAAAACTGTTCCGAGAGAGATGGTACATCCTGCTCATGCGCAAAACTTTCTTCTGTTATATGCCTGAGTGAGTAAAGTGAAAGTGTCTGTATGCCACCTTCAGCTATGGACACCCAAACAGTCACAGAATGCAATACGTGGTTTAGTTTACATGATGTTCTGCAGTTGTTGGAAAGGTCAATGTCGTCATGGCAGCATCAGGCTGTGGGACGTATTTAATTACAAGTAGTACACATTCTGGAACTCCAGTCCCGAGCGGTAGCGGAGAAAACCCCAGAGTATTTGCACCATGTGGCTAGATAATACGGTATGAAATGGTTCAAGCGACATTAAAGGTTGTGGGCTCGAATCCTCATGTCCTGAAGCTCCTCCCCCTCTTTCTTTTAGAGTTAAAAGCAGATTTGCTACAATTACAGTGATTTACACTCCTTCCTAGTAGCACACAATCCCATATCACTTTATATTTACGAAATGGAGCAAACTGCTGGGTCCGCCGTTTCTAGTGTTTACCCTAGGTTAGCTTTAAGGATGCTGTGTGTGTGTATCCCAGTGAAGCAACGCGTGGTGAAAAGTGGATAGCTCAGTTTTTTAAGCAGATACAATATATTGCAGCCAGAAAGTTACGGAGGACAACGCTCAGGTTACATTACGTAATAATTATGCAACATTTACACTCTTACAAGAATTTATCTTTCGTTCGGGACTGCGGAGCTCGGCCGTCTCCGCTGTTGCTCGGGACTGGAACTCCAGAATTTGTACTACCTGTAATTGTGGGACTTAGGCTGGGTGAAATTCGTATCGTCAGTAAAAGTAGGGTTGCTGCTAACCAATCCGCAGAATTAGTTAATCACCCGTACAAATGAAAATAAATAAATTCATAAAGAACAGTATAGCTAAAACAATATACCTAGAAAATCAGAGCTGAACAAAGTACTGAAACACATAAATAGCGCAGTATTTCGAACTGATTGTGATCGATAAAAGCAGAAGACAAATGAAAGTGGTAAAAGTAAATACTGAATCTCGAAGAGAACGTAATGAGTGAACAAGTACAAACAACGGGGGGGGGGGGTGAGGAAGGAGAGGGAGGAAAAATAAATAAATTACTTTTATTAATTAATGATCTGACGAATTTGGGATGGCTGCTGGTTCCTAATTACCTAATTATACTTGTATGTAAACAATATTGTCAGTGATTCTATTATACGACGGTAAGTCCATAAGTTTCCGCCAATAAGAAGTATCGCCTTCACAAAACCTTATCTGGTGTCATACCTATCTGTTAAGTAAATAATTGCAGCTGTGACTTCCGCTCTGCTGTGTAAACTTGTTCAGATATAGTTACATAAAGAAGGCTATGTGTAGAACATTTTGACAAATGGAGTATCGAACTGTTATTAAGTTTTTCACAAAAGGACTTACTCCAAATGAAATTAAACAGCGATTGGACGGTGTACATGGGGAAGCATCCTCCTTATATTCTACCGTAAAAGAATGGGTCAAACTTCTTCGAATGGTTCGAGAAAGCATTGAAAACGAAAAGCGTGCAAGTTGGCCCTTGGTGGTGCTCACTCCTGAAAACATCCCTCTCGTGGAAGGAGAAATTATGGAAGGCCGGCAGCTCAAAGTTACAAAAATTGCAGCAAGGTTCGGTCTTTCTAAATCAACGTCCTTCGAGTTATTCATGAGCATTTAAACATGAATAAGGTTATTGCAAGATGGGTGCCTAAACTTCTTTCCTCGGTCCAAAAGCACCAACGAGTCATCTTTTGTCAGGCATTTTTGGAACTCTGCCGTTGCAACGAGAGAGAAATTCTGCAAACTATTGTTACAGGTGATGAAACTATAGTCCTCTACTATGATTTCCTTGTCCAAAAGAGAATCAATGGAGTCGTAGGCGTAAACGTGGCGAAGCACCGCCTCTAACGGCCAAGGTTACTCAGTCAACCAAGATCATGGCCACAATGTTTTGGGACTGTGAAGGAATACTCTTCATTGACTTCAAGGAGAGGAAAACCACAGTAAATGGGGAGTACTATGCTGGCCTACTGCACAGACAACGTGCTTCCATCAAAGAGAAAAGGCGAGGCCTTTTTCACGTCAACGCGCCTGTGCACACAGCTCTTGTTGCAAAGGAAGCTGTGAAGAAATGTGGCTTCAAGGAGATCGACCATCCACCCTACAGCCCACATCTAGCTCCCAGTGACTATTTCCTCTTCTCAAAACTCATGAAGGACCTTCGAGGAAGGAAATTTAAGATTGCCGAAAAAGCGATGAATGTTATTTATGCCCATTTTGCAGACAAGATTTCTGACTATTTTGGTTTGAAAAGTTAATTCAAAGATGTGAGAACTGTATTGCAATAAAGGGTAACTATATTGAAAAATGAAATATAGTTTTTGTCTAGAAAATTGTTAGGCGGGGAACTAATATCCTCGTATATTATGCTAGCTCCCAGGATAGCATATCTGCAGTTTAAGTAATAAAAAAGGGTAAATTCAATTGTTTATAAGAAAAATGCATGATATGTCACAGTGTTTTCAGTTTTTTTAACAAGATTTTATTTTGGGTTAAAATGTTTTCAAAAAATTTATATGCATTAGAGAATTAAAATTTATAGAGCATCTTTGGTTATTTTTTTCTTAATATCTGTCAAAAATTTGGTGTTGATAGCTTTAAAACATTCTGAGATACAATGTAAAATATATACTGTTTACATTATTTGCTAGGTTTACACTTACTGGTTACCTTAAGTAGCCTCACTTGCTGACATCTTTAATTTACCAACCTAAGCAGTATCTTTATGGCACTTTAAGTATTTACGATGCTTTAAGAAAGCCGGTCTCACTTGTTTTATTACTTTCCCTGGGGGGCGATTACTAGTATTCCATATAATTCACATTGCAACTTTCAAAATTTTAACAACAAAACATGTGGAAAGCTATGAAAGAAGTCAGCTGGGCACACTTCAATATCCTTTTCTTGCTGGCTGACCTAACACATTTGAAAATGTCACACATAATGAAAAATCAACTATTTTACAAACTTTTTTTTGTATATTACCACTTTTTATTTTCTGTATCACGAACTTGCTGATGTTGAACAGAATTTCCAGTGTTTCATTTGTAATTCTAATAGAAGACACATAATATTTGTTATCAACAGAGGTAAAACCACCAATGATTTCTACATGATATTGAATTGTATCACAATATCGTCAACGGCATGTTAGGTTCTCTACTCTTGAAAATGTCGAACGGTACAAAGTGCCTTGGTTTGTACAGAGTGAACAATCCTTCACGCAATCGGTTTCGCGGCATGCGGCCGGCCGGTGAGCTCACTCTGAAGCCTCGCGCAGCAGAGAGGAAATATACTTCCCGCTTCTGCCGACCGGTCCCGCGGTTGCACCAAGCATTGCTCACTCTTTAATATTTATATATGCAATTCCCCATTTTTAGGTCTTTGACTTGACGGATGTCTGCATCGAAAAACTCTGACATGTAGTTCCTGAGTTACAGTCACGCAAACAGATCTGATCACAGTGTTAAGTTAGTCAACAATTCTTGAAGCCTCCCAAACCGCTGATACCTTCAACTTATCCATAAAGAGAACATCTTTTTCACACCCTTACTTCATTGAGTTCCGTTTTTGTCTTCCGGGATACGAAAAGCTGCATCTGGAGATATGTGCTCTGCTTTTCATAAGCTTGGCGCACATTGCTTTGTCCAATAGGACACATTGCCAACCGCTCTCGTAACTTCAGATTCATATTAAGTACAAAAAAACAAATGTACACATATTAGCTGTGCAAACAGCGCGAAGTTCATTGTACGCCAGAGCAATTTATTTAAGTGCAATTAAAATAATTCTGTTATGTTTTAAAAGTACAATAAAATATTACCTGAAAATTTCAATTTATATGTTTTATTATAGGATAACCTGGTCGGGACGGAACCCAACCTCCCAATTATTTTCTCTTCACATGGCGCAAGACAACGGAAGTCTCTCAAACTAACTATCGCTTTTGAGGCGGCAGTAGTCATCATTTGCCGCCATTCTGTGCATGTGTGTGGTTCTCTTGAGAATGTGTGACTTTCTGAATGCGAAGGTAAGATAAATTGCTTTATTTGTACCAACTTTCCTGCTGTAGTTTGTAATATTTACCACAGCACTTCCTTGGCTTGAGTGAACTATAATTCCATTCATTCCTCTCCATGCTGTTTATTGCATTTTCCCATTACTGCTCTACCCTGCAATATGTATCGCACAATTGGTTTTGTAACACAAGAAAGAATAATTTAATTATAAATAATTCACAGATTTTTCAACTTTATAACTGATGCAATAAAGATAAATTATCGTCTATTACTTTGACCTTTGTTATGATGAATCTTTGCGCCTCATTGCCGGAGTAGAATTGACCACTGTAATGTTTGTGTTCTACTGTTGTATCAGCAACTGCTCAAAGAATTCATACATTGAGTTTATCTGTTTTTAAAACATGCAGCCTTTTGATACTAAGTGTTGCGTTCTGTATAAACTTGTAATGTATTTCAGAAGATATTGTATTTTACATGTAAAACCACCGGCATTTACCTCAACGCAATAATCTCAATCAGTACACAATATTTTAACATGCTGCTGAGTAATATTAATAAATATGTAACATAAATTATACAAAGCTTTCATTTCAAAATTTCCCAGTCTAAATAACTACTATTTATTCAACATAAACTTAATTTAAAAAACTCAGTCAGTTTAGATATAACCAGTGTTGATTAAATTTTAGGTTTTACCCGCTAACCCTAGCCATCCATACTTTAAAAGTTCAAATTCCATCGCTACATTTTGATACTTAAATTTTGTAGAGGATGCAATTCTTATCACACCTTTTGCCCCCCCCCCCTGCCTGAAAATCTGAACTATTTGGATTTGGAATACAAAATAAATCGATTATATATGGGATAAAACACTCTTTTAGGTAAAAACACAGTTATTAATATTACAGTAATATAGCCTATTTTGCAATTCCTCACCAAACCGGATTTTATGGTAATTTTGCATATATGATTTCTGCAATCACATAAGTTGCTCAAAATGTAGCTTGCCTAAAGTAACCATAGATTGCTCTGCGCGACATTTCAATGCTTTCCTTCGGTGCAGCTGGTGTAACTAATTGCTATAGCAATAATTGTTGACATCTTTAAAGACAACACAATACTCTATGATGATAACTCATTTCAATGCAAATTTAAAAAATCAAAATGTAGATAACTCATTCTTTTACTAGCGGCAGCGGAGAAAGCTTCGCTTCCTTATTGTTAGTTTGGAGGTGTGAATTGCGCCAATGCCATTTTTATCTTTCGTGTAGCGTGGAGTTAAAGTGGAAGTTGTGTGAGGTAGTATGGGTGTATCAAAACAGTAGGTATGCCTGTATGTGGGAGGGAGTATGAGTGCAATAGTACTCTAAGAAAGCAGTACACCCATAAAAGTTGGATGTTATCAGCCTGTTGTAAAAACACAGCAATCACTGTGAAGTGTGCAACAAGAATTTCAATGATACATCAGCGACATTGCCATGGTGAGGGTTTAGCCAGAAAGCAAACAATAACTTGCGGCTTATGTAGTCACGAAGCAACAACGGAATTTGTTTTATTTGAACATTTAGAATCAGTACATGAAATGAATATAAAATAGGAAGAACTACATTTAAAAACTGGAAGCAAGAAATTGAGAAGACAACGGGGTCGATGTTTGTAAACAATCTGACAATATTGTAATGCAATAGTTATTATGTGTCATCGCTCAGACAATTTCATTTCTAAAAGTAAAGATGTCAGACACAAGGAAGCAACAAAATCCAAAGATGGGAAACGCCTAGTCAAATTTATCTCAACTCATATACAATTCGGAATACATGCAAAACGTACATAGCGCAAGCCTTTTCCTGTTTAATTATCATTTCCTTTACGTTTTACAGTACAGTTTCCTATCTGCTTTCGTGTGATTAACTACTAACATGCTTGTTCCTGTGCGTTATTACAGTTACATCAGCCTGTATATTGTTGAAGTACCACGACAACGTCTCCGCATAGCAGCAGATTCCCTCGGTTTACTCCGCTACCCTTCGCTACTGTTCGTGAAAAGAGGCGTGACCTCGCCCAAGGATGATGCTGTGTTTAACGTCAAGTGTAGTTAACCACTATTAATTAGTTGTGTATTTTTGGGTCCCACTGTACGTAAACGAAATGCCCAGACCAAATATGAGAACTGTTAGATAAGTCCTTGCATAAACAATAAGACATAACTTTTTTTTTAAAAAAATGTTATACTGAGGGTGCCAAAAATGTATACACACTTTCACACTAGATATCTATTCAATATATTTCATAGTTGCACCGGAAAACAACAGTAATGTGTAGTATGATGTTCTGTAAACATACACAATGAAAGCGTTGCTACGAGATAGGTAAATCTACAATGAACAAATGAAGCCAGGATTATCGCATGATGTTCTGTAAACAGATGTGACTCACATTACCTTATGCTAGCGTTGCTACAATAAAATGGAGCCAAGATTATGCTTGAACAGCGGAAAGCAATTTTGAAGATTTTTCGGAAAACCGAGAATGTTGTTGAAGTTCAAAGGCAATGGAGATGTTTGTACCGCGGCTTCGGATCTAACTCCGTTGGACTTCTACCTATGGGGAACTCTTAAGCATGTTGTATGCCGTAGAAAAACCAGCTACACTGACAGCACTTCGGGAAGAAATTGAAACGGCATGTGCTGCAATCGCTGAGGACACTTTCGCAAACGTTGCTCAATCAGTAGTTCAACGTACTCAGAAGTGTATCGACGCCGATGGTGGGTATTTTGAGCAACTGCTGTAACTGTAAAAGTCTAAGATGATTAGTGCTCATCATTTTCTATTTGTGAATTCAGTTTTGTTATGTTAACGCAGTATTTTCTTTGTATGAAGTGTGTATACATTTTTTGACACCCTCTGTTTATCTCAGTATAATCCCTTTCAAATTTACACTCATATTCCAGCAATTTTCTAATTTGTTTATCCCCGCCATAAAATGCAATTTCTGCAGCTGTGCAAAATAGGTATTTGTTTCGGCGACAATCCCTTTATTTGATCCGAATTTCTCTCCTGCTAGTCATTTCTTCATGTTTGGGAACAGGAAGTGGTTCGAGGGAGCTATATCCGGTGAGTAAGGAGTTGGTACCTCATGTTCAATCGTAATTGCCGTGAGGAAATATGCCGTTTTCTTCTTCAAATTACTTGATCGCGTTGTTTAATTGCTCCAGTTGCACAGTGTAATATTCAGTGATTTGCCGCTTTCCAAAAGCCAATAAAAATTACACCGTGCTATTTCCAAAACTCAATCACAATCACTTTTCTTGCGATTTTTGCCTTCTTCGGAGCGCTTTCTGTGGTTATAACCCACGGCATGTAAGATGGATCCACGTTTCATTGACTGTCACATACCGTCTCCGAAATCCTCTCGGAATTAACTCCAAATTCAGCTCGTAAGTGGCAGATATCTATATATCCAATCTCCAGGAAATCGCATACCTTCAGCAATCTTCCGCCCTTTAGTCTCCAATCGCTGAGCAATATGTCGTGGATTTTTTTTTTCTCAGTAATTTCGGAAGTCGTTACCTCGACATCCTGAATGATCCGCTTGTGCTCTTTTGGCCACATCTAAATTCGCCAAACCATTTATACATCCATCGTTCTAAGCGAAGGTTCATATTTGCTGTTATGTATGTCCAGTTTCGCCATAGTTTTAGCGAAAGTTTCCCTTTTCAAACAGTAATATTTTATTAATATATAAAATGCGCGATTCTCCATTTTGAACACTGATTAAGCAAGAAAATGACTGTCAAACACAAACTAAGTTTCGCAACTGTTTATAAACATGCACATCATCTCTCAACAGTTACAACGTTGCCAATGTAACATTGATAACAATTTAGTGCTAACACGAAGTTATTAAACAACCCTCATATAAGGGACATGTCCGAGCTGATGGCTGATGATAAACTTAAAGGGATCGTGGAGAGGGGCAAGTGTACCAATTTGAGATCATAACCTGGTCCGGAAACGACGGAGTCGAAAGTGGTAGATATAATACCTTTATTTATGGTAAAACTTTCACAAGGTGCAACATTAACAACAGGTGTTCAAAGTGGCGTCTCCCAGCCTAGATGCAGGCATGACGTAGGCACACAAGGTTACGTTGGAACAGCCCGGTGTCGTTGTAACAATATCACAGGCAGCGAGAACTTCTTCAGTCTCGACTGGTGTCTCCACAAGAAGGGTCAGGAACCTCCTGTCAGCAAGCACTTTCTGACAATGCTGCTGTTCCCGTATTTCTTTCCACACAGACACCCATCTCACGTGTAGTTGATCGAGTGCTGATTGAAGACTCCGAGCAAGCACTTCTTCTTCCATGGCGGTACCCACGTCCTTCTCCTCGTCGTTGTATCGTGATACCACTTGCCCTGTTTCCTTGGTGAGGGTTGAACTACAAGAGTACTTGACCCGATACACTTGTCAGCTTCCCATTTACTTTTCCGTATACGAGAAGCATATCTGCATTTTCCGCAACCGTACACTTCACTTAGCCAAGCTGATCGACTGTTCGCTTATACTGGCAAACACAGACGTTCACATCCGATACACCTCACTGCAGTTTCTTGTCTCCACTCCTCATGATACAGGTCTACATGTTGATCGGAATAGCAAGACATAGTGCTGTGTACAAACAACGATTCGTACATTCTCGTATTTCACTGTTACATGTATCCCACAACAATGTCGGCTTGTAACTTTCGACTCCGTCATTAGGGTTCCTTGCCCTCCCCATCATCCTCAGCTCGGAAAACACCCTGTATAATTGAAAGAAAGAGTTTATTGCATGACGATAGTAGATCGACAGTGAGCTCTGGATAACCAAAACTTAAAGTTGGACATTTACATATAAGTTTAAAAGCCGGAACTGTAAAACAAATTATTTATTAATTTCAACAAAACAGCTACATATAATATATTTCATAACAACAATTTTAACATCATACATTTTCTTGGTGTATGTGATGTCAGTTAACATGGCAAGCTTTGCTTTGTTGCATTGATTCGTGTTTTTTTATGGAAGAGATACTTGATACTTTAAGAACTTGTATCATAAATAACTATTAATTGAAAATGGCATTGCTGTATAAAAGAATACTGTTTATGTTCAATTGTATCAAATTTACAGTTAAATAATACAAATTCCTGTGCCTTTTATTTGGTTAAAATAGAATGATATAAAATTCGTACATGTTTATTAAAGACAGGCGTTTTAATGCATATTTTGTTTTGTAGAAATTGCAGTTGTGGCGGTTACCAATGAATATGTGCCAGAATTGTTTTAATTAATCTTCGTTTCTTTCTTTTCTTAGCCCATTTTGCAGGATAGCGCAAATATTTATTTCGTTTTTACAGCGTATCCATTTAACAGTGTAGTTAAATTGACTATTTCACTCATATAACGTCATCGTAAAATCGACCAATGAAGCGAAACAAAATTTTCAATTTTGACCAATCACGGGCGGATTACGATGTGAAATTATCGAAAAAAATATCAAATTTGTTTTATCACGCTAGTGCATTTGTCTTGTGGTCAGTGTAGCCAACTATACCGTCAATATATAATTCATAAACACGCATCATTGACTATAGGCGGTGGGGAGCTATTGATAACAGCAAAAGCAAGGACAATCTACAATCATAACACAAAATGGACGGTTCTTCAAATCATTTTAGTGATGCGTCAATTGTTCAAACTGATAGTATCATTAGGAATCCCAAACAATAGAATACAAAGAAAAATAAGGACGCTGTATGTTAATTTTTTCCCCCTCTGTTGGTATTATGAAATCTAACGGTAGCTATTGTAATGGTGGACTTTTGTTGCATTTCAGTCTCACGGTTTCTGAATAAAGTAGATATTCATAAGTAGGAATATGTGCGCGAATTTCAAACATATATCACTTATATTCTTATTCTTTTCATGAAATAGTCCTAATTCCTATTTTGCTTTTCTCTGTTGGCATTACTGGCAATCAACATTCTTCTTTCGCAAGATTGCTTGAAAAGGTTTAAGTACAAATATGCAGTGATTACAATTTTGTAAGCCAAGTTTAGGGGAATTATATTTAAATTTATCCGTGAAATAGTTCTAATAAATATCACTAGAGGGTCTGAGCTTTCCAGATAACTCACTATGTTCGTGGATTTATCGATAATCCCAGCCCTCTCGTGGTATTACTTGTGATGAAACGGGGGCTACGGGGGAGATGGGCCTGGCCACCCTCAAAGAAATGCCATAATTATTTACCACATTCTGTTCAACGTTTAAAACAAAAATGCATGAAAATAGCGATGTACGACTGATTGGTTCTTAATTGTATCTTACGCAATAAGCGCTTTTCCTCCCTACTGTAGTAGCGGTAGCATGCGGGTCCTCCGTTAGTGAGGGAGGCTCATGGGCTAGCAAAGGTTTACAAGGACTTATGTTTGTCTCTCCCCAAGTGGGTCAGCCTCTCTCCTATTTCTGCGTTCTCTTGGGCCATCAGGAACCAGATATTGACGGGTTACTAACATCACGCTTAACTAACTAGGGATTGTTTTCGCACTTTGTCAGCGGAAAGTTGACTTTCTCAGTGTTCACTGTTAAGTTACAAAAGTTTATCTCTTTTGTGGCAATGAGTGAAGTGGACATTTTATTGTAGACTCCATTTTCGTGTTTAAGTTTAACTGTCAAGTTGGAAGTGAAACAATTTGGACCTCATCAACCGAAAGCTATAGGAACTTAATCAGCAAGACGGCACAAAATTAAAAAGCATCTTGACTGACAGCGTGTGAATTGAAAAATGTGTCTTGTCTATAGAAATAAGGTTAGAAAACAAATAGAAAGGGCAAATTTCGTTTCTGTTCAGGCTGATGAAGCTACATGCATGTCACAATTTGTTTGATATTACGATGTATCAGTGAGGTAAACCGGCTGAATGATTCATAAAATTCATTGCTGTTTCTGAATTGACTGCAGAAGGCGTAAGGTGTACTTCAACAGCTGAATTAGAAGAGTCCGTGTGAACCAAAACGTACGATGGCGCTGCAGTGGTGAGAGAATGTCGGGGAGGGGTATGTCTTGATAAAAGGAACTTCTGTCCCATCCTTTTACAGGGGCCACGAGTAACCACTGTGATAAAACAAAATATATAAGTTGGCAGTTTATAATATCGGATACTCCCTGTTTAAGAAACTTTTTATAAGAAATATAAAACAGATTTTCCGTATAATATGTGTTTCAAAAATCCTATTAACTTTTTATTTTTTCTCGTTTGAGTTAAGTAGAGAACGGCATTTTTACGAAATGTTTAATGAGTAAGAAAAAAATGGTGCAGAAAAACTACAAGTTTTACCTTTTTCCCAACCTATGAACCAAGTCTCTCGAGACAGTTTTTAATATTACCACCTGCACAAGACGATTTCATTTCCTCGCCTGACCTCAGTAGTGCGAGGATATTGAGTACCTTCCAGACGTGTTGTGGCTTAGGTCTCGCCACGCATGCACTGCTGAGGTATCACAGGGATGGACACTAATGAATCATCAAATGGAATGATGAATAAGATTTTTTTAATGAAGGAAACGTTTCAGTTTAGGGCATGAGGACTGAGGAAAACCTGTAAGGGAGGACGGCCATGACGATTGGGGTCGTGCGCTGGCATGTTTCAGCTAGACGAGTGCAGCACTTTGTGAGGTATGAAAGTGACGTGTTGTCTCCCCAAACAAGCCGCAGCTATCTACAAACGCTAAATGACACCATTTTCTTACGCAGACATGCTTTTCGTCCTTCCAAGCAAATCTGTGTATAATAAGGAAACAGTTGAAGCAAAAATTACGTGATTCACTAGAGCCGTTCAGCCTCTTAAGGTCACATGCAGGATGTTTAACGCGAATAATAAGATATGATTCCCCGATTTTATGACCTTGACTTTCTTTTGAGGCGGGAAGTATGAATTTATTCACATCACACTTGCCTGCTTCGTTTCGAGGTTCGCCCCATCTTCCAGATAGAAATGAGCAGCACTTTAAAATCGTCCAAGCATTGCATAATTTGTGGCATTTCTGCTCTTCTGAGCACCCAGCGCGCACTGACTACGAACTTCCGGTCATCACAGTGCCAAGGTTCGTTTCAAAGTCTCGGTGTTCAAACAGTCTCAGGTAGGCCGTAGCGCGGTTCGCTTCCCAACATATCCATGTGAATTTCACCCCCCTACACATCGCTGTCTTTGCTCACACGTTACAGGCTGGTTACGATATTAGTAAGGGTTAAATGTCATCAACATGACTTAAATCACGTAGAATTATAGCAAAAATGCATTAATAATTCATACATAAACTCTAAACACTGTAGAAAAATTATAAAGATTAAAAAAATTATTAAAAATAGCGAGTTAGAAAGTGTTATGTAGTAATGTTTTTTAAATGTTCTGTTATTTTCTTGCTAAACGAAACTAATCTAACGTAAGAAAGAGTAACATTTATTCAATTAAGAGTAGTGTAGAAAAATTATGAAGACATTACACACACACACACGCAAACTCTCTCTCTCAAGGAAATCGAATTCGCGACATTCACATCATTAGCACGATGCCTGCTGATCGACCAGTAGAAATTATTTGCCCAAAGTAATCTTACTAAAATCGTAACCAGTCGGCATTCTTCGCTACCTTTCGGGACTGCCGGTCGCATGAGCGTTTACTATAAAGTCTACCTCTCTACAAGGTACAAACTTAACTATCTGCCAGCCTTGAATGCCCAGATCCAAATAGTGTTGCACGCTAGTTTTCGATCCCCGCTCGTTTTATTGGCAACTATTTACTTCAAAATGTAGAAGCGTAGCGTTTACCTTCTTTCTAACCCAACTTCGAGATCTGCTGAAAGTGTTATTCAGATATTCGGTAGATTACACATTCTAAATTAAATCTGACTATCGACAAACGGTTAGTTGTCAAAGAGTAGCAAATGTTTATAATTGTCGGGTACTTCACTTGCGAAAATGGAAGTAAAAATTACGGAAGTTACAACATTAAAAAGCATATTTAGATATAATTCATGTATATTTATCAAGACTTTTTATCATGTAATGCTTTGAAGTTTCACTGTCCGGTTCAATTGCCATCCAATCTTCGTGGCAAAGCAAAAAGTTTTCACATTTGTCTTTATTTTTTTTCTAAATTTTGCAGATAATTGCAAGGAAGATTTTCTTAACAAAAATCCAAGTAGGTTTAAAGCTGGTAAATAGAAATTTATATTCGCAGGTACTTGGGTCATATTTGTGACTGGTCGTTATTTTCGTATGGGCCTCGGGGCCAACGTTCAAAATGAGACTAATTAACTTCTATAAAACTGCAGAAGGGTTTTGTTCAGGAACAGAGGCGTTATAAACAATGAAATTCACTGTATAATGTGTTCATACTACATCAACGATCGAAGATGTTTAAAACGTAGCAAACAATTGTTCATAAAATGAGGAAGCAGAAAAGTATAACAAGCATTTGGATTTAGAATTTATTTTGCAAATATCTAAAAGAAAGAAAAGTTCAACAGAATGCTACAGGGCGAACTATCGACCAACTTTCTGCCTATAGGCGAGAGGCCGTCTGCGGGTAACAGAATGGCGCTAACACCCAGTACAATTATTTTAAAAGGTTTTACTGACCAACTTTATGAAAGGGGACGGTGAAATTGGCCACCATCGTTGTCATACATTTTTGGCATCCCTTTAAAAACCTATCCATTACGCGTTGTGGTTCATGCGTATTTCCTGGCGGATATTTCTACCAAGGTATGTCTTGTATCGGCATTTCTTAATTTACCCTAGAAATAAAAGTCGTTAGGTCGGTCCGCCACAAAATAACTCTGTCATTCTGAAACATTCCTTCAAATTCTCTCATCGAAATATTCACTGTGGCACAGCCTTGTTGAAAAAAGGCGAAATCACGATCCACTGTCGGTTATGTCTTTAAAAATATAGGGCAAAATGTTATTCAAATATACCACAGGTATTTTATTTGCTTTCAACTTTCTAAAAGAGCGGAGAGCCATAATAATAGCCCCATTGTTTTGAAAGACATCTCCGGCGAGAACCTTACGCTTTACGTTAGTTTCTTAAATCACCACTACCCGTGGTCTGAAATTTATTATAAAGATGTGGAATGTAACTGAACTGAACTCAACCACTGACCAGTCAAGACAGCTGCGGGAAATAAGTGTGGAAAACACTGCAAGTTGGTTCTAAGTTCTTTGAATCGCTCAGTAGAACGGTGTCTCGAAATTGTCAAAGCTAATTGGCTAGAACAGAACATCTTTTTGCAAGTTAACGTATTAACAGGGACGGTAATTTGATTAATGTATCCAAGAAGTTTAAAACGGTGTCTATTAACTTTTATGTTTCCCTCCTCACCTTCAGCCACCCCTACCTTATGATACTTACATGTTAAAGAGGAGGGATCTTTATCGTTGCGTGGCAATCTCGACTGCTGTTATTGTTAATTTGAATTTGTACAGAGTAATACTATAAACATTGTTCAGCATTTGATGATGGTAATACATTGTTTGAAGAACCAGTGTATACTGCTGTTATATTAATAATTATAATATATATATCGTACAATTGATTTTTATTCTATCCAAATTCAGGCAACAATCAAATAGCATCTGAAGTTTCAAGGTTAATTAAATTTGTTTCGCCCTCACCCTCCACTTGGAAATTTTAATGACACCCTTATATTTTGATACTTAAATTTTTAAGATGATTCATTTCACATGTCAATGTTTTCTATTGTTTCCTGGCAATCTGGACTGTTTGAATTTTGTTGGAATAAAAATAAGTCAATTGTATGAAAAAATGTACAGTTATTAATATTACATTTAGAAACTCCGGGTAAATCCGCTTACATTATGTTCTTTCTTGTAGGGGTGTACACAAGTTTGAAAAAATGTATTACAAAACTCGAATATTACTTTAAATCCTCAATGGTTTGCATAGTATTATGCTGTTTAAATTTGTATAATAATAACAGTTCAGGAGTAAGAGGTTTATTATTTCACAAATGTTTCAATTAAATAACGTTGTAGAAATACATATATTAATATATAATATTAACCTTGAAACTTCAGATGCTATTTGATTGTTGTTTGAATTTGGATAGAATAAAAGTCAATTGTACAATGAAAAAAAATATATATTATAATTATTAATATAACAGTAGTTTACACTGATTATTCCGTAATAACTGGTTCTTGAAACAATGTATTACCATCATCAAATGCTGAACAATGTTTATAGTATTACTCAGTACAAATTCAAATTAACAATAACAGCAGTCCAGGTTGCCACGCAACCATAAAGATCCCTGCTTCTATGGCCATAGAAGAAGTTCGAAATATAGCGATCTCAAGTGTGACTTTTTCTTAATGTTTTATCCTTTTCTACTGTTATAATTACTGTTAATTTGTTACATTGTTAATAGCGTTACTTTATTTTTCTTTATATATATATATATATATATATATATATATATATATTGTCCTCCCCAAACTCCGTCTTATTTTTACTTCTCCACATATACAACAAAATCGCGTCAAAGATCTGCCTATACTAAGAAGAATAAGGACGTAAAACGTGTTTAAATGCACCCGGTTGTTCGTTAAGAAAAGAACATTTTGTGAACATATTTATTGTTGTGCCCTAACAAATCCTGATTAAAGTGCAATAATATTCAGTCAAACATAAATGAACATATTAGAAATTTAGTTTTATTGCATCTTATAAGGAAATGAAACCATTTTCTTACAGTGTAAAACTTGAGAATGTTGATAGGATGGTGACAATGATAAATTTAAAAACACAACTTCCAG